>VWZG01011753.1:219822-230663 GCA_013396735.1 Grallaria varia | reverse complement strand
CACCTGGGGATCTTCAGCCAAAACCCAAATGGGGATCTTCTGCCAAAACCAACCTGTGGATACTCTGACAAAACCCACCTGGGGATCTTCTGCCAAAACCCACCTGGGGATCTTCTGCCAAAACCCAAATGGGGATCTTCTGCCAAAACCCACCTGGGGATCCTCTGCCAAAACCCACCTGGGGATCCTCTGCCGAAAACCCGCTTGGGGACACTCTGCCAAAACCCAAATGGGGATCTTCTGCCAAGACCCACTTGGGCACACTCTGCCAAAACCCACCTGGGGATCTTCAGCCAAAACCCACATGGAGATACTCTGACACAACCCACCTGGGGATTCTCTGCCAAAACCCAAATGGGGATACTTGCCAAAACCCGCCAGGAAAACCATGGAGCTGTTACTCCAATGACCAGGTTTCTGGAGAGGATGATTATGGGGCTCAGAGCAGGAAGTGTGTGATTGTTGCACGCTGAAGGGCCTGGAGGGGAAACCATACGAGGAGCAGCTGAGGTCACTTGGTTGGTTCAGCTGGAGGAGACTGAGAGGAGACTCATCAGGGCTGCAGCTTCCTCAGGAGGGGCAGGCACTGATCTCTGCTCTGTGTGACAGGGACAGCACCCAGGGAATGGCTGGAGCTGGGCCAGGGCAGGGTCAGGTTGGATCTCAGGGAAAGGTCCTTCCCCCAGAGGGTGGTGGGCACTGCCCAGGCTGCCCAGGGCAGTGGGCACGGCCCCAAGGCTGCCAGAGCTCCAGGAGGGGTTGGACAACGCTCTGAGGGACAGGGTGGGATTGTTGGGGTGTCTGTGCAGGGCCAGGAGTTGGAATTGATGGTCCTTGTGGGATCCAGCCCAGGATTCTATTATTCTATTATTCTGTGATTCTATTATTCTAAGCAACAGAAGTTTGAGGTCCAGAGAGTCCCAACCACATAATGACCTTTTCTGCAGCATTTGGGCCACACTACTCCGGTTTGGACAATTTTTTTGAATCCTGGACTCTCTTGTGCAGTGCTTGTTTCCCAGCCCACAGTCTTCAAAGCAGTCCCTGCGTGTCCCTGTGTCCTTCCTGACAACTTCACATCTTGCCTGGCCACCATTTTTTGTGTTTTAAAATTCCTATAGGCTGGAAGGACCCCTTCCAACTCTGGTTATTCTGTGATTCCATGACTCTATAATACTGATCAAGAAGGCAGCAGGCTGAGCGTGGCCTCCTTCTGTGTGGGCATCCTCTGCTGGGCACAGAGCTGTGTCCACACCACTCTGCACCTGCAGCCTCGAGTCCCGGCACAGCAGCTCCTTCTATTTCTTCCCATTGAAGCCATGACAAGCCACCAGTACCAGGGAGCCACGGTGCAGTCATTTCCAGAAAGGTGTCTGCTGTCTCCCACCTGCAGCTGCAGCTGCCACAGGACCTTTTCCACGGGAATGTCCCAAACCTTCCCAGCCCCGAGGCAGATGTAGATGCGCTGAGCAAACATACCCATTGCTTCCTCAAAACATTCCCTCAGTTTCCAGCATCCAATACCCAAGACACACAAATCTGGAGTATTTAGCCCCCAAAAAGAAGTACTCCTCTATAAACATACCTAGCATGTGCACAGACCCAGAAAAATGTTCAGCATCCAAAATATCCTACAGAAAGGAATTATGCAGCCTAAATGAGGAGGTGGAATCAGGGGGGCTTTTGGCTCTCTCTCTCGCTGGTTTAAATTTTCAGTAAGTGCTAGAACCCATTTTTGTATCAATTTAATTAATCCTGGCATTAATTATATAATTAATTCATTTTAGGAAGAAATCCTCCCCTGTGATGGTGGGCAGGCCCTGGCACAGGCTGTCTAGAGAAGATGCGTCTGCCCCATCCCTGGAAGTGTCCAAGGCCAGGTTGGAGCAACCTGGTCTAGTGGAAGGTGTCCCTGCTCATGGCAGGGAGTGGAATGAGATGATCTTTCAGGTCTCTTACAGCCCAGTATGTGATTTCATTAATTTAAGTGGCTCAGGTGATGGTGGTCACAAAGAGCTGGCAGTGAAGGCTGATTTATGTGCAGGTTCCTCTGATGTTCACAGAGCCCAGGGTGAACCAAACTGCAAATACTCACAGCTGTAATAGCTATGACTTGCAGAATTCTGGTCTGCTGAAGGTTGGGCATCCTGCCCAAAACCAGAGAGAGCAGAACCACACTGAGGTTTCTTCTTGTACGGTTATTAATTACATACACCCAAACAAGTGCTTTCTCGGTATCCTGATGCTCACTAATAACCTTTAGATACAGATCAACTCATCCCAAAGCTCACAGGAGGCCACCCCCATCTCCTGGGCGAGCTGCTGGGTTTGGCAGAGCCCTTCCAGCCCCCCAGCACTGAGACCCACCGAGACCACGCAGGTGGCATCTCCCTCACCTCCTCTCCACCAGCCACAGAGAGCCCTGGAGAGCCCCTGCCACCCCCCAGCCGAGCTCCCAGCACCTCTCCAGCGTGGCTCTGAGGTGGCCAAACTGTGCCAAGGGCATGTCCTGCCTCCATGGTCCTTGCTATGGCATCATGGCCCACCACATGGCCAGTGTAAGGCTCTAAGTGCTTCTCTCTGCTCCCACCCACAAACCAGGGTCTGGCTCACTGGCTGGGAAGGAGAGCTCTGAAATCAGTGCCAGTGGAGGGTTCTGGCCCTGTCTTTGTTTATTTACCTGATGGGAAACGATCCATAAAGACTCTGCCAAAGCTACAAGAGAATGGCATGAAAGGGAAATTATTTGATAACAGAAGCCTGACAGGAGGCAAGTAAATGAAGAATAAATCCATGCCACTGACCATTCCAAGAGAAAAAGAGTCAAGTCAGTACCAGGAAATTGTTGACATATGGAGAGTTATTAATTACTATCAGATTCCAAAGCTAAAGTTTGCTCTCCTTCCGCATGCACAGAAGGACATCGAGATCCTGAGCACAATTTGTGCTGACTTCTCTCTCCTGGCTCTGCCCATGGACAGGACCTGGTCCCTGGGAGGAGCTCAAGTGTGACCACAGTGACTTAGGCAATGTGATAGAACATCCCGGGCAGAGAGGGGTATTGTCTCACATGCTTTTCATCACAGACAATTATCTGTTCCCTACAGCACAAGGATTAAGGGCCTGGATTTAATACACTCCACACTTAGTCAGAGGGCTCTGCTTTTGTGGAGTTCTTTCCTCTGTGGCTCCACTGCCATGTCTCTGCTTGCTGGACCAGTGAGCCAAGTCTGACGTCAGAGCCTTTTCCTTAACAGGTTTCTCAGCACTGGAGAAAGACTGCAGCTAAGTCAGAAATACACTGGAAAAGGTTAGGATCTGACACACACCTCCCATGATAAACTTCCTCAAGGAAAGACCTCCGTAAATTCCCATTTCATCACGCAAACAGCATTGAGATTTGGCTGAAACAATCCGGGTTTTGCTTCTGAATTTTACCCTCCTGGCAAAGCATTCCTGCATGCTTTGGTGGTTCCCTATGATTCAAGAGAGCGGGAACATTGGGATGATGGGAATGGCACCCTGGCTGCGCTCTGCTCTGGCTCCGTTTGCCCAACTGGCACCTGGCTGTGCCACTTGGCACCAGCAGCATCCTGCCCCTGCTCTTCAGCCATGCCTGGGGTGGGTTTGGCAGACTGGCTGCCTATGGAACAAACAGGCCTTGTCTGAGGAGACACAGGGAACCCCTACAGGGAAGGAACACAACTCCTGCCCCCCAGGTTTTCGTGGAAGGCACTTCCTGTGCTGGCAACAGCCTAAAACTTGAAGGTCTGTGTTCAAAGTGAAGCAGGAATCACTCCCAAACCTGCCTTGGCAGATCGAGCTTCAAGGCTTTGAGTGTCTTAATGCAATGCAGGCCATGACCTTGAGCTGAGACTGGGTCACCCTCGCCCTTGAAATTCGGAGTCTGGAGCCTGGAGCAAGCAAACTGCAAGATGCTCTGATGCCATTGCTCACGCTGGACACTGCCTGGGCTGCATTATTCCCAAAGAAGGAATAGGGAAGGGAAAGCCCAGCTGTGACGTATGAAAGGAAGGTAGTGACAAAGCCATTCTTCCATGCCATATAATCCTTTCTACAGAGGAACCAGGAACTGCACTGTATAATCAGATTTTCTTCATTTGTTTGTGTTTGTCACGTAAAAAGCACTCATCACGGCTTCTGCTCTGGGTATCTCAGCAACCCTTCCCATGGCCAGACAACAACAGCCAGCTGTGGTTTGCTGCCGATGGACTCACAAGCACGTAGAGAAAGGAGGCTGGTGCAGAGCAGACTCAAAGGCTCTGCTTCACTGCATCATTTGCTAGAGATGGTCAACAGCAAGGAGGAAAACAAAGCCCTGAACCATGGAGGGAATAGTTTACAGAGCCAGTTTCCTTGTATGCACTGAAAGGGGTGGAGAAATGTCCAGCTAACGTGTTCCTGACAGTACAAATGTTTCCTTGCAATATCCCAACAAATGTGGCGTCCTGTGCAGCCAGTAAATTCTAGAAATTCCAGGCTGTGTGTGTCATGCTTTCAACAACAGTGACTTCCCACAGCATACAAAAGGGGACAGACCAGGATTTACCCTGAAAGGCTCTCCTGGAGTCCCTGGAATAGCACCGCTCCCATCTCACAGCCCCTGCCTCCTCCGCAGCCATGGGCTGGAGCCAAGGACACGGGAGCAGCATCCCTTTGGGCCATGACATTCCTCCCAGCTGCTGACACCTCGGGAGTAGCACCCAGCTGATCGTCTCTCTCCGTGTGCGTGGGAGGGAAAAGCCCTTACGGGACATGCGCCTGTGGCAGAGACGGATGTCGGCAGCAGAGGTGGGAGGTCACATGAGGGACACGGTGGCTGGAGGTGGGGAACCTTCCTGAACCTTCCCACTCCTTCCCGTCTTATGTCATGTCATGGAAAGGGGCACTTGGGGAGCAGGTCCCCATCTCTGCCCGGTGACAAACGCAGTCTAACTGGGGAATATTTCCACACCAGTACATCCTACTTCTGCTTATTGGTGGCTGGGGGTTGTGCAAGAATAATGACGGACCTGAAAAGCCCCTCCTGACACATCCCCTCACCTGACCATGCCTATGAGAAAACCGTACCACAACCCCTGGGCACAAGGGGTGACATCAGTGCCCTTCCAAGGTCATGCTAAGACGAGGCCCCTCAACCTTCTATCTTCCCTCCAGCTTTGCTGTTCTCAGCCATCACAACCACCAGCACTTGAATTTCTTGCATGTCCATGGGCTGAGCCTGGTGTAGTAAAAAAATCCCACAGCATCAGCAATCCCTGCTTTCCCCACTCCCTTTGCCTGGCCCAGGCCATGGGTTGGCAGGAGCTGGCATTGCCCACTGCTCCCTGTGCAGCCCCAATGCTCAGCTGCAGTGACACGGGGTGCAGGACAGCAACACCCAACAAGGAGCCAATTTTGAACCCAGGAACAGAGTACTGGAATCATTTCAGTCTCTCTCTGTACGTGTCCTTGGATATTAAGGGCTAGGTTAGAGAGCAAAAGGTGTCAATTTATTCTACCAATATAAGTAAATAGCAAAATAGACAAAAGTTTCAGGTGTGTGAGCCAAACTTGCAGTCACTCACGAACATTCTTCAGTTTGAAGAATGCCCGTGTATGTCATCGCTTGTTTACTTCTCCAACCACGATATAACAAGCAACTTATAAATCCCGCCCCCCCATCTTTTTGTCTTTGAACAATACTACTGCTTATTGATACATTACACTGGGTTGTTTC
Source organism: Grallaria varia (assembly GCA_013396735.1). Classification (NCBI taxonomy): domain Eukaryota; kingdom Metazoa; phylum Chordata; class Aves; order Passeriformes; family Formicariidae; genus Grallaria; species Grallaria varia. The sequence continues at coordinate 224,923 of VWZG01011753.1, read as the reverse complement.
TTCAGCTCTTCTGAGAAATGTTAGCTAAACACTCATGCAAAAAATGCTTTTGACTTCTGCCAAGCCTGTTAAACAGAAACTTAGAATTTCTGAAGTAAAACCATATCCACTGTCAGCTCTTCCTACATGGACAGCATCAATCATTTTGCTTGAAGAGCATGGAATGCGTCAGCAAACGTACTGACACGAACATACCTTGTACGTGCCAGCCACCTACAGCCACAGCATCGAGGCAGCAGCAGCACAGGGGAAGGATGAAATGCCAACCTGGGAAGTCACAGCCAGTGCTGAGAGTGCCCAGCACCAGCTGCAGGCAGCAGCACCTCTGTAGCACACCATGTCTCCGGTGGGAGACCTCAGCTGACCCAACAAAACCCCAGGCAGGAAGGAAATGACAAGATCAAGAGGAGCGAATTCACCCACGGATTCTCCCTCTCCTCCCAGCCGAAGGATGCTCTGTGCTGTCTGTCTTCCCATGGGGAATCTCACAGGATTCAGCTGAAACGGTGCAGGTAAAACACTAACCGTTCTCAACACAGTGAACAGAAATCACTTCGAAAACTCTTAGAAAATGTGCAAAATGATCTTTGAATGCTGAATTACTTTTTCTCCATACTCACTAAAAGCTTCAAAATGGAAAACACAGCAATGGAATCAGCAAATTATAGAGAAGACCTCCAAGATCACGAAGTCCAACGATTCCCCCAGCACTGCCAAGGCCACCACTAAACCATGTCCCAGGTGCCACATCTACTGGGCCTTTAAAACCCTACAGAGATGGAGACTCCACCATTGCCCTGGGCAGACTGTTCTTGTGCTTGACCACTCTTTGGGTGAGGAATTCTTCCCTGATATCCAACTTAAACCTTCCTTGGAGCAACTTGAGGCTGTTCCCTCTCCTCCTGTCCCTTGTTCCCTCGGAGCAGAGCCCGACACCCCCAGCCCCATTTTCTATCAGAGAGTTGCAGAGAGCCAGAAGGTCCCCCCTGAGCCTCCTTTTCTCCAGGCTGAGCCCTCCCAGCTCCCTCAGCCCCTCCTGCTGTTCCAGACCCTTCCTCAGACCTGCTGTCCCTCTCTGGACACGCTCCACCCCTCAAAGGCTTTCTTGCCATGAGGGAACCAAAACTTAACACAGATAAGGAGTGATTAAAGATAAAATATGCGAAACACTTTCCATGCTAGAGACAGGAATAGCTGTCATACCATCCCTGTGTGTCCTACTTTATCCTCACTATAGATCTGACTCAGCTTGTCCTCAGACAAAATGCCCTCGCACACACCACGCACAAGCGTGTTAAAGAACAAAAAAGCACTTCAGAAAGAAAACTCAGCAGCACAGAGGTGACCTGCCTTAGAGACAAGCTCTTTCTTTGGAACCCTAACTCCTTTCAGGCTCTTATCTTTACAAATGTTTCTAAGCTCCACGTATGTAACTCCATAGAAACATCTCCCCTCTTCAAAGCTCGTTAAAACTCCCGAGGTGAGCAGGATTGGGAACCCCTGGAGATTTCTCTAATCAGTAGAAACCAGTCAGGGATCACAGGCTGGGACATGTCTGACATGAGCAGGAGAATTTGCACAACAGGGAGGGCTGAGAGCTGAGCTGGGGACAAATGGGGAGCAGCAGGGGACATATGAAGAGTGACATGACATGGCATGACATGACATGACCAACAGCCAAGGGGGACTGTCCCTGCCTGTGCCCTGCCTGCAGTGATCCAGTTCCCTTCCTGGGAAAGACAAGATCACGGTGAGTTCCAAAAGTCACCATTTCCTGTCCTGCACCAGGGGTTGGCTGGGAAACAACCCCAGTACAGCCCAGCACTGGGTTCCTCCTGGCAACTGTACAGCTGAGCCACATTGGGACAGTCTCCTCCAAGCAAGTGCCAGGCTCACTGCCTGGCAGGTGCACTCACACTCTGGAGAGGAAATTTCTCCTCTTCCTTGGGATTCTCCAGAACAAATCCTCAGCGTGGCCTCCTGAGCTAGCTGCAGAGAACCAGCGTGTTCCTGACTCATCTCAAGAGCTCCTGCTCTCCAAGGTCTGGCTGCTCATCCTCTCCCAGCCAAAGGTTTGCAGGTCACACAGCACTTCAATAACTCTGAGGCCAATAAAAGCACTTGTGAGCTGTTTTAACTCAGAACTGACTCACCTGGAAATCCTTGGAAAATACAATAAAAATAAACTCCTGGGTGTTTGCCCAAGTACACACTGGAGATATCTGCGTCCACCAGCTTGCAAAGGCCCGTGCCTGGATTATATATTAAGCATTTTGTGACACTCACAGTGCAGAGAAAATTATCTTTCATACTCACGGTCAAAATATTAATGTCAGGTTTTTAGTATTCTGCCTTGGCATAAACACCTGAGATCCAAGGGGAGAAAGGGGAAAAAAAGGAAAAGAAAAGAGAAATAAATCACATCTCTACAGTTCCACAGAAATACATGCTTTTTCACTTGATGATGAATGGAGCCACACCTACCCTGAAATCCGTTCTGGGCGCTGTAAAAACAGAGATTAGTCCTTGTCCTAAAGGTTTTACAGCCTAAATGAAAACAAACAGTGAATTAAAGACGGAAAGGTACTCAGTCACATGCCTAAGGTCTCCAAGGAGTGATGTGGCTTGGCTTGCATTAGAGCACTTGGCCTCTGGTGCTTTATGTAGGAATGTGTGGTGGAAGAGAGGCTGGACATGAGCCAACAGCCTGTGCTGGCTGCCCAGAATTCCAGCCATGTCCTGGGCTCATCCCACAGCGTGGACATCAGGGGAGAGGAGGATTCTGCCCCTCTGCCCCCCACCCCAGGTGAGACCCCACCTGCAGAGCTGCTCCAGCTCTGGGGTCCCAGCACAGGAAGGACGTGGAGCTGCTGGAGAGAGTCCAGAGGAGGCACCAGGACGGGCAGAGGATGGAGCAGCTCTGCTGGGAGGAAAGGATGGGAGAGCTGGGATTGTTCAGCCTGGAGAAGAGAAGCTTTGGAGTGATCTAATTGTGGCCTTCCAGGACATGAAGGGAGTCTAAAAGAAAGATGGAGAGAGACTATTTCCAAGGGCCTGGAGGGACGGGACAAGGGGGAATGGCTTCAAACTGACAGAGAGAAGGTTTAGAACCAATACTAGGAAGAAACTCTTCCCTGTGAGGGTGGGCAGGCCCTGGCACATGTTGGGCAGAGAAGATGCGGCTGCCCCATCCCTGGAAGTGTCCAAGGCCAGGTTCGATGGGGCTTGAAGCAACTTGGGCTAGTGGAAGGTGTGCTTGCCCATGGCAGGGGGTAGAACTGGATGTTCTTTAAGACGCCTTTCCAACCCAAACCAGTCTGGGATTCTATGATTTACCATCTCTCTTGGAAACCATACTGGTTTTCACTATTTCTCGCTTACTCTTTCCCACTTCCCCTGGCTATTCCCTCTTGGCCTGCTGGCAGGGATCCCGTCCTTGCTGCTGACAGCCTCAGTGATGCTCACTCACCAAACCACATTTTCTGCTCCCAGCATGACTTTTAGCTCTCTGTTGTACCAGGAGCTGCACCAGACTCTTGTAATAGGAAGATTTCTCGCAGTGTTATTGATGTGGTAAGAGCTGGCTGAATTTTTAATAGGGAGAAGAGTTGTTATGCATAACCTGGGACATGAAAAAATCGTTTTCTTTCTTGGACCTTATTTGATAATCACCCAAACCTGAAATGCCTTTCAGGAGGAGGTGGGGGAAACCAAACCTTGTTGCTGTCTCACTGAGAAGTAGGAAAGTTTCCAGCCTGTTTCTCTACCCAGGGAAAAAGGAGAAGTTTCTGCACATCGCTGCATGTGCATGTAGGCATCAGAGAAAATTTCCATTTTAAAGAGAACTTTCCTGGGGAAAAAAATTCCAATTTTGGCAGTCTGGGTAAGTCTAAATGGCAACATCTCCACGGGCGGGTCCTGCCGAGCACTGGGTTTCCCTTCTGGAGGGTGGGCTGCTGTGGAGTGGCAGAGAGCAAGCAAGGAATCATCATTCCCTGGGATTCAGGAGCTATTCCCAGTAGCACATCAGCTGCTGGCCTAGCTCGTTCCTCTCAGCCCTGTTGCTGAGCAGCTCCAGAGGCTGTCCATGGGCACATCAGGGAGAGCAGCTGTCAATAAAGTGAGATGATGTATTTATGATTCTCTTCCGAGTGCAGCGAAGTCACAGCTTCTCCAAGCAGCACTGAGAGGCTTCAGTGAAAGCACAATTCACAAGGTTTTGGGGAAGACAAACCTCCCATTTCAGGCCTGACCCTGCATGGTTTGGTGCAGAAGACACACACTGAGCAACCTGCATCCCGATGTGAATTCTGCTGCATCGGCGGGATGAAGCAACACTTTAAAGAACCAGACCCCCTTCTTGGGGGTCACTCACATCTCACCTTCCCTAAAAACCTCTTCCCTTTCTCTCTGGGAAAGAAGAAACTGCCGGGCTCCGTCGCCTCTGCCGCTCGCCCTCGCTCTCCCCCTTGCCTTCTCACTTTCACTCCCATCGGTTTCATGTTCCCTCTGCCATGCGGAAAAGCTTTCAAGTTTATCCAGCCCGGCAGCCGGGTTTATCCTGGTTCCACCCACCGGGACTTTCCTGGCTTCCTTCTGCACACACAGAGAGAGAGGGAGGGGAGGGGGGAAAAAAAGAATAATAATAATAAAAAAAAAAAAAGGCCAGGCAGCCGTGTGGAGGCAGGGCTGGGGCAGGGATGGGGCAGGGACGGCGCAGGGACGGCGCAGGGAGCGCGGGCAGCCGCGCTGCTCCCGTCCCCTCCGCTTGGGTTTCTATTGTAGGCGGCGCATTCCTCGGGAGGGAGGGAGGGTGTGCGTGTGTGCCGGTGCCTTCCCACACTCGGGGCAGCTCTTATTTAATGGGGGTCTCCATGCAGGGCAGGAGCCAGAGGAGGGTTTGGCGTTCGCAGCTCGCGGCGGGGAAGAGCATCTCGCTCGGCAGGCGCTTGGCATGGAGAGCGCGGTGGAGATGGCTCCGGAGGCGGCGGCTCCCGGCATCAGCCCGGGCTCCGGGATGCGCCTCCGCCAGGATCTGAGGAGGATACGCTGCGCGGTGCTGCTGTGCCTGCTCTCCGTGCTGGTGCTCATGCTGCCCACT
>VWZG01011753.1:198386-219758 GCA_013396735.1 Grallaria varia | reverse complement strand
TTTTATTTTATTTTATTTTATTTTTGGGTGCTTTTAATTCTCTCCACGAGTTTCTCGTGTTTGGGGGGGGGATGTGTGAAGCTCGCTGTTGTGTTCCTTCTTCCTCACGCCGAGAAAAAGTGCCTGGGGTAAATCGTATTATTGCTGAGGCTTTTTAACTAACGGTTCCTGTTCTTGGCTTAATTTTGCTGAGGTCACGCTACGGTGCATGACTTTAAAACTTTTATTGACATGCTGCAGGAAATGCTCAGAAAACCACTAGTTGATGTAAATCAGTGTCTCTCCACTGATTTCTTGACACTACGGTTCATCTTCCTCCCTTCTTTTGGGTTCAGTGTGAGACTTCCCCTCGCAGTGTCTGGTGTCAGCAACATCTGCTGACCGCGCCGTGGTGTCAGTGGGTCACTGCCCATCACCCATCACCAGGCTGACAGCTCCAGCTCCCATGTTTTATCAATACAAACTGCTGCAAGGACTCTGAACCTAAATTTCGCTCCCTATTTTTCACTCTACTTTAAAACTCTCTGTAGATCCAGGGGTCTTCTCAGCTCTTCTCCCTTGACAGCTGCACTCACTTTGCTCCCAGCCATCCAAGCTCATGCTGTGCTGCTTCTAACACTCTTCTGTGCTGCTCCATCCCTTGTGGTGCCAGGCTGCAAGTGCCTATTCCCACGGGAGACTGTGGATCCAGCAGGATCCACGCATGTGTACAGGTCTGAGGAATTTTAGCTTGGGGACTGAAATTCCCCAGCTAATTAGTGTGCTTGTGAGGAGCTTGCTTAGGACGAGAAAGCAGAAAGCTGGGTTAGTAAGTGGCCTCGAAGGTGAGTTTCTTAACCTTGCACATGTTTAGCCTGTGGATGTTTTAGGGGGTGTGGGAGCTGTCACAGGGACTTGCCAGCCCCTGGTTGACCCTGAGCTCATGCCCAACTGCTGCATCATCTGCCTTACCTGGTTCTACCTTCCTGCAGCCCTGTGTGGCGCCTCAGGCTACTAAGTCTGCCAGTCCCTTGCATGTGTGAAGGGTGATTCTGCTCTGCCCCGTCACTGCTGCTGAGGCCAGGGGTGCACACGGTGGAGGCAGGGCCAGATGCATCAGGCTTTGATTGCATCCTCTCAGGTTGTACAGAGCAGAACAGCTCAGTCTTGGACCATTCTTAGAGTGAAAGAATAATAAAGTGTTGGCTTGCTTGATCAATCTGATGCATTCCTGGCTCTTGATTCTGTTGGCAGAGTTAGCAGAGAAAAGTAATGTGAGTGGGCTTGGCTTCTTCAGAGGAAAGGCACAGCGTGAGCCCTGGGGATTGCTCTAATCTGGGCTACCCTGGAATGTATTTTCATGCATATGCACTCAGTTATTAGCACGTAGTATTCCCACAATGATGTAATGAGCTGATCAGATGACTTAAAACCTCTGAGAGTCCCAGGGAGGAAGAGGAAAGTCATGGGGCTGTCTGAGTGCCCGCTGTGCAGTGGGAGGAGCTGCACCTCAGCTGGCTCCTGCCTGCTCTCGGGTTTTCATTCATTCTGCTGTTTCCTGAGTGTCCCATCAGTGTTGTCCAGCAGGAAAGCACAGCTGGGTGGGTTTGTCTGCCTCCGTGGCTTCCTGTGAAGCCCCCAAAGGGCCATGTCACGCACTGAATCCAGGAGCTCAGTCCAGCAGCTCTGCTGTTTCAGTCCATAGGGATGTTTCTGGGCATAAAGGCTCGTAAGAAAATGCCTTTTTGCGTTTCCTTCTGCGTTGGAAGTGTTAGAATTGGATTGCTAAATTGCTCCTTCGCCGTGTGCCCCATTGATAGTTCAGATCGGGAGGGCTCTTGGGACCAGATGTGTGTGTCAGAGCTCTCTGTGGCACTGGTTTTGGGGACTGGATGTCCTGGGAATACGGGGACTGGGTGTCCTGGGAATTCTGGGACTGGTGGGCAGACCCAAGTTTGCCCCAGATGAGCATTGGCTTGCTGACCTTCACAGCAGAGAGCCCACGGGAGGAGTCCTCTCGTTGCTCCAGGACTCAGCCCACACGTGCTTGGATTGTCACCTTCTCATGCTCTGGGGACAGTCCTGAGAGGAGGGAGAGACTCAGCATGTGAGAAGAAAACGTAGTAAATTCCTGAGCCAGTCTTTCCTGGAGCAAGGAGGAGGAGGGCAAGGAGGTTTGTGCAACAGGGGTGTGTTTCTCCTGGCCCTCTGCCTGCGGGGTGAGGCAGTTTGGTCATCTCAGTGCCTGTGTGGGTGCACATGGTGTCACCTCCTGCCTCTGAAGGGATGCAAACTCACCTTTTCCTCTGGAAACGTCCCTTTCGGGGGAAAGCAGGGCAAGTTTTATTACGGCAACATCCATGAGCCAACCAGCAGTTCTGCCTCTGTTAAGGTACAGTGAGTCTTGAATGAATAATGCACATCTGATGATGGTTTCCTTGGATGTCTTCCAGACTCCATATGTTGCTCCTTTTGGAAAGAGAAATCACTTTCTTCTGTGTTTCAAGATAGAGTGAGGTGCAGAAATAGAGTTCTTTACATAATGAGACGTGAGTTGTGCTATTAGCAGGAAATCTGGATAAAGGCTCTAGTGGTGCCCTTTCAGGGGAAGGTCCAGGACTGCATCATGCCCCAAAGGGAAGCCAAGTTTCAGTTTGAGTTCACAAATCCCTCCAAGGAGCAGCTCAGCAGGTTCAGGAGAATCTCCGGCTGCCTCAGCACTGCTCAGCTGACCCAGGAAAGCAGAGCATCAGGTCCTGTGGCCTGCAAATGTCAGTGCTTGGGCTTATTTTCATGGAATCCTTGCCATGCCAGGACCACAAGCAGCACATTGAGAAATTCCAAAGCCTGTCCAAAGGGCTGCATGTGAACCCGTGTGCCATATCTGTGCCATGTCAGCTTGGCAGGGGAGAAGGGAGATGTTGCAGCGCAGGAGGGATTTGAAAGTCCCAGCTGCTCCACTTGGATCCTGCCCCAAAGGAAGTCAGAAATCTGGCAACAAAGCTCAGAAAAGATCTGTCCATACGGGAAAGAGAACCTGAAATGGCTCCTTTATCTTTGAAGAGAGATAAATGCCTGGGGAGGAGCAGTGAGCATTATCCCTGGATGGGCCCAGGGGTTGGGATTCCCCTTCCAAGGGCAGCAATAAAATTCCTGACTGGCCCCTGCTGCTGGATGCACATGGTCCTTGTGGGTACAGAAGGCAAAGAGCGCATGCCCTGGGGACAGGCTTCCTCTGGGCACTACTGCCCAGCCAAAACGTTCGTATTGAAGCCAGTTTTTACTGGCGCTGGACAAGTCCCTACCAAAGATGCCAAGGCCAGGCCATGCAGCGTCTCCAGAGAGAGCAAAATTTGGGTCTGTGTACCACGTACGAGCTGTAAAACAGTGCCTTGTCCTAAAAATGGAGTGGATGAAGGTGCTGGGGATGTTTTGCTTATTAATCCCTCTGCCTGCAGTGCCAGCTGCTTTTCCCACACAGTTCTCCAGTGAATATCCCTGGCCCTGTCCAGAGGTTCAGGAGCCAGAGCACATGAACAGGGGATGTTCAGCCCTTCTTTTGGGGTTTAGCAATACCTGCAGATAAATACCCTGGGGCTTTTGGGCATTCCTGGTACCAAAACCAGCTAGAAGTGTTTTGCATACAGGCCTGCAGGGTAACCAGCTGCCTGCCCAGGATGTCTATGAGTCAGCTGTAAGGTGGGATTTTCAACTTCCCTCAGGGCTGGTTGGTCTCTCCCCAGCCACCAAAGGGAATGTTGAAGCAGGGCTGTGAAGTTTTCAGCATCACAGCTAAGCAAGAAAGGAAAAGAGAGAAAAGCACTAATTGTTTCAATGATCTATTATGCTGTTTAGCTCTCCTCCCCGTCAATGTACAACATCTGTGCCTACTTAGGACAAGTATTACTGACACCTGCTCATTATCTAGCACTGTCTAGTGCTAAAACACTTTCTCTAAGAGATTTGTATTTCTCTCTTGATCAAATAGCATAGTTAGGAATAAAAAGAACAGCCATGCCTTTGCCAGGTAACAGGATGACCTCACACCTTGCAGCACCCTGCTCTGTCTGCTACATCACACTGTCCTTTAGCACCTATAAATGCAGCCGCTGCACCTGGAGTTTCCATCTGGATTTGTTTGGAAACAAGTACATTTAGGTTTAAACAAAGCCATTTTGCTATCATTTATAAGGAAGCAGAATTCTTCTCTTTGTCCTTCCCTTTTTCCTACCACCTCTGTTTGTATTGCAACATCCAAGTTTATCTGAAGTACTTCAGCAGAAATTAAGCTTCAAGTATGCAAACAGTTCCCCAGAAGTTCCATCCTTAAATGTAGGTTTGTGATTGATTTGTAGCTCCATGCAGTACACCGTTAGATAATATGTCACCTGGTAACTGTGTGGGAAGTGTCACGCAAATAGTGGTGCAATTATATTTGTATAAAGCAAGGGGAGGGTGTGAGGGAAATCCTCAACTCTGCTCTTGTGCCTCCCACCAGGGGAAGCCCAAGGTCACCTGGCTGTGACTGTGTCACATCAGCAGGACAGGCATGTTTAGACACCACAGCAAGCAGGACCTTGGAGACGGTCCTTAGGCATAATGAAGGGCCCAGACACCTCACTGAGCACACAACAATTCTCCCTCAGCTTTCACACCACCAGCTCTGCCAGATGGCATTTCCAGCAGAGCAGGAGGCTGCTGGGGCTGGCTGATGTGTGTGTGTGTGTGCAGGTGGGCAAGGCAGGGGGAAAAAGAGAGTTTTCCCTGCTGTTTTCCTTCTGCGCTTTCCCCTCAACACACCAGAGCAACTCTTTTAGAAATTACATCTTTCTGTCGGAGCACACAGATGTTTACTGCTGGCAAAACATTATCTTTGGGTTTACTAGACCCAAACCCAGGCAGCCTGACTCTCCTTCCACAAACATTCTCCTTTCCCCAGCTAATATAAATTATCTATTTTCTACCTCTCCTGCAGCATTTGAAGCTGTTGTGAGACACGGCCACCAGGAGACAGCTCCAACACCTATATATTAATACTGTTTCAGCCCCTTTTTTAAAAATGCATCAAATCCTTTGCTGCGAGCTGGCCAGTGCTAGTTTAGTCTGTGTGGTTTTGGTAGCTGGCCATAAACCACACCACCCCAGCCCTGTGGGCTCCTGCCAAATGCTGCGTGATGGGGGGTTCCTGCCAGCCCTGAGAGTCAACCCTGAGCTGGCTGCACATCCCACGCCGTCTGGGCTCTGCCGTGCCCTGGGGACAGCACAAGGGATGGTCCTCACACCTCGGGGAGCCAGATCCAGAGTCAGCATCCCGCAGCATCCTCCCTTTGGAGCTCAGTGAGGAGCTGGGGCCATGCCCAGGTGTGACTCAGGAGGAGCAGCCCTGGCAGGCGTGTGCCAGGCAGGCAACTGAGTCCCTTTGAACTGTTCCACCTGAACGTCAGAGGCACTTGGCAGGGCCCAGGGCCATGCCCTGCAGGAGGGGGTGATGTGAATGTTCAGCTCTGGGACGTAAGAGGTGAGGAGGGATGAGCCACCCTGCCTTCACCCAGCACAGCTCACCCGCTGCCAGCTGCTCTCTCAGACCTGCTCAGCTCCTCTCTGTCTCCCCAGGAGGTGGCCCAACATTCAAGGCAGACCTAAGCAGCATACCTACAGTTTGAAATAAGGCAGATGCAGGAAGTGGCACTTGCTGCCATGGTCTAGTTGACAAGGTGGTGTAGGGTCAAAAGTTGGACTCTGTGATCCCAGAGGTCTTTTCCAACCTAATTGATTCTGTGGTTCTGTGTGTGAAAAGTAGGTAAAGCTGATACACCTGAAATAGTCTCTTCTTTGTGGATGAACCTTTGTGCCTGTAAAGGCTCAAACTGCAGAGTCCTGAGACAGAGGAGAATCTGCTCTGCTTGCTCTGCTTGCTCTGCATGGGTGAGGGACAGGAGGCTCTGAGCAGCCGAGGTTCTCCAGCAGTGCTGCATGGAGTCACCACCCCAGAGGAGGGTTGGCAATGGCTCATTCACACTGCCCTCTCTGCTGGTCCTCTCCCAGTTTTGCCAGGGGCTCATCCAGCCTTGGACAAGAGCAGAGTTTAACAAAACGCCCACCACAGGAGCCCAGATCCTGTCCCAGGCACCCTTTTGGCGATGCAGTTTTCAAACTAACAGCAGAAAAGTCTTGTCCGGGCTCATTGTTTTACAGAAAAGCTCTAGCTGGACTCACAAACTGGCTGTGGCACATTCCATGTTCTGGGATAAGTCAAACATCCTGGAGCCCTGAGCTAACTGCCTGTAAATCTCTCCTGCAGGTCACAGAGGAGAGGGGCTCTCGCTTTCTGAAGCAACGGGCAGTAGCTGCTGGTAAGTTTGCCAGTCCTTTCCTCCATCCCTTTTGCTGCTGCCTCGTGCTCTCACCACCCTGATCCCTCCCAAGCCAGACAAGGCAGGGCAGCCAGAGGCAAACCTGGGTGCCAAAGTGCAGGGAGGTGACTGGGGCCATGCTGGGAGGGGGAGCATTTCTAACCCCAGGGCTGTGCAGGCACAAACCTCCCCTGCAGCTCTGCAGGGTCGGTGGGACTCCCTGAATGTGCAAAACCAGACCTTGCACGCCAAGCTCTGCGCCCGCCGCGGCAGGTCGGACAAACTCACTCGTTTGCAAAGGGGTTTTGTCACCTCGGTGGTGCCAAGGAGTGGTCACAGCAAATAACTCCTGACCCAGACCCGTGGAAATGGAAAGGGCCCTTGGTGTCATCCGTCACCTCTCACATCTTGTGGACTTAGGAGAAGGTCCTTCCCCCAGAGGGTGGTGGGCACTGCCCAGGCTCCCCAGGGCAGTGGGCACGGCCCCAAGGCTGCCAGAGCTCCAGGAGGGTTTGGACAACACTCTGAGGGACAGGGTGGGATTGTTGGGGTGTCTGTGCAGGGCCAGGGGGTGGACATTCTGATTCCATGAGTTGAACAGCAGCAAACACCCTTACATCTTCTTTTGTTTCCTTCTCCCTCAGTTACAGACACACTTTCCAGCGCAGAGAAGCCCCGGGCACACCTGACAGGTAATGCTTGTTCCAAACCGAAGCGATTCCTGTGGCTCTCATGGCAGATGTTGTGGTGCAATAACCTTGGGCTGCTTGGATCCGATAGGATCAGGTGTTGCAGGAACAGGGGGGAAATAGTCATCAGCTCTGCCTTGTTGACCACGGCAGATTGTCTGCAGGCTGTGTCTGTAGGAAAGGGCCCACCAGGGAGGTAAATGACAGGAAAATGTCACTTTTCCAAGCTGTTCCTTCCACTGAATGAGCAGCTCTTGTAACTGAGCTTAAAAAAGTGCCTGATATCTCAGAGATCTGCTGAATCGCCTAGAAAAGGCAGGGAAAGGAGCTCGAGTGAGCGCTCATGGAGCAGTGAATGGGCAGGAACTACCAGTTTTGTAGCATAATCAGGTCAATAAAAGGCCAGTTTTAAACCTAATTTTTTTTCTGCAAGTCTTGCCTCAGGACGCACCCTGTATTTCCATAAAATCCCTCCCTGTTTCCAGCAAGATCATCCCCAACACACGTCAGAGCAAACAAGGGAAGGGAAATGCCAAACTGAACCCTCCAAACCTTTATCTTGTGTTAGGAAGGTGGCATCACAGAGCCCTGTTGGAGGGGGAGCTGCCATGTCTGAGGGGCTGCTGTGCCTTTCCAAAGGGTTGCCATGCCTTTCCAAAGGGTTGTTGTGCCTTTCCAAAGAGCTTCCATGCCTTTCTAAAGGGTTGCTGTGCCTTTCCAAAGAGCTTCCATGCCTTTCCAAGGGGCTGCCCTGCCTTTCCAAAGGGTTGCCAGGCCTTTCCAGGGGGTTGCCATGCCTTTCCAAAGAGCTTCCATGCCTTTCCAAGGGGCTTCCATGCCTTTCCAAAGAGCTTCCCTGTCTTTCCAAAGGGTTGCCATGCCTTTCCAAAGAGTTGCCATGGCTTTCCAAGGGGGTGCCATGCCTCTCCAAGGGACTGCCAGGCCTTTCCAAGGGGCTTCCATGCCTTTCCAGGGGCTAGCCATGCCTTTCCAAGGGGCTTCCAGGCCTTTCCAGAAGGTTGCCATGCCTTTCCAAGGAGCTTCCATACCCTTCCAAAGAGCTTCCCTCTCTTTCCAAAGGGTTGCCATGCCTTTCCAAGGGGGTGCCATGCTTTTCCAAAGGGTTGCCACGCCTTTCCAACGGGTTGCCATGGCTTTCCAAGGGGTTGCCACGGCTTTCCAAGGGGGTGCCAGGCCTTTCCAAAGAGCTTCCATGCCCTTCCAAAGAGCTTCCCTCTCTTTCCAAAGGGTTGCCATGCCTTTCCATGGGGGTGCCATGCTTTTCCAAAGGGTTGCCACGCCTTTCCAACGGGTTGCCATGGCTTTCCAAGGGGGTGCCATGCCTTTCCAAGGGGATGCCAGGCCTTTCCAAGGGGCTTCCATGCCTTTCCAAAGAGCTTCCCTGTCTTTCCAAGGGGCTGCCACACCTTTCCAAGGCGCTGCCAGCATCTGCAAGGTCCCCATCTCACCAGCTCAGCCTTGAAGCTGTCACCACACCAAGGACAGTGCCCTGAGACATCCCCATCCTCCCCAGCTCCACCCACCTGGAAAATTTAGGCATTACCAGAGAAGAGAGAAAAGTGCCGGAGGGTTTTCCAGCTGGCCTGAGACAATTTACACCTCTCCAAAGTGCAGCTCAGAGCAGAGGCTTCCCCAAAGCCCTGAGTGCCCTCCAGGGTGCCCCTGCCAACTTGAAGCATGCAGGACATGCTGTGATCGTTCACACAACCCCTCCAGGGTTCGGTCAGTCAGCAGTTCAGAGCTGATTGCTTTCCCAGCATCGTTTTCTTTCCCTGATCCACAAGCTCCCTCCTGATGGTCCCAATCCCTTTGGCACAGGGATTTCTGGAGCTCCAAAACTGACCTGTCCTCCTCCAAAATCACACCTTTGCTCAAGTGCACGTTTGCAAGAGCAAAAGGACCCCATCTGTCAGAGTTTCCACCGGGGACTCTGTGCCAAAGAGATCCAGAGGCTCCCTGTGCAGTGTCTCGGAGGAGCGGCCAAGCACTGCTCTGCTCACGGGAACTTCCCTGGGTTGCACAAAAGCCCAGTTGCCCCAAGGAAGAGCCTAACAATTTTCCTTCAAATTTCCTCAGGCCTCGATATTGCAAAAATTCCTTTGCCATCATTCCCAGGCAGCCTCTGGGGCACTGTGCCCATCCTCTCCGACCTGGAGTTTCAGGTCGCTGTTGGTTGTGGGAAGGAGCACGAAAAGTGAAAATGAAAGGGATTTTATCCCTCCTTTTTGTGCAGAAAGGCTACGCCCAGCCTGCTGTGCTGTGTTGGCATCAGGGCACCCAATATCCGTGGACTTATCTTTGACCTTTTCTTAGCCCAGACATATTTCTGGTGCTACATCCTGTGGCAATGAGTTTCCAAGCTTAACAGCACGTTGCAGGCAGAAAATATTTCCTGTTACATTAAACTTTGTGCATAGTAATTTCTTTGGTTCCACTCTGGTCTTCTTTTCTTAGAAATCAGGACTTGTGCATAGAAAGTGCAAAAGGAGTAATTATTCTCCTGATCTTTGTTACATTCCCCAACCTTTTTGAAAGTAAAGGTGGTAGACCACAAACCCTCACTTGTAGGAAATCTCTTCCAGATCTCTCTTCTCTCTGTCTTTTTGTAGTTCTAGGCACGTATTTGTTGAAGGTGAGAGCAGAGGAGTGAGAGGAATGAGAAGTGGCCACAGGAATGTGCCACTGAATGGGCAGAAGCAGAATAACCCCATGTTTTGGTGTCAGTTCCTTTATGATGAATTTTCCACCTGCTCTTGGCCTTTTTAACACGCACTGAGCACTTGGAGCTTATCCAAACTGGCATCAAGGTCTCCTCTCCCTGGCTGGCTATGCCTAGTGAGGAATGGCAGGAGCCTCAGGAATACCCAGCTCCAGCTTTTCTCCATCCCCATCCTCTGCTGTGCACTGATGTATCCTTGGTCTGACTGCTCCATCCCTGCCATCGTGCCCTCTCTACTTACCTACTTGCACTTCGGGTCAAGATTCAGAGCAGCCACTTGTCACCAGCCCGTGGCACGGCTGGTTGACCTGTGTGGTAGGAATTCCATCAGGTGCCTGGCTCACACCTATCGTGCTGCAGTGGTACCCAAGCACACCACCAGATGTGGGGAGAGCATCACTTTCTGTTCCAAATGTCCTTTTAAGGGCTGTGTTAAATTCTCAGGGCACGAACGTGAGCAACAGAGACCCTGCAGGCAGTCCAAGTTGTACAAGGGCTTTACTGCAACGGGAGGCTCCAATCCCTTGCTGAGACTCAGAGCACTGAGTTCAGGATTAGACTCTCCCATTGGTGAGGGCTCAGAATTGCAGAAACCCCCCAAGTTCAGTAAAATATACCCCAGACCTGACAAGGAACAGGGATTCTCCAGCAAGGGATTAAATCAAAAGGGATTTTGGGCACAGGAGATGTAAGGGGTGCCAGAAATCTATAGTGGATGGGAAAGTGGAAGGAACTGTAGCAATGAATGCCTTATTAAAAGCAGATTTTATTGACCTCAAGAATCAGCACAGTAGGTGGATTTGCAGGAAATACAGCTCCATAATTTATGGAATAAGTAAATGTATGACAAGTACAAAGTACAGCTGCTGCTAGAAAAGGATCTGTACTGTATTCAAAGGCACTTGAATATGTGTTTTTCTTCTTGAGCAGTACTGACTGAAAGCATGGGGAAAATTAATTAACTTGAAAATAGAGAGCTTCAGTAGTGTGAGATTTATCCTAAAAGGGAGGTTGTAACTGTTAAACTTGCCTAATTCTAGAAGTTTTGAAATCATGTACTTCATTTGAGACCCTATTAGTTTTAAGAAACACTGAGGAATTGAGTGTCGTTGACATTTTAAATGCGTCATTCTACACACACACACGAGTATTTCACAGGCAGCTTCTCTTCAACTTCCCCCCGAAAATTCCCAAGATGGAAAAGAGCCCAGGACATTTTCTGGAAATATTCTGGTCCTCCCTATCTCAAATAGGTTTTCCTCTGCTCTGAGCTGCTCTCGGGGACGTGTTACCCAAGCTCCTGTAATCCTTAGAGTGACTCAAAGCTACCTGGGCTTGTGCCAGGACTCAGACCAGTGAGAGGTAGCTGGGGATGAAGGCAGGCCATGAGTACTTTCACTTTCTTTTTTTCCTCTCTCTCTGTATCAGGAAAAGCTCCACTGGCTCTAAACCTCACAGTCCTTATAATACTTCCATAATTTAGCTTGGCCTGTTCCCACAATCCCTGTCTGTCGTTCCCCCGCACAGAAACACTCTCCTTGTGTACTTTGCCTCCTGGGGAAAGATCAGAAAGAGCTGATATTTCAGCAGCACTGACAGGCAGCCTATACAAAAAGGGCATTCTTTTGTCATGCTACTCAGAGAATATGCAAGGAATTGCACTCCCAACACCTTCTGGTCTCCTTATGGATTATTTATTGCTAGAAAAGAGAGGGAAATGGATGCCCCCAGGAGCTGAGAACATTCCTTTTTCTGAGTCTCATTTCACCCAATGGTTTTTGCCAAGGGAATTTCAAAGCCTTCCATTCCCTGCATTCTGTTTGTCCCCCTTCCCATGCACACACACCCCTTCCACAAATACTGAATCAAAATTAAGCATTAAAAAGGTCTGGAAATCAGTTCCCTCAGCCATTCTCGATGTTCACCATTAATTTTTCCAGGTTCATTTTAATACTTGGCAGAATTTTAATGGGTTTTATCCTCTTCCTTTCCTCTGCCTCGGCTGCTGTTTTACCACAGCAATTTTATGTGGCAGCCAGCGAAGAGCAGAGACAACTCTCGCTTCCCTGAAGAAAAAATGAGCAATTGCTGAGGCTTATTCTCCTGCCTGTTGTGTGAGAGAAATTTAAGTGGGGGAGGAAAGGGGAGGGGAATAGGGCAGCAGTTCCTTGATTCTTCCCCCGAGAGCTCCACAGCCTGGGGAGCATCCTCAGCTTGGATCTGCTGACGGTGGGATCAGGGTTAGGGCTCTGCTTGGAATCACCTACCAAGAAGACTGGAAAAAGTTCTGGAGGAATGTTGAGGCTGACACCAAGCGTAGTGTTCTGTCCCAGCAAAGCACTGAGGGGAAAGAAAAAAAAAGATAAAAAATGGTTTTCAATACAATGTGTTGCTTCAAAATTGCACAGTGGGGTCTCCTGAGCTGGTAAACTGGTGGACCAAAGGCATTTCTACAGAAAAGCTTTCACTGAATGTACTCAGGAAGAAAAGCTCGAAGCAAGAGCTGAGAAAGCTCAACATCCTTCAGGGAGCAACTTGGCAGGACGAGAAGTTCAGGTGTCTCAGAGCTTGGTGACACATTGTGGTGGTCACTGTGGGCATTGTGCCTGTCTCAGAAACAGAGTTACAGCCCATCCCTACTGAAGGAAATGACGTTTCAGTATTTCTTCTTGCTGCCCTGAAATATTAGGGTCAGTCCAGGTACCCCCATGCGTACAACTGGTTTCACTAAAGGACAAGGTTTTCACTCTGGAAATGGGTGAGACAGCAAGGTGAAGACACCCCAGTGCCAGAGCCTCGGCCTTTAGGAAGGACAGTCCCATCATTTGTGATCTGACCCCCAACCAGGACCCCCAGGCACAACAGATCCCTTCAGACAGCTTGCACTGGTCCAGGTCTGCCAAAAGCATCCCTGGCTTTCACTCCTGATTGCTCAGATCCGGACACCCTGTGGCCACCCGTGAAAATCCCTCTGCGGCCAATTCACCCCAGGCTGTGAAATAAGAGCATTTCTGTCGCAGCGCTGTGACCATCCTGTTGGAATTCCGTGCCCTTTGGAGCAGGGATGTCCCGTTGAACTCAGCAGCACCGAGCTAACCCACCTCCTCTCCCTCTCTCTCCCTCCCACAGTGAAGACACAAGAACTCAGCAGCGCCATGGAGAACCACCTGCCCATCCTGCAGTGGGAAGACAAGCGAGGCTTGGCCTTTACCAAGAACAACCTGAGTTATTCCAGCAACGCTCTGGTGATTCCTGTGTCTGGGGACTACTATGTCTATGCTCAGGTCACGTTCCGAGGGCCCATTGAGAGTAACAGTAAACCCAGTTATGTCACTGAGATCATCACCAAAGTCACTGACAGTTACCCCGAGCCCACCCAGCTGCTGGTGGCCACCAAGACCCTCAGTGAGAGCCGGAATGGCTGGTTCCAGCCCATTTATCTGGGAGCCGTGGTCTCCTTGGAAGTGGGAGACAAGCTGATGGTCAATGTCAGTGACGTCAAGCTGGTGGATTACACCAAGGAGCACAAAACCTTCTTCGGGGCCTTTTTACTGTAGGTCTCTGGCAGCAGCTGGTGGGGGCTTCCCTTCAGGGCCCTGGGGGGACCTCGTTGGACTTTGGCTTTGTGGGTGTGCGCTGGGGTGCGATTCCTGCTCTTATCCTTCCTCTGTACCATCACTCCCCTGCAGCTCATTGGAGCCTAAATTTAATGGGTAGGGAAAGCTGAAGCTTCAGGTTGAACTGAAACGACCAAAAAAACCCCCCAAAAACCCCAGGAACAAAAAAAAACAAAACAAAAAAAAGAAACCAAACCAAACCAAAACAAAAACCTACAGGAAAAAAAAACCCAAAAAACAAACAAATAAACAAACAAACAAACAACAAAAAACCAAAAAAACCCCAAAACAAAAACAAAACCCCCCAAAACAAACAAATCAAAAACCAACAGCAACAAAAAAAAAACCAAACCAAAACCAAAACCAAACTCCCAAACAAACAAACAGAAAAATGAAAGTCTGATTGGAGGACAAAAGTATATTTTAGAAAGTAAAAGTTGAAAGTTCTTCAAAACTTTGTAAGCTAAGGAGGAACAGTTTGATGCCTGTGGGTAGGAATGGGAATGTTGAGCAGGAATATTGCAGCTAAGCTACATCACTCTTTCCACCCAACGCACAATTTCCTCAACTCAAAGTGTTTTGAACTTTCTCCAGTACTTCCAGTATAGTTTTGCATGACTCTTCTTCAGATTCTCAGTTCTAAAAGGTAATTACTTTTCATAATTTCCTTACGAGTAGATTTACTCAGTACTTTGCACTAACATAAAGCTCAGGTTAATTAGTAACTGCTTAATTAATCCCTTCCAACTTCCCTGTAAAGTAGATTAAAATTATATCTCGTGTTTTGCAGTAGCTACTTGAAATTTTTGTTTTTACCAAAAGGTTGTTTACAGGTTTACTAAGTCAACATCCAGCCTCAAAATGTTACGTGACAGACCCAGGGAACACACCCCAACACTCTCAGCATGAAAGTGGAATCTCCCCTCCACGTCCTAATATTAGGAAAATAGAAAAATCAAGGCAGAGAGAGGCACACAGCAAAACTTTGCACACTTTTAAACCAGCCACTGAAACCTTGAGAGAAAACCTCTGCAATATTTTGCTTTCCATTGTGTTCAATGCAAAGCAAAGGCAACGAAAGAAATCTTGGTGCTTCCCCTTTACAACCATTGCCAGTGGTGGTCCCCTGAGCTCAAGGTGCTCCCAACCTTCACTCCCTGGGTGAAGGTTGGCCACCAGTTGTCCCTCCACAAGGTCAAAAGATCCAAAGACACGATCCTGGTGTGCCATGGCCAGGTGTGGAGCTCAGGAGTGTCTCACCTCCCACCCTGCACTTGTTTTCGTAGTCCTTCGTGTCTCTCAGGGAAACTCCCCGGCTTTCCCTCTGCTCCCGCAGCAAACACATCCCTGGCAATGACTCACCTTCTCACAGATCAGGACTTTACACCCCAAACTTCCAGGAGGTCTCCCACCCCGGCACCCACCACGCAGCTGCTCCGTGACCACCAAACCTCACCCTCTGCAGCTCCTTCTCTCTCCTGCCTCACCTCGTTGCATTTCCTGCCTTTTGCCTCTTCTTGGCCAGAAATGACAGCAAGGCTTGATTTCCTAAGCTGGTGTTTCCACTCAAAGCCACGGTGGAGCCCAAATTCACCCTCAGTGCTGGGGAGGCTATGAAATAGGTAGCTCTGGGGATGGGAGGGGTCATAGCTGAGGAACTGGGCAAAGCTCTTTAGTGGAGACAACCCGGCTGTGAAACCCACATGTTCTTCAGCCCTGCCAGCAGTGACACCAGGCTGCCCTGCCCATGGCAAGTCTCTTGGCAGCAGGAGAAAATTCATTGCTCTATCAAGATCTGATTGAGTTCACAGAGGCAGAAAGGCCAAGACTGGGGGTGAAGGGAGCAGAGTAGGAAGTGGGAAGGTCCAGGCAACACCATATTTCTTCCCCTTCATGGCTGGATGTAAGCACCTTCATGCTGACGTGAAAACTGGCAGGTCTTTTATGTAGTAAATCATCTGGGAAAAAAAAGGCTTTGGGGTCATCCTTCCCGATTCTGTAGCACCTGGATCCCATAATCACAGTCCTTCACTCTTTTATCTACACCAAGACAGCAGTAAACACATCACAACAGCCAGGAGAACGTCCTCACCTGCCCTCCTTTCCTCAGCAAGTGCCTTTCTTGCTTCCAGATCCTCCTTGAGTCCCTGGGTGTTGGCACTGCCCATCTGGGAGACCTTCACAATGTCCCTGCATCCCAACCTCATCTCAGTTTGGCTTCCCATCCTTTCTTTGTTCTCCCCACATCCACATCTCAGCTGTCCCCTTGATTTCTTCCTCCCACAGGCACCTTCCTGCCTTCTTGGCCCTGTCCATTGGGTGGAAGGACATCTCTTTATCCAACCAAATGCCATTTTGTCCATGCAAATTCCCTCTCACAGCTCAGAGAAAACTGACGTCTCGAAATAGGTCGGCAGAAAGCAAAAGAAACGATCCTGCAAACACTCTTGGCCGGAGGGTCCTCTTAGGTCTTTATTAGCCAGACTCACTTCCATCTCCGAGTCCTTTCTCCCACGTTCCCTCCACCTCTTCTGTCCTTGTTTTTCAGCTTAAACTGGAGCATTTATTCCCCGTGTACCCATTCAGTGCCCGGCACACACGACCTGCCCTCGTTCCTTCTCTGAAGGGCTGTCTGGTCATCCAGCCTCGGCAGGGCTGTTCTTCCTGCTCCGAGACCCACCACATCGTGGCAAAATCCAGGGAAGTCTCACACCCTTGGCAGTTCTGGACAAAATCATTCTCTGGGAAACTTTCCGTATCTCAGGTTTTCCCGGGTGTTCTCTCAACACCCCACGCTGAGTCCTCCCGATCTTCTGTTCCCTTGGGCGTGTGCCCCAAACGGGATCTGAACTCAGGAAACACGAGATATGCAGCTCTTGCAGAGCACACGAAACAACGTGGTCAAACCCAGAAAGGGAAGGTCCAAAAATGGCCTGTCCAGGGCAGGTGATTCCCAGGAACTAGGTAGGAAAACATCTGTGAAGTGCAATAGAGGATGAATTTGGTTTATCCTTGGGGAAAATTGGAGTGGAAACTCGTATCTATTCTTAGACAGTTACAGTAATTCAGAAAGCTCTCCTGTTTATTTTTTTTTCTACAAATCACAGAATCAACTGGGTTGGAAGAGACCTCCAAGATCATCAAGTCCAACCCTTGATCCAACACCACTGTGATTCCCAGATCATGGCACTGAGTGCCACATTCAGGCTCATCTTAGAGGTGATGTCGCATTTTTCTGAGGGCACAGCCCCATCCTGGTAGGCTTGGACAGCAGATTTCCATAAGAACTGTATCCAAAGTCATCATCAGCTAATCCTGGTGCCCTGAGTGGTGGGGAATGCGAGGTCCAGGGGAGAGGAGTGGTGGACGCAGCACTTGGCACTCAGTCAAAGCACCTTCTATGGAATATATACTCATGTATATGGAATATATACTCATGTATATGGAATATATACTCATGTATACATAGACATGTGTATTTGGATAAATTCCACAGAAATTCTGGGAAGTCCGTTGGCACTAATGAGCCTTTTTTAGCACAAAGCACAGTATTTGTGTCCACTGTACACTAACAATGAATTTCACAAGCAAATTTGCCTGCTGCACCTCCATTGCAGGCGTGACTCAATTCATTGTCCATGGCACAGAAATATTTATTTTAGTCCAGTTCGAACAAGCTCTTACACCCTG
Organism: Grallaria varia; assembly: GCA_013396735.1. Lineage (NCBI taxonomy): Eukaryota > Metazoa > Chordata > Aves > Passeriformes > Formicariidae > Grallaria > Grallaria varia. Next base: position 202,690 of record VWZG01011753.1, on the reverse strand, counting down.
TTACATACACCCGCTTTTAGCACAGTTAGCATACTTTCTATGGCATAACATAATATATTTGGCATTACTTGTTTTAAAGTGGTGCAGGAATATTAATCCCCACACCTCCCCTAGTGGAAATTCTCTCTTTCTCCCCTTTTTTAACCCCTTTCAGTGCTAATAACAGCAACTAGCAAATATACTAAGTATTCAGGGGCTGATTCTGACCCAGATATTCCTCCACAGAAATCAATGGCATGAAGTCAAGAGTAAAGCCGCTTAAGTAAGACAGAGGTCAAGCTTAAAGTGAAATATCTCCAACAGACTGAACTAGTGGATTCTCAATTTTTTTTTTTAAAAGCTAAATAAGGACACAAGAGTCCTCAGAAATTTGTGTTTATTAAATTAGACAATGTTCTTTAATGCAAAGCATTTCTGGAGATGTGACATTTATGAGCATCAGCGTTTTCAATTAAATGAGAAGCTGATAAAATGTGGTCGTGGAAACCAGTGACCTTGAAGTCTGTAGTCAAACTGAACATGGAATTTGTTTTGGGAGGTTTTGAAACTAAAACCAGTATCAGAAAAAAATTGAAGCTGGAGAAAAAGGGTGAAATAGGCAGCTTTGGCAAAATGAGTTAAAACACGATTTCAGGTTTTGACCTTTCCATTTCTTAGGAAAAAAAAAAAAAAAGGCATTCTTCAGAACAAAACCGTTGAAAGAAGTGTCAGATTATTATTGTTATTTTTAACAACTGCTCAAAATCTCTTTTTTTCAATATGTGCTCAAAATATTTTGAATCTTATGAATTATCTTCTTCCCTAATCTATTTGATCCAAAAAAACCTAACACTAAACACAACCCAAATTCATGAAAAAATTTGCTTACCTCCCACTTCCTTTCCCCTTAGAAACTAAATCTTGGTAAATAAGCATTAACTTTCTCTCCACGTACGTGCAGAAGTAAATTTTAATCAAGCTCTAGGGAATTCAGCTCCAATCCTACCAACATGAACTTGTGCTGTCCTTAGTCCTGAGCGCGTGGCTACAGGGTAAAACCAGCTGAATTTTCTTATCTGGGAGGAGCACAATCCACATTCCTCAAATTAAAAGTGGATGGAAGGTTTTAATTGGGTTTAACCTCAACTCCATCCCCCTCCCAAGTGAGGACCACCCAGGATTAGGGCCTGGAGGTGTAAAACACCACCCCAAATGACAAAGAGGACGCTGCTGAGATGATTTGGGATGTCACAGGGCTGGGGATGTGATGAGCAGACCCCCATGGAAAGGGGCACAACCCCACAGACCAAGGAATGGATTAAGGAATTCACCTGAAATTTTCAACAGGGATATTGCAGAGTTTTGGAGGAATCTCGTTTTTCGCCCCTGTTTGGTATAACTGACCACTCCGTGCTTTGTTTTATTTATCTCCTGAGTGGCCCATCATTTCAGATGAGAAATGAGGAGAGAATTCATTCTTTAGAAGAATCAGAAACTATTGAGAATCTTTGCCCAGATCTGGGTGTTACACACCGGTATAGCATTTTGCTACTGTAAAGGATTTTATATAATGGTTCTATATTGTCTTGTGCCTCAGCACTGTTATGTATTGACCAGAAGAACTGACTAAGCTTCTCTTTTCCAAGTTTTATGATAATAAAAGCGCAGCTTAACTAACGTGACACCTTTTGATCCTGGTCCCCTTCCAAAAACACTAACCAAATATCAGAGTGACCAGCTGATGCAGCTGGGTAATGCTGATGTATCAGAAACCTGTTTTCTTGGGTGTTACAGTGGGAATAATCATTATTTCATGAAGTTAGAGGTCCCTCCTCAGAGTGGTCTCAGATTCAGACTCTCTCCTGGGAATTTATCGCCACTTGCATTTCATAAGGCAAAAATGGAAAGGTTGAGCAGATTTTCTTTCCCAGTCCCTTTTCTGCTTTGCAGCTCAGGGAGCAGCTGGTTCCCTCTTTTTTGTTATTTTTTTTTTTAGTCTATTTTGAAAAAAAACCAAGTCCTAGGGGACAGCAGTGTTCACCAGAAACCCATCGTGGCTCCACCCCCAGCCCAGAGTCAGGGACCCAAGGGAAGCAGAAACCACTTCCACCCCCAACACACCTAAAAAATCCTTGGCAGCTTGGGAATTGATCTGGGAATTCCCAATTTGCTCAGCTCTTGCCTGACAGGCACAGCCCAGCGAGGAAATTTTGGCCAACTGCAAGTCAAAGCCTTGTTTGAGGACACCCTTAGTCCTGTTCCAGCTCAGCCTTTGCTGGCCTCACCCTTTGAGCGTAACTGGACGTGAATTCCTCCTCCTGAGTGCCGTTATCTTCAATTCCTCTGCTGCCAAGGATGCAAATTTCTTTCTTTTCGTGAACAGAATTGAGAAACATTCTCTCCCACTGGGCATATTATTTTGCATTTCCCAAACTTATTTTGTTTTCCTGGCTTGAGCTGAGTATCATATCTCAGTTGCTTCGGAAGGGTTTCTGATTAAGGGCTCTGTGTTTTGGCTCAAGGAAGGTTTTCTCTCGAACGCTCTAATGGAGGACATTTGTTTACCCTCGTTTTCCATCAGTTTGCAAATTCCTGAGAGGTTTTGTTAACAGCCTCTGTAGATCAGCCAAGAGTTAATTGGGCAGTGGGAATCAGATTGCTGTGGCCTGTCACACCAAAAAGATGCTTTGTTATTTGATGTTTTGTTTTTTTTTTTAACTCCAGTATCTACCTCACACTTAAAAGATTAGCAAAAGCAAATTATGATTTGATTATTATTATTTTCTGTTTTAGCTCGAGCTAAGCAGAATTCTATTTTATTGCAAATTTTGCTCTGTGCCTTGCACTTTTAGGGTGATAACTTGAGAGAGCATCTTCTTTGTAGTCTCAACACATTGGCACATGCAGTCCCTCCCCGTGAGCACTGTGGCTTCCCTTAGTCATATGGAAGGTGTCTGCTCTTAATCAATCTCTAGGCTCCCTCTCTGGCATTGAAGGGGGGGGGGGAAGAAATTAACATCTCCAAAGGCTGAACACCCTCAGGAAGGTGCAGATTCCGGAGGTGCTTCTCTCCCAGGGCTGCAGAGGGATGATTGCAGTGTTTTCCCAGCTAAAAGCAAGGAAGAGAATAAAGGCACTTGGGGAAAGTGGGGATTCCACTGCACTCACACTCCCTGGTGGGTGGGCAAAGCTGCCCAGATACTGCCTGGGCAGAGCCCCTTCCAAATACACACATGGACACAAATGTGGAGGGAAGGATGAACTTCTCATTCATCCCATAAAGCTGTTATTCCATGGAATTCCTCCTCCAGAGCAGGACACGAGGGTTTAACACTCCCAGCCGTGATGCCCAACCCCAGCTGGATGTGACCCTTCTCAGCTTTGCTCTTGCACGAAGAACCTTTTTCCCAGCTGGGGACAAGTTTGACATCCCAGTTACTGCCTCCAGCTTTTGGGAAGGGCTTTGAGTTCACTCTGGCAGGGCAAGGGGAGACTTTGTCCCCGAGGAGACGCTGAGATGGAGTGGAAGTGACCTGCCCTCGCAGGAAGGTCCGAGGCTGGGAATCCCTCAGCTCCTGGCCAGGCAGCTGAATAAGGGATTTGAAGTTGGTTTTAACCCACTCAGCCCCTGCCAGGCAGGTTCCCAAAGGAAATCAGAGCTCCAGCGCTCCGTTCCTTGTGGAGACCTGCTGCCAACGCTGGGCACGATTGTCTTCCAAAGCGTGAACTTTGCAGTGCCACCTTCCACATTCCTCTTGCCTCGTGAGTATTATTGCCAAACCCTCTGGAACAACATGAAAGGCATTGCGTGAGAGATTATAACCTGGTTTATTGAGCAACGTAAGTCAGCAGTGTTTGGGTTTTCTGCTGAATTATGCCCTAAAAATAGCTTTCCAGCTGCTCTCCTTCTTGCATGAATCTAGTTTTGTTCTTCCATCGATTGTAGAGTTTTATATTAAAACGTCAAAAAGGCACTGAAAATGTTTGCTGCATATTTATTGGTACTGTACATAAAGATGTCTTAATTTTATGTAAGAGAAACTGTAAAATTCTTGGTATAAAGTTTAGATCTATTAGACGACTATTTCTTTTAGAAATGAAGTTTATAGATGGCTCTTTTAATGGACTTTGTGTCTTAAAGGAAAAAAATAAAATTAATTTCATTCATATTTATTCATGAGTGTTTCTTTAATAAACACCGACCAAGTGCTCATATTTATAGCAGGGAAGGGCAGAATTTACCCATATCAAAATATATTGTTTGTTACACATTGGCTCAAATGTGTAATGGTGGGGGGTTTATATAATTTATATTTTTATTTTAT
>VWZG01011753.1:148713-198369 GCA_013396735.1 Grallaria varia | reverse complement strand
ATTATATTATTTATATAATCATGTGCATTAATTCCATTCAGAATACACACAAGAAATTATTAATCCTAACATTTCAAGATGAGTGAAATTAAACCCTCTTCATCTGAGGACAAGGTGCAGGTGTTTTCATGAACCTTTAAGGGCTTTAGAGTATTTTGCTCCAGTGTGATATGATTGAATCCTAGGACTGTAATTTTCAATTCCATAGATTACATTTTTTCCTCTATACAAAACTCCGTCTCACCTTCATTTTTAAGGGTGCCTGACTCTGCCCCTCCAAAAAAAATTATAGAAATCAGTGCATCCCAAAGATAAATACCCAGTTTTCAAATTAAAAACTCCCATTTAACTGCTGTCTGCTCAAGGAAAAGAAGATTATTTAGTAAAACCTTGACATGTTTTGAGATTTTCTTAGAATTTCAGAATGCTGGAGCAGAACAGCATTTATGACTCAGAAAATAGGACTTTATGGGGATGAACTACATTGCTAGTTCTCGCAACAGCATCCATTTGACCAACCCCATAAATTGCTATTTCTGTAAAAAAAAAAAAAAAATAAAATAATAGCAACATGAAAAATTAATTCTATTTTCTACAGGATTGGATTTTGCTCCTGGATGTCAGCTGAAGGCACAGGGGTGGCTCCAACCTGCAGGAATTTGGGTGTCACTCTGGCTTTCCTAGAGCCTAACGGTGATGGGTTGGCTCTGTCAGGGGCCATGTCCCTTTCTCAGTTAATTCCAGAGATCTCGGAAGCAGGAATCACATCCTGACCCTCACTGCCGAGCTGAGCCGGTGCCAGTTTGGGTGGGAAACTCTTTGTGGCTCCCAGAAACGTCAGCTCAGCATTTCCCAGAAGCAGAGCCTGATGTTGGCTCCTCTGCCAGCAGAGCATCCCCCTCCTCTTCCTGCCTGATTTGATGAGGTTAAACTCGTTAGTTAATTATCAGAGCGCTGTCCCACATGCCAGGAGGGGAAGAGATTCAGCATTCCCTGCTGCTGGTGCAGCCAATGGATGACTCACCAACGTCTCCCTGAGCTTTGAGCTCATCTCTGCAGACACAAAGCCCATTTCTGCGTGCAGAGACCAAAGTGGATGAGGTCCATCAAGGCATCATCATCGTGCAAAGAGCTGCCAGGGCTGGGAAATCACACAAGACAGTGGTTTGCTCACTGCACTTCCCTTCTCCCATCTGCTCCTGGAAGCATGGGATGAAAAACGACATCCTACCAAGGCTGCCCATGGCCCAGCCCTTCAGCAAGATGACTTCACTGCTTGAAGAAAAGGAAGTGGGACATCTGTATGGAAATCAGGGGAATCTCGGGAGCAAAGAGAGATATGAACAGTGGGGCTGTTTCTCCCTGTTGCTGAAATAGGTGGTGAGAAGGTAGAGAAGGTATTAGAGCGTGTGGAAAATTCCAGTATCTGTGTGCAGGTCTGTAGGTCCACTGTGAGAACACGGTCCCCAGGGCTCTGCCACCACTGGGGCACACAGGGGCACCCCGTTAGTTCCTCCTCAGAGCTCTTCCCTTTATGCTTCTCTAACACAGGAGGTCAGGTAAGGAGGACTGGAAAGGACCTTTCCTTCCCCCATGGGCTGCAGCCAATTCTCACATGAACCAAAAGCGTGGCACTGATGTCCTCTGTGTCCCACTGTTGGCCAAGAAGACCAATGGCATCCTGGCCTGTATCAACACCAGTGTGGCCAGCAGGACCACGAGAGCGATTGTCCCTTTTACTGGGCACTGGGGGGCAATTCGGGTGCTGTGTCCAGTTCTGGTCCCCTCACTGCAAGAAAGTCACTGAGGGGCTGGAGAGTGTCCAGGGAAGGGAACGGAGCTGGGAAGGGACTGGAGCAGCAGGAGCAGCAGGAGCTGGTGGGGCTCATCCTGGAGAAAAGGAGACTCAGGAGGGACCTTCTTGCTCTCTGCACCTCCCTGATGGATCCAAGGTGGGATTGGGCTCTGCTCCAGGGAACAGGGACAGGAGGAGAGGGAACAGCCTCAGGCTGTTCCAGGGCAGGGGCAGGTGGGACATCAGGGGGAATTTCTTCATGGAAAGGGTGGTCAGGCATTGGAAGGGGCTGCCCAGGGGGGTGGTGGAGTCCCCACCCCTGGAGATGTCCAAGGAATGACTGGACATTGCACTCAGTGCTCTGGGCTGGGGGACAAGGTGGTCATCGGGTACAGGGTGGACTCACTGACCTTGGAGGACTTTTCCAACCTTAATGATTCTGTGATTACTGACCCTCTGACGGTCATAAACTAGACTTCAAAGTTATTCATTAGGCAGCTCCCGTTGAGCCAATCTGCTGTTCCTCCCCTCAGCTTCTAAATGACAATCCCAGTTTCAAGGAGGCATTTTTGCACCCATTCAGAGCTGTGTGTGTAACCACAAGCCCTTCTTTTTGGCAAGCACGTCTCACTCTGGGAGGATTTTCTTGCCTCAGCGGGGCACCACAGGGTCATGCTTTTGGGCTGTAACTGCAGCGATGACACCACAGTTCTCTAAAGAGGTTTTGCTGTATTTATTCTTGTGGCAGGTTCCCAAGATGTAGCTGAGCAAAGCCTCACTATTTTTAGGAAAACTGTTGGGGAAAAGAAGAGTCACGCTTGCAAACAGGGAATTTTCATGGCACTGCTTCCCAGACAAGTCTTACAGCATCGCTGGGTGGATCTCCCAAGCGATGAGGCAAACCGTGGTGCTCCACCAGCACCTGCCCCGTGCTTCCTGGGAAATCCCAGAGGAAAACACGCAGGCTGAGCGGGGCTGTGTGACAGCAGTGCCACCACACAAGGCTGCAGGATCTCCTTCCACCTGCACTCCATTTCCCTCTGTTTCAGGCCAGATCACCATTCACCCACAGCAGGGGAAAGGAGGCACCAGGAAGGTTCATGGGCCACCCCAAGCTCAGGTTCTGAGCTCTGCCATTTCTCCCCATTCCCTTTAAGCAAAGGAAGCTTTACATCCTTTGCCAGAATGCAAAGCATCCTGGTTACATAATTAACAGCTTTAGACCCATCTTCTGGTGGGCTAAACCAAATGATCCCTATGTTGGGTGTGTGGCCCCTCCAGACAATCCCTGCAGAAGGAGCTGCATCCCCCAACTGCACAGGTACCCACAGTCCCTCTGCTCCCACACAGGACACCTTTCCCTTTGCAGCTGATGATACTAATTCGACCACTTTACCTTCATTGTAGATTAGGGCCTGTCTAATGTCAGATCTGGTGCAAACTAATCAAGGTTCAGTCTTTTAGGTTAATTTTTACACAGCTTAGGAATGAGCAGAACACTAACAACTTCAGCCCATGCTTAACTAAACACATCCAGTCCTCTCTGAGGGGCACCGAGGGCTTTTGCTGGCCTCAGGAATCACCAAACCAACAACTGGGAATATTCCACCTGCAACTCTTTGCCACTCAGAAGCAAAAAAAAAACCAAAAAAATATTTTAATCTCTTACAAGTACAGTCCAAGTTCAGCGCAGGATTCACCTCCAAAGACACCAAAAATCAGAGGTTGCTGTGAGAAGATTTTTTGCCATTGACGCTGCTTTCTTGGGAAAAGTTTCTCCACTCAAACCCAAGGTTTTTTCTAACATCCCTGGGGACAGACGGAGGTGTCACAGTGCTGGTTCCTGTGGCACAAGGGTCCCTGGGTGCCCTTTGTCTCCCTTTGCCAGGCAGTCCTGGCATGACCTGTGCTTCCCAATCAGCCTGTGGGGGATTGACACAAACCCCACTGCCAGACAGAGCATTCTCCCGGTAAATTAAAGACTGAAGACTCTTAAAGGCAAAGGGAACATCCTAAAATATCAGGCCATTGGTCCCTTGAGGCCAGTACTTGAACAAAAGTGGCAGGAGATGCTGTATAGGGAGGACATGGAGGTCTGATGACCATTTTCTTCATTTCCCTCCTATCCTGTTCCACCCACACTCACGTCTGCCATAGCAATGTTTCCAGAGGGCACATCCCTACCTTTTCCCTTCAGCATTAAATTCATAACAGATCCACAAACAGCCTTATGACTTCCTAAACAAAGTTGGCATCAGCTGTTCCTTCAGCTTCCTGTAGCAGATTCCTTAAATTCTTTGCCTGCTGCTGAGGGCTCTCCTGCCTGTTTCAACCTGAAGATGAGAAGAGCCCTTGAGCCCAGGGCTGCAGCCTTCACCTGGAGCACAGGAGGCATGAGATCACTCTGGGACAGGTTCTCCTTCTTGGCTGGAGCTTTGGAACATGACAGTTGCCTGTCAGCATTCATGTTTCCAGTTGTTTATCACTCACCAACCTGCACCACATGAAAGAAAACTCTTCAGGAGCCACAATTGACCTTTCCTCCCTCCCGTGTGGATACAGGGGCCAATGTGTGTGTCTTCTTGGCTACCAGAGCAGTCCTGGAGCCCCAGGAATCAGCACGGATGCCAATAACCCACCAGCTTGGCTCACTGCACCATGTGAGACCATCCTCCAGTGAGCAGGGAGCTCCCCGGGAACACCCTGTGACAGGGGGGGACTCTGGGACACCCTTAGTCCCAGGGGGATGAACAATGGACAGCATCAGCCATCTTCCAGACTCTGATAAATACCACTAGAACAAGTTATTGCCTTTTCCCCTGCTACCCCCCCATTCTAATACATCATTAATCTCTGATGAGACAGAGAGAAAATTGAGCTCAGCCAGGACATTGCTGCCTTGTCACCATTTTCCCCCTTTGGTGGCTTTCCCATGTGACTTTTAAGCAAAACTCAATACCTCTTGTTTGCTTTTCCCTTTTTCCTTGCTCACTTCAGGACAGGCAGTCACAGGGATAGCTGGGAGCCCACCCAGTTGCCTGGAAGCTGTGCTCCAGGGATTTGAGAGGAGCGTGGCAGGAGCCTGCTCTCTGCCACTGCACAGCTTCCCACAGCAGGCATTTACAAGGAACTGCAGGAATTGCACCAGAAGGCTCAGGCAGCAGGGTCACAGCTCCCCACTCACTCACTCACTTACTCGGCTGTCACTGTCAGTTACTGACATGGAGAGGCAGCATGGCCACAGCAGCAAAACACTCGAGTCAGAGTCACATGCAACAGGCAACATCACATAATCCTTAGCTTGAGCTACTCTGTGACAGGAATGGTTTTTATTCTTTTACTTAAAGGGGCCAGAACTAAGTTTAAAAAAAAAAAAGTAATTAAAAAATAGATGACCATAAGCAGTCAAGATCCTTCAGCTCCCCTTACAACCACCTCAAAAAAATGCATTAACACAGAATGGTTTGGGTTGGAAGGGATCTCAAGGCTCATCTTGTTCCAAATCCCCCCTGCCACAGGCAGGGACACCTTCCACTAGACCAGGTTGCTCCAAGCCCAGTCCAACCTGGCCTTGGACGCTTCCAGGGATGGGGCAGCCACAGCTTCTGTGCCCAACCTGTGCCAGGGCCTGCCCACCCTCACAGGGGAGAATTTCTTCTCAATATCCAACATAAACCCACTCTCATTCAGTCTGAAGCCATTCCCCCTTGTCCTGTCACTCCTGGCCCTTGTTCCAAGTCCCTGCCCTGCTCTTCTGGAGCCCCTTTAGACACTGGAAGGGGCTCTGAGGTCTCCCTGGACTCTTCTGCAGGCTGAACCCCCACTGTCTCCAGAGTGGAGGTGTGTTATGTCTCAGTTCCCCTCCATATCTTCAGGAATCAGCCCATCCAGGCACCTGAGCATCACTACACACCAAAGCACCCCCTGCAGACCCCCCCACCCCAAAACAACCCACCCCCAACACGATCACCCTCCTTTCCCTTTCCCCTTTCCTATTCCTCTCCATTGCACCTGCTGGGGCAGAGCCAATTAGCTCTCATTAACACCTTCTTGATCAAAGCAGCTGTCCAGCCTCCCTGGGGTGAGTCACTGCCCTGGAAAGACTTCCCCAGCTCAGCCATCTCTCTGTTGTGCATCCTCCTCTTCAGGAAAATACAACATTTGGCAAAATCACAGTAAAATGCTTAAGCACAGGCTTGGTGCTTTCCACAGCCTCCCGAGGATCCAGGATCCCTCTCTTCCCCTGCATGAGCCTCATCAGGTTCCCATTCCCTTCATTGTTTCTCTGCCTGCACCTTTCCTCTGATTTGGGCATGATGAAGAAGAACCTGCCAGGAGACCTTTGCACCCTCCTTGGAAACGGTGCCCTGATCCCCATCCACAGGTGGCAGAAACAACCTCTGTGCTCTCCACAGGAATATTCACTGCTTACACTGGAGAACGTATTTTAATTTACTCCTTGTTTTCTCTGCCTTTGCAGCCCTCACTTTAGGTACTCAGTCCCTATACAGCCAAATTCCAGTGTCATATCCACGACAAATGGAATTAGTTATGGAGAACAGCTTTCAAACACCGTGTGCTCCGATGCAATCACACAAAATATTGCTCATTTTCTTAGAAATAACTGATGTATTCCCAGAAAATCAGGACCTTAGCTGTCTGTTTACTCGGGGGAGGTACTGGCTGAACGGGACTCATTCAGTCATCAAGGCTCATTAGCGTATTTATCCCTGTAACAATCCTGCAAGATTGGGAAAGTCCACTTTTGCAGATGGGGAACTGTGGAGATATTAAATGACTCGCTGGAGTCACACAGGAAATTTGTGGTGGGGAAAGAAAAGGGAACCAGAGAGGTTTTCCAGGGTCCCCCACTTGTCCCCTGACCTCTTCCTTGTGGCCTGACACCCTTTGGGGGGTTGTTGGTCAGGGCACAGCGAGAGCCCTGGCGTGTGGTTGGTGTGGAATTCCCCCTTCTCCACAGGCTGAGTCAGGGGTGGCCACTGCTGTCACCCTGCTCTGCTGCACCCACTGCCCAGACCCCCGAGGCACAGACTGTGCTCAGCTGGGAGGGACCCACAAGGATCATCAATTCCAACCCTCAGCCCTGCCCAGGAGCAGCCCCAAGAGTCCCACCCTGTGCCCCAGAGGATCATCCAAACCCTCCTGGAGCTCTGGCAGCCTTGGGGCTGTGCCCACTGTCCTGGGGAGCCTGGGCAGTGCCCACCACCCTCTGGGGGAAGGACCTTTTCCTGTGGTCCAACCAGACCCTGCCCTGGAACAGCTCCAGCCATTCCCTGGGTGCTGTCCCTGGTCCCCCCAGAGCAGAGATCAGTGCCTGTCCCTCCTCTGCCCTTGGACTCCCCTCCTGAGGAAGTTGGACCTGCCCTGAGGTGTCCCCTCAGTGTCCTCTTCTCCAGCTGAACACCCCAAGTGCCCTCAGTGTCCTCACACGCTGCCCCTCCAGGCCCTTCCCATCTCCATGTCCCTCCTTTGGACACTCTCCAATGGCTCAATCTCTTCCTTCCATTGTGTCCCACCAACCTGTCCCACTATTGCAGGTGAGGCCACCCCAGTGCAGAGCAGAGCGGGACAATCCCCTCCCTCACCTGATGCCCCCCAGGACAGGGATGTCCCTCCTGGCTCCAGGGCACTGCTGACTGGTGGCCAACTGGCCACCGACCAGGACCCCCAGGGCCCTTTCCTGGCACTGCTTTCCAGCATCTCATTCCCTCTCTGTCTGTCCATCTGGGGTTGCCCCATCCCGGGGCAGAGTCCAGCACTTCTCCTTGTTGCACTTCCTATTGCTGGTGATTCCCAGCCCTCTGATCTGCCCAGGTCTCTCTGCAGGGCCTCCCTGCCTTCGAGGAACTCAACAGCTCCTCTCAGTTCTGGGTCATCAGCAAACTTGCTCAGCATCTCCTCCAGTCCTGGTCCAGTCATTTATGAAGATGTCGAAGAGAACATCCATCCACCACCTCCAGCCACCAAAAAGTGAGAAACAGGAGCTGGAGGTGAAAGAGCTCAAGAAAACCAAGCTCAGTCTCCTCTGGGGCCAGCACAGGGCCTGGATTGTCACTTGGGTTCCCTGAGAGTCATCAGCAGTGGGATATGGGATGGGAATCTCCAGCGCAGGTCCCAGCGCCAGGGTGGGGCAGGGTCCAGCTGGCTCTGCAGCGGGCAGTGCCCTTACACCAAACATCCTTGGGACTGTCTGCTGTCCCTGGAAAACACTGCTGGGGGAATACCCTGCACTCGGGAGAGCCGTGGTGCATCTCCTGCCCAGTTGGCTGGCTGTCTCCACAAGGAAACTGGAGACAACAATGGCAATGGTCCTCTCTGGAGGAAGGAATCCATCCCCTCCTGCATCTCCTGTTGCATTAGAGAAGGGGGCGGAAAAAAGGAAACAAGTTTTCAAAGATGATTTTTTTTCTAACCACTAAATTCTCAGTCTGGAGGGTTTCACTTTGAATTAATGTAGGCTGTCTGTGCTCTAGGATTAAAGTTATTGATCCAGTCCTTGATTACTGTCATCTGTCTTTGTTCCTGGACTGATTATCAACCACGGAGGGTGAAAGTCTCTAATTAGAGACTGCAGCTTACAAGTACTAGGATGGTCACCAGCAAGGAACCCTCAGCAAGGAAACCATCAGAATTCCAGCTGCCTGCAGAGTTCCCAGGCCAGCTGGCACTAGCAGGGAACAGCATCACTTGGGAGCCTTCAGGTGGAGGTACATTTGGAGCCCAGCAGCCTCCCAAAGCCTGCAGGGAGGCTGAGCCTTTCCAAGGTCAGGGCTTCTCCAACCCTTCCCAGGGGCTCCTGCAAAACCACCACAGCCTGTGCTCAGTGGATACTCAGGGCCAGCAACAAATCCCACAGTTTCTCAGTAATAAATATCTGTCCCAGGGCTGACATTTGCTGCAATGTGAGGGAACTTTAAGTGGCATTTATTTTCTCACAAACTGGCTTGATTTACTTTGAGGAATCCAAATTCTTTCCTGGTTATCCATTGCTGGCCACAGGGGTGAGCCGGGAGCTGCACAGAGCCAAGGAGACCTCACACCACGTTAGGGCTTTCAAGGAGAAAGTCTCCGGTGTGAACCACCTCCCCTCTGTCGTAACAACCAGGAGAGACGTGTGCCAGGGAATAAATGTCAGGGACATCCGTGAAAAGTCCCCTAAATATCGTTCCTGTGAGCACCCTGAGCGCCTGCACATCACCCAGAGGGGATGGGCTGCCAGAGCGCGTGGCCATCACACAGAGAACCCCAAATCCCCTCCCGGACCTTGTGCAATCCACTGGTGTCGGCGTGGGTTTCACCCTGGTGCAGATGACTTCATGTCAACCCACAGCTCCTTGTGAGAAATGCAAACTCCAGGTGTTGCAGATGTTTGGCCCGAGCGCCCACGTACCCATGCGAGGAAACCACGGTGCTTTTGATTAGATAGAAGGGGTTATTCCCAGCTCGACTCAACCGGGTATGAGCCCAAGGTGTGGCTGGGTTACACCCTTGGACCCATTAATTAGATGCAGCTTATGGGGTAAGAAATGCTGTCACGGGGCAAAAGGTCACCTCCTGTAAGTCTTTTGAGGGAAGGGAAGGCTTTGGTAACTTGTGCACACAAGAGATCTGGGAGAGGAGCTGAATGAGCATCCCAAATCCTGCAGTCTGCCAAACAAACTGGAAAATCTGTGTTTAGCTGCTCTTGCTCATAAAAGGGGTTGGAACGAGATGATCTTTTAAACTCCCCTCCAACCCAAAGCTTTCTACGGTTCTCTGATAAACACCACAACCATTTCCCTTCTCCAAGCACCATCAGGGAGAGGAGAGGGAAAAATCATTTCAGTGGAGCCCGACTTTAGGGCTGAGGCGTGTGGCAGGACAGCCTCATGTCCTGTTTCCTGGGAGTTTTATACAGACTCTGCTCTGAATTTTCCAAGTCAGTTATTTTTACTTTTTTTTTAATTGGAAACTTCAGGGTTAAGTGTCCAAAATATTTTTTTTATCTTGTTGATCTTTTATTTGTCCGATCTCCCTTAAAATAGAAACTACCTGAATAATATCTGACAGAGCTATAAATCCTGCACATATTCAGCATGATGTTAAGGTGGTTGTGGAAGTCGGGCTGTTGGAATGAAGTTTTATTTTTGGCAAGATTTGCATCAGAACAGGCTGTCTATTGCCGTGAGTAAAGCCTGGTGAGTTCTCAAGGGCTGGGTGCATGACAGCACCACTGACCTTCAAAAAGAAACCTGCCCTGATGCTGGGGGAGATGCCAAGTGGACCAACAGAGAAGGTCCACCCACCGAAACCAGCTCTGGGGAGAACATTGCTGAGCTTCCAGAGCAAAAATGACATGCTAAAGCTGGCTCAGCAGGGCACTGATCAGGCTGCAAAAGACACGAGGGTGTAGGAAGGATTCCCATTTCCCTTTGGGTTTTAGCCTAAACTGACCAAGTGTTCCCACATGGAGGTTCATGGAAACATGGAATGGTTTGGGGTGGAAGGGATCTTTTAAGGTCATCTACTTCCACTAGCCCAGGTTGCTCCAAGCCCCATCCAACCTGGCCTTGGACACTTCCAGGGATGGGGCAGGCACAGCTCCTCTCCCCAGCCTGTGCCAGGGCCTCACCACTCTCATTGTAAAAAACTTTTTGAATCTCATCTAAATCGTTCCTATTTTAGTTTAAAAGTTTAAAGCCATCCCCTGCTCCATCCTCTCACAGCTGGCCCTGCTAAAACATCTGTCCCTGAAGCACTGAAATGCCACACTAAGGTCTCCCCAGAGCCATCTCCTGTTATATGATATCTCTCCTTGAACAGCTCCTTCCTGTCAATTTTGTCCTCAAATGTGCATTTTTAAAGGATAAAATATTTCCAGACCTGCACCCCTTGGATGTTTGAGTTTTAACTCAGCCACTAAATAAACAAAGCTTGTCGAGGACACTGAAAAAACCAAGGACATGAAGACTTTGGGGCTTTGTCTGCCCAGACAGACAGACAGACAGACAGATGGAATCCCTGCATTTACTCCAAGGACTGAACACTGTGGACGTCACCAGAACCACCAACGTGTCCTTCCCAACATTTCCCCTTCCCTAAAGCAGAATTCACGACTTGGTTGTTGAAACTGGAGTCAGGACGTGCAAAGGGCCATGCTGGCCACAGCAAAGGAGGGGAGATGAGGTTGAGACCAGCCCGGACACACATGGGATGGGTGGGAGAGAAGGACTGGGGCACCCCCTGGGCAGGACCTGGGAGCTGGATCAGGGATGAAAGTGGCTCCTGTTCCACAAAAGAAAAAAAAAACAACCAAAAAACCAAACCAACAAACAAAAAACCCAAAAACCCCCCAAACAAACACAAAAGTAGAATCTGAGGTCAGGCTTCTCTCTCAAGACCAGTGACCCCAAGGAAACGGTGATCGTCAGGCTGGTGTGTTTGTTCTGGGGGGTTGTGGAGCTTTTTCTTTCATGTCTTTGAGACGGGCAACTTTATCGAGCCAAACCCACATGGTTTGCAGCGCTATCCAACTTTCCAAACGCAGCCAGTCCCCTGTGACCCCTCTCTTCAGGTCACTGAACTGCACAAGAGGTGGGAAGCCCAAATCCGGAGGTCTCTTCTCACCCAAAGGCTCTGGGAAGCCCAAATCCGGAGGTCTCTTCTCACCCAAAGGCTCTGGGAAGCCCAAATCCAGAGGTCTCTTCTCACCCAAAGGCTCTGGGAAGCCCAAATCCAGAGGTCTCTTCTCACCCAAAGGCTCTGGGAAGCCCAAATGTAGAGGTCTCTTCTCACCCAAAGGCTCTGGGAAGCCCAAATGTAGAGGTCTCTTCTCACCCAAAGGCTCTGGGAAGCTCTGTAGGGGCAGGATGTTGGGATCTCTTGGTGGAGAACCCTCAAGCCACTCTCCCGAGCAGGGTGAGCACCTGAGCTGCAGCTGAATCCTGGTTTCCCCACCTCTGGTGCCAGAAACAGCTGGATCCTGGTGGATTCTGTAGCCAGAGGTATAGAACAGTGGGTTTTTTGGGTTTTTTTCTCCCGGGAAGTTACCTCTGAAATCTCCCTGATGTGCTCAAGGCTTGTTTGGGGTTGGTTTCGTTCAAACCTGACATTTTGGAGCTTGAGGCTCGGGGAAATACTGAAAACCTCACTGTGCTGCTGTGCAGGAATCCTACACCCTTCCCTACCTCTGACAGTCCTCTGCAATCTCCATCTGGAGCAATCCAGCATTTACTTGTCCCCTTTGAAACCCAACTTTGAAAAATACAAGAGAAAAAAAAAAAAATCTAATTAGCTCTTTCTGTATTTACTCCTCAGGTAAAAATCTTGGCAGCTTTGAAACGTTTAACCTTCAAACACACAAAGCTATTTAAGCAAGGAGGGGGTGAAAGGTGGATTTCTTACCAAGGAAGGTTTTTTCCCTGAGCAAGTTTGATGATGGGAACACGGAGAGACTTGTGGCCTCGAAGTCCTGGTGTGCACCACAGTCAAAACAAGAACTTACCCCCCAGGGCAGTTTCTGACATTTGGGTTGGTTTTTCTTTGCTTCAAAGTGAGATGAAAACTAGAAATATAGAAGTTCACTGAATAAAGACGACCAAGAATTTTTTTTTTTTTTTTTTTTTTTTTTTTTTTTTTTTTGTGGAAAAAGGTGAAGCGAAAACTTCTGTAATTTTCTCCAGAAATACATTTTCTCTCCACTGTTGGTATCTCAAATGCCTTCCCCACGGATAATTCCCTACCTTCAAATGAGGTTTTGCTCTAAAACATAAAGCTCCCATTAAAAGCCCCCAATTCCCATTAAAAATACCCAATTCAGTGTATCACAATCTCATTAGGGTTATTGTTTGAAGTGGAAAGGTTTTATTCAACCTACAGTTCAGCATTAAATCCTGAACCTCAGTGAATGGCTTTCTTCTAACAAACATTTCCAAGCCACTGCACAGAAGCACCTTTGACGCCAAGGAGAAAGAAAAGCTATGATCATAATTAATTTAGTACTCTCAAAACGAGCTTTTATTTTGGTACCACTCCAAAATGCCAAGGAACAAGAATTACAGCCCTCGAAGGCAAAGGCATCGCATCGTGGAGGAGATATTGGTTGGCTTTGCACATACTTTTGCCACTGACAAGAAGCCAGAAAATGACTCAGACAGTTTGTCAGACGACAAGACTTGCAACTGAGAGCTTTGAATGCATAAAAAATGAAATGAGAAAAAGGCAAAGAATTGGGAAAACTGTCAGCAAACAAACAAATAAATAAAAAAACCCACAAAAACTTCCGGATTTTACAAGGAGGTTTCCCTGAGAATATATTTTACGTCATGAAAAAGGAGAAAAAAAGGTTAAAAAAAAAACACTTTGGAAAGGTGAGTTGGCAGAAAGGAAAGTCACCCACAAAAATACCTTGTTTCCCTTTCTGCTTGTTTTGCATAAAGCAACATATCAGCTCACAACTGTAAATGTACCACAGGGTGAAATTATGGGTTAAAAAAAAAATGAGGCAAACAAAGCCAACACCTGCAAAAAAAAAAAAAAAGGACAATTGTTTGATTGAAGTGCAGCAAATTATTGACACTGGCTGTAAAGCTGGGAGCATCTCCCCTCCCCTTTTGGAACAGCCAAGTGAATGTCTGCTTTGTCCTTTAACAAATCCCATCTCCAGCAGCCCCCTGACCTGCAGGGACCAAAAATGTCACCTGCAGGGACCAACAATGTCACCTGCAGGGACCAAAAATGTCACCTGCAGGGACCAACGATGTCACCTGCAGGGACCAACAATGTCACCAGCACGTTTCTCTTCCTCCTTTTCCTGGGCTCATTTGAAGGCTGTAATAAGACAGGGCAGCTGCCTGGGCTGGAGCCTCGACACAACCGTATATAATTCCCTTATCTCCTGTTACATTTCCCAAACCTAATTGCCATTGGCTTGCAAAGGACACGATTCTCATTCCATCAGTCCCGAGGAGGTGGTTTTTTGTTGGTTTGTGGGTTTTTCTGTTTTTGTTTTTGTTTTTTTTTTTTTTCTTGATGTGAGATGTTTCTGTGGAATGGTTCCTGTAGGTAACAAGACCTTAGGGGAAAGCTGGGAAGTTTGGGGTTTTTTGTTATTTACTCTCATCCTCGTCTTACCTCATCAATGAGACAGGGCAGGATGGTGTATTTATAGTGCCTGAAGATAAGAGCACATCCCTCCGAAGGTTTTCACCAGGGGACTTGCCCAGAGAGCCTGGTGGGCTCCTCCAGGCACTGGTGGGTGTCACACCAAGGCAGGACAGCCCAGGGAAGTCCTGCATGAGTAGGAGCCAAACTCTGGGCTACCTGCTGAGATGGAGAAGTGGGATGTCCCAGCCAGAACAGGCAGGAGAGCAGCCCAGCAAGGCAGTGGAAGTGCTGAGCTGAAACCCCACGGTGAGGAGACAAAGAAGAACAGGGTGACCACAGAGCGGTGCTTACAAAGGGGAGTTTCATTTTTAAAAAATCATTAAGTTTATAAATGTGGCTCATGACATCAACCAGAGATGAGACGTGGAGCAGGTTTTTTTGTTGTTGTTTTTTTGGTTTGGTTTGGTTTGGTTTTATCTTGTTTGGGGTTTTTTTAACTTTTTTGGTTTTTTCCCTCCTGTTTCAGTGAAGCAAAGACTGAAACCCTCAGCACATGACCTGATCCTGCTGAAGGTGTGTGTCCCCCTGCCCTGCACCTCTCATGGTCAGGACACATCTCCAGCACAGGGAGGGTACAAGGAGGCCAGAGAAGAGCCCTTCATCAGAACTGCAGGGAGAGGACAAGGAGTGATGGGCACAAATTGAAAGAAGGGCAATTTAGGTTAGATATTGGGAAGAAATTCTTCCCTGTGAGAGTGGTGAGACACTGGCACAGGTTACCCAGGGTGGGTGTGGCTGCCTCAGCCCTGGAAAGGTTCAAGGCCAAGTTGGATAAGCCCTTGAGCAACCTGGTCTAGTGGGAGGTGTCCCTGCCCATGGCAGGGGGGGTTGGGACTTGATAATGTTTAAGGTCCATTCCAAGCCCTTCACATTCTATGATTCCATTCCATGATAACTGTAGTGACAGGATGAGGAGTAACAGGTTCAAATTGAAAGAGAGGAGGTTCAGATGGGGTATATTGGGATGAAATCCTTCCCTGTGAGGATGGGCAGGCCCTGGCACAGGGTGCCCAGAGAAGCTGTGGCTGCCCCATCCCTGGAAGTGTCCAAGGTCAGGTTGGATGGGGCTTGGAGCCACCCGGGATGGTGGAAGGTGTCCCTGCCCGTGGCAGGGGATGGAACAGAATTATCTTTAAGGTCCCTTCCAACTCAAACCATCCTATTCTATGATTATTCTTAAGATCTTGGAAAACCAATCCATGACTTAAGACTTTGCCAGTGATTCACGTCAAACCTGTGGCACCTCTGTAGACACCTGGTTTTAAAAACCTAAACACACGACCCTTTCTTGCCCCATTCACAGGGCCTGGTGAGCTCCTTCACTGATCACCAGTGACTTGTTCACAGCCTGAAAAGTCCCAAAGGGTCAGGAACCACCAAACCAGAAGCAAAGCACACAAAGTCACAGAATTCATCCAGGCCAAAGCTGCATTAGCAAGGAGGGCTTGGGACTTTCAGGTTGAGTTTCCAGTGCCACCTTCCAGTTCTCCAGCCTTTATAACATCCCCTTGTGGTGCCTTTCTGCAGCTGGTCCTGCACTCCCCCATGCCCAGCAGGGAGCTGAGCTCGCTGAAGCTGATGCCACAATGAAATTAGCAGGGCAAAAGGCTTCCAAGAAGGCCTGGTAGAGACAAGTGAGGGCAAGAAGTTTTGAACAGCTTCAGGAAGTAGAGTTGCTTCAGGAATGTTGCAAAATATGAGCAGCTTTGGCCTAGGCAGGGAATAAGGAAACCACATGCATGCATGACAACCAAAAAAATCACTCTCTCGCCCTTGGGAGTGTGGAAAACAAACACAAATGTTTTCTTGGTTAGGAGAAGCCAAATCAACCCTCTGACAGCCCTTAATACTGTATTAAGTGATGCAAACCTGCTTGTGCACTGACAGCCTTTGGAAGCAAAGCAGGAGGACACTGGCTGTGGTTTAGGGTTAAAGGGAACAAAGGGAGCATTCCCTCCCTCCTGCCTCTTTTGGATGCCAATTTCTTGCCAAAAAAAATCTTCCTGGAACAAAACTGAGTTTACCAAGAGGTCATGAAGTAACATCACTGTGCTTGTACCTTTCACTGGAGCTACTGAAGGATATGAGAGCCAGAACCACCCCCTCTCCCATTGAGGCAGTCCCTGCATTCACAGGCCTCTTGCTTTTCTCCTGAGTCAGTGATGTTACTTCATCATCTCTTGGTGAACTCAGTTTTGTTCCAGGAAGATTTTTTGGCTAGAAATTGGCAGGGAGGGAATGGTTCCTTTGTTCCCTTTAGCCCTAAACCACAGCCAGTGTCCTCCTGCTTTACTTCTGAATGCTGTCCTTGCTCAGTGCAATTTGACTCTTAGAGAGGTCGGGCTGAGTTGAACCTTCTGGCTGTGGAGTTCAGACCAAAAGAGCTGTGGCAGTCTGTGACATAATAAGGAAATCCTTCCTGGACAGCAAATTGCCTTTCTTTCCGATGGGTGCTATCAAGTGAGCAGCAGGTCACCTTATCTCTGGTCAGGGCCAGAGTGATGGATGATGTCCAGGTCCAGGAAGAGACTGGTTTTCCCTCAAGAGTTCTGTTAAAGCTGGATGGGAGCAGGTGATCCAATGTTCTAATTAGTAGGAAACCTCATGCAATTTCCAATTTTGGAAAGGAAAATCCATTGTTTTCCCTCCTGGCTCAGAGGTCTCACCTAACTCCAAAATGACCAGGTGCTGAGTGTGTCTTGTCCTGAGCTGACAGGATGAGACAAAACAGCCTCAAGCTACACCAGGAGAGGTGCAGGTTGGACATCAGGATCAATTTCTGCACAGAAAAGGTGGTCAGGCATTGGAATGGGCTGCCCAGGGAGGCGGTGGAGTCTCCATCCCTGGAGGTGTCCAAGGAACAACTGGACGAGGCACTCAGTGCTCTGGGCTGGGGGACAAGATGGGGATCAGGCACAGGTTGAAGGTCTTTTCCAATGGTCATGATACCACGAGTCAGTAATTCTGTGTTTTCGCCTGCAGAACCAACATCTGTGACATCAGAGACAAACGTTCCTGCTCCAGAACCAGAAAGCACAGCCTCAGTTCTGCATTACCCCGCTATAAACATGCAGTGCGGGCAGCCCCGAGCACACCTTGCCCCGTGGGCCATCCTGTTTCCTCAACAGTATAAACTATTTCAGGCCAAACATTCCCCCTTCCACGGGACGATATTTGCAGCCAGTAGACTGCAGAGCCTCTCCCTTCCTGTGCAAACACCGTCCCACAGAGGGATTAATCATTCCTCAGAAATAGCACAACCCATCGCAGGGTTCTTGGCACCTCTCCCGTCTCCTTCAAGTCAGGGAAGTCTTCAGAGAGCTTGAGTCATCTTCCCAGGACCTCTCTTCAAGCCTATACTCATCACCTTCCAGGTGAGCAGCCACCAGGACTTTCACTTCTCCACTTTTGGCCCAAGCAAATATCCTGAAGAGGAGGGAGAGAAATAGCTGGCTGTGCTTCGGTGGAAGCCTCGCCCCACCCCAGCCAGCCCTGCAGAGCAGGGCACAGCACGACAAACTGAGCTGCTCTAACAGAAAATTATATTGGTTTTCACCTTCTCTGGAGGTCAGCAAAACTCTTCGGCATTTAGGAATAAGGATACTAAAAATAAAACCAGAAAAAAACAAAAAAGCCTCAGCAAAATCAGATTGCTGGTTGAACTCCTATTCCCTTTTTTAGCACAAAATCTCCTTTCTGAGAAAGAATTCGATATAATCATTTTCTGGCCTCTCTGAGCGTTTTGGACATGAACTTACAAGCAGGGCAGTGCCAAAGTGCCCCAGCTGAAACAGAAGCACTGCCCTGGTGTTTGTCGGGGACCTGCACTCTGTGGGTCTCAGATGCAAAGCAGGTCAGGCCAAAAGAAATTGGTTAAAAAAATATCACGTTTGCAATGAAAGGAGCATCAATTCACTACCTTTTTTTAAATTTTCCAATGCAAAATTGTGCTTTTACTTGCATCCTAGCAAGATCTTGTTCTTTTCCGAAACAAAGGAAACCACTGGTCATCAAAAGAGAGGAATAAAGAATGAAATTGGGTTTCAGCAGCACATGGAGCCACCCGATGTTAGACAAGAGATTGACAAAAAAACCTGACTTTTCTGAGCAGAATCAGACCAGGAGCTGAGATCCAAACCTAATGTGAGCACAAATGTATGTTCTGTTAAATAAATAAGGATGGTTGGGCAGATGGACACACCTTTGCTCACTGACTTGTACCTCAGGCTCAGCCAAGATGCTCCCAAACAGCCTCTTGCAGCAAGTTCACCAAATATCTGTACAAGGCTCTGGAAACAACTGCACAGCTGAAATCGGAGCCAGAGCATCCGTGAACATGAAGGTCAGGTGAGAAATAAATCTGAACGCTGTTCTCAAAGTTCTATCAATGATTCACCCACGAAAGGGAGTCAAAGGCACAAAGACAGGGATCCAGGTCTGGGACCCAAAGGTAAGTTGTGCTCACATCCATAGCCTAAATCAGGATCTAGCATGAAGAAAACTCTTTCTGGTGGCATTTTTAACTTCCAAGGGTGATTGTCATTTTTAAACCTACGTTTCACAAACAAGAATTTCTCAAAATATATTTGTGTCTGCTCATCCCTCACATTAACTCGATGAGTCTCCCTTGGCTTGGTGTGGCTCTTGCATTGCTGCAATTATTCATGAAGCAACAGCTTGAAGCCCGTCCAGCTGAAATTATAGAAAGCTTAATACAGTGAAACTTCTGTCAACACTGAAGCAAAGGATTTAGTTTTTATTACACCTGCAGGGACTTGAAGTTCTTTAATTAAACTTTGCGAGGGAGGTGGGTTAAAGAAACTTCTGCTCCACTTGTTTCGAGGCAGAATGGAAAAGTCCTTGTGTCCTTCTGTAGAACACATCAAGTGAAGTTCACCATTCTGAAACGATGAGAGTTTGTTTTCAGAGCATTTATGGGCTCATCAGGATTTCCATCTATTCCTGACAGCACGAGGTCCTACCACGTGCATGACGGGGTGTTTCTGGAGCCCTGCTCGAGTCAGTCACACCGCAGGGTGAGGATGTCTCAGCAGAGCAGTACATGCAGTTTTCCAATCCCAAACTCAGAGGTTTTGTGGTTTCTTTAACATTAACGGTATCATCAACAACAGGGCTTTGTCACACATGCAGTAACCAAAGGATGTCGCTTATGGAAGCAGAGGATTTCTACCTATGGGTCTAAAATCACGTATTCTGTGCGTCGAATCTCATTTAAAATTCAATGCCAAAGGCACGTTTAATTTATATTTACAGCACATCAGCTACTCACCTCGATTTCATAGATTTAAAATATCCTACAATGGCGAACCTCAGCAAATGAGTGACTAAAAAGTACAGTGGTTTATGTTACAGCCTTAATTGTTCCAACATCATTAAAGACCTGCACTGGGCTTTTAAAGTGGTAACGATTTCCAATGGCAGCTGGAAAAATTGAAACAATTCTATACTCTCCTAAAAAAGTTATTCAGCTTTGAAAATCTGATGGATTAAGGGCTGATTTAGGAGTGTTTTCTTTGTTCCATGTTTGTTACTCATCAGGAACTGTAGTGACAGGGCAAGGGGGAATGGGTTCAGATTGAAAGAAAGGTTTAGATTGGATATTAGGAGGGAATTCTCTCCTGGCAGGGTGGGCAGGCCCTGGCACGGGATGTCCAGAGCAGCTGTGGCTGCCCCATCCCTGGAAGTGCCCGAGGCCAGGTTGGACGGGGCTTGGAGCAACCTGGGCTGGTGGAAGGTGTCCCTGCCCATGGCAGGGGGTGGCACTGGATGATCTTTAAGATCCCTTCCACCCCAACCCGTTCCATGATTCTATAAATCGTGCAACAATTAACTCCATCCTCCTGGAGAATTTCAAACAAATTTGCTTTTCCTCTGTTGAAATTTTGGGTGTAGCCACTGGGCTTCCTTTAACCAGGAAAATTCAGTGCAAAATGGTCCAGCACCCACCCAGGATGGAGCAGGCAAAGCCCACAGGCTCAGGAACTTGATTTCTTGGGGTACTGCCCTGTGGTTGTTCCTCCCTGCCCTGGATCAAGGCTCAAGCTCAGTTCTGCTTTAGCATAATGCTGGAAAATCACATTTCTCGTCCTCCTTGGGGAACTCTTCCATAATGAAATGGAAAGAAGTACCAAATAACCAAACGTGTGTCTCGCATCTGTTCTTTTCTCATTAAGGCAGCCGTTCCTGTTTCAGTCCTGTAGGAAAAAGGAAGCCAAGCTCCACTCAATTACTGTTCTCTAAAGGCTTCACAAATGCCAACAGATGCCAAGGGAGACCTTCACAGCCCCTTCCTTGGGGTCCCCTTTGCAAAGAGCTTCTGGGAGGAATTCGGACGTGAGATCAGCAGTGCTGGAAATCCCCAAATCAGACGGAGCTCGGTAGCTCTTCCCCAGCAGAGAGATGTGGGAAGGAAGGAGGGACGTGTGCCTTTGGGCTGACGGGAAGCCAGATTCACCTTCCCAGAACCCACGGAGGGATGGAAAGGGAAGGAGAGGCAGGGACACAGGTCCAGGGTGCAGGGAGGGACACAAAGGGTGCACAGAGAAGCTGCATCAGCGGGAGAGCTGATGATGTGGAAATCAAAAAGCTGCCTTGCCCTCTACCTTGGCCCAGTGACATCCATATCCCGTGGCATAATTTCCATGTTCTCTGCAGATCAAGCTGTGAATTGCATCCCCAGGGCTGAGTTTGCAGGAGAAGCTTATGGAAAATCTTAGTTTCTTGCCTCTAAGGAAGAAAACAGACTTGTTTAGGGAAGGAGGGTGGGAACCAGATAAGAATGCTCAGAGCAATGAGCGATAGGGAGAATATGTGGAGACAAATATTTGGAGCTTCTCAAACAGGAAAAGCAAAGGAAACTTGGAAGGGAAATGATACATTTAAAATGAGGTGGCTTTCTAGTGTGTCACTTGAAATATTTTCACATGATACGTAATGCACTGAAGTGATACTGGATGAAGTGATAAGTTGGAAATAACGTGTTTTGTTCCTTCTGTGATGGAGAAACTGGGGGGGGGTTAAATCTCTGTGTGGTGTCATGTGGAATCAGGGTCCACTACTGAAGGTGATATAAAAGCACTAAGATGATGCAAAACTGATGTCTTCGAAACCACAATTATTCCAGACAGGGTGGTGCTGGGCCAGAGCCACAGCCCTTCTCTCTGGAAGATCCCTTGGGGCCAAGGACCCCAGATTTCTGTGTGGGGTGGGAAGGGCTGGCTGATTGTGACCACCCTCAGCCACTGCCAGCCCCTCCTGCCCCCTCTGCCCTACTGGCACAGAACCAGCACCACCCCTTGGGTCCAAGAGCTGTGGGACCAAACCGTGGGAAAGGGAATAGGGGAGCTCAAGGACATCTCCAAGGCTGGGATTCCCCAAGTGACTCGTGCAGATCTTTCAGAGCTGTTCAGACCTATCTCATGCCTTAATCCTCAGAACAATATCCCTGTAGGTGCTGATGTTGGGGGTGTGCCCACAGCTGGCATCACCAGTATGGTCAAACATCCCCACTGTTACACAGATCCTGGGAAACCAGGACCTGCAGGCACCAGGGCTGTGTGCCTGCTGGCCTCTGCACTCCCCAGGAGCTGCTCCCTCCCCAAGGACACATCCCCAAACCTCAGATGTGCACTCTACAGTTGGCAAAGTCCAGGCTCCTGAGCTGTCCACCGGGGAATGAAGTATCACGTCAGGCTTGAAAGAAACACCATCAAAAGGCTTCTGGTAAACATTTAATAAATCAGCACTTCCCAACAACAGTCACGTTTTCTTTCCCTTTCACTCCAGTGGGGGCTCTGGCTTTTGGAACTGGGAGCAGAAGGACATGTGGGTGAGCCATTGGTCAAAGACTTCTCAGGTTTCCCATAAAATGCAGTTTGGGAAATACAGATGTTCTTCTGCCACAGGGAAGTTGGACAGCTGGGAATCTTGATACATATCAAGGTCAGGGCACGTTCTTGTCTGCTCTCCTGTCAATCCTTCCAGCCGTGGGTTGGCTTTGAAGCTGAGGTGGGAAGACTTTATTAGGCATCCAGCTGCTGCAATGTCTCTGAGTAATAAAGTTCTCATTTTATGCATTCCAGACAGAACATCTAGACACAACAGAGCTTTTCCTGAAGAATCTTAGGAAAGGAGGAAGCAGAGTATGATAGTAATGATAAACCTTGTGGAGGGGTCATTACTGTAACGGCGTTACAACACAAGCCATCTGGTTCTTAACCTTTCATCCCAGCTGAAGGAGGAAGGCAGCCCCTGATGTTTGTCAGCAGCCCTGCATGCCCTGGCTTCCTGCCCTGACATTTAGGAAGAGACATGACAGGAGATGCGGGACGGGCCACAACCCATCCTCCCTCAGTGTGAGGGTTCCCAGGTGGGAATCCACCTCACAGCACAGCCTGGAGGAAGAGGAGGGGGGATTGCTCCTGCCTGGCACAAACCTGCCCTGCAGCTCTCACCGTCCTCTTCACGGGCATGGAAACAGGAGGAGACCAGAAAGGTCTCCAGCCTTTGGTGTGATTCATTACCACAACAGAGGCACCACCTCGCCTTGGCTTACAAGTGTCAGATCAAGAGATTAAGAAGCGCCCTGAAGTTTCCAGGTGTTGGTTTTTTTGATATGTGGCAAATCCTGGCAGCCACAGATGTTCCAGGAAGCCAATTCTGACTGGGAAAAACTGGAGCGTGCTGAACAGACACAAGACTTGTAAAGTAACTGATACTGGACCAGGTCCACAGGCAGATATGGGCATGAATTTCCCAGCCCTGCTCAGGCACGATGGTCAGCACACCAGTGAGGAGGTGCTCCATCACCCTCCAGGAACACCAGCCACGGCACTGACCTTGTCACAGAGGCATTGTCAGGACAGGAGAGGGTTGCTTTGTTCCTCCTTCTTCTTGATTTCAATCACTTATCTGCGGTCTGGACCTCACAGACACTATCCAGCCATGTTTACATAGTTGTCCCCGAGATGTCAACATCACCCCTGGTATTTTCACTGTTATTATCCCTCTGAAGCACAGACTTGTCGCACCCTTTAGTCCCTTGTACATCCTTCCACGGAAATTCCCTGCAGCCCAGGGCCAGGAAGGATTTGTGGGTGAGAGCTATAATGTGAATAAAGGCTCACAGACAAGGAGGGGTGCCAGCCACGCTCGTGGCCAGTGCTCTCCCAGCAGCTGGACCTCGTCCCAGTCTGCAGGAAGGAACAGCTGGAAGGAGAGGGGTTGCAAAACCTCTGAGGCAGAACTGTTCTCTTCCTGAATGCATCCAACAGGCAGCTGGCACAGAAAGGGGAACCTGGAGAGAACAGAGACCTGGCAAACTCAGAAATGCTGCAAGAGGGGGAAGAGGTGAAGCTGAGCCACAGCCACCCTTCCTGAAACGGCCCTGTGCTGGCAGGGCTTGGGGAGAGGAAGGACAGCACGGTCTGGAGGACTTCACAGCCCACAAGGAGCGAGTTAGTCTGGCCAGGACTGAGCTGAGACTGGCCCAACACGTGGTGGAAATGTGGGAAATACAGTGCCCTCGGTGACCCACAGCAAAGGGACAGAGGTCATCTCAGAGGGAGACATTCAGCAGGAGATGCAGCTCAGTGATCCATCAGCCCTAGGGTCGAGCAAGCTCATGGAGCTGGATATTCTGCAGGCTAAAGGCAAATTAAATTTAGTGATCTTTTTACACATGAAGTGACTTCCTCGGCCCAGTAGGAGAGGTTGGAGGTTACAGCACTCTTGGTCTAAATCAGGAGCTGCTGGGAGGAGGAAACTGCCAGGAAAAGGTTGAGTAAAACCATCCTTGGGTCAGGCAGTTTTAAGGCAGTGCTTTCCAGCTGAGCTGTGGGATGCTGGACATGTTAAAGGCAAGGATGTTGCCCAAGGAATTCTCTATTGTGTGACTGATGTCACATCTCCAGGCAGCTGCCAGAGCACAGGGGACCTCCTGTACATTCCAAGGGGAGAGCAGACCAGCCTCCAGGAAGGACCCTCTGCTGGGGTGAAAGCAGGAAAGCAAACTCTGTAGTAACCAGCAATGGTTGTGGACAGTGCTCTGATAATATCCAGGCACTACCACAGGGACAAAGCTACAAACAACTTGGCTTTCACTGTGAAGGGCCCTCTAGACAAACAGATCTGAGGGAAGAAAAGGAGAAGAAGTGAATGTTGTTGGGTTTTGGGGATTGAATTATTCTCTATGGATTGAGTCACTGTTTCCTGAAATCTCATCACAGCCCTTTCCTTCAGAGCTCCTTTACAGCACAAAGGGATTGGGCAGCAGCAGCTCCGTGGCCCTGGCACAGCCCCCAAACTGCCCACACAAGGCAGACCCTCCCAGCTCAAGGACTGCAGAAGGGGAGAGGAATGCGAGGCCAGCCAGGGCTGAAACAGCACTGACAGCACAAAGAGGGAATTTTGGGGGTCAAGGGAGACTGGAAACAGGGAGCCAAAAAGCTGTCAGCCCTTTCTTGGCTCCTTGTAGGCTCAGAAAATCAGACTTTGATGAAAATGGCCTATTTCTCATTTTAGGAGAGAGGGGTTGGCCATGTGAGCACAGGAGGACACACGTCACCCAAGTGTCACTGTACCCACTGCTGCTGCTGTCACCTCCACCTGCCTCAGGCACCATCCAGCCCTGGAACCCAGTCAAACACTGCAGGGAGAGCCACACTGAAGTGCTGTGGACCATGTGTATCCTAGAGCTCTTTATTTACTCCCTCTCTGACCATGTAAATCCTGGAGCTCTTTATTTACTCCCTCTCTGACCATGTAAATCCTGGAGCCCTCTATCTACTCCCTCTCTGATCATGTAAATCCTGGAGCCCCTTATCTGTCCCTATCTCTCCAACCATATAAATATTGGAGCTCTTTACCTACTCTCCCTGTGGACCATATAAATCCTGGAGTCCCTTATCTCTCCCTGTTTCTCTGGACCATATAATTACTGGAGCCTTTTATTGCTCCCTCTGGACCTTATAAATCTTGGAGCCCTTTATCCATCCTTTTTTCTCTGGATCATACAAATCCTGGAGCCCTTTATCTCTCCCTCTGGACCATATAAATCTTGGAGCCCTTTATCTCTCCCTGTTTCTCTGGACCATATAATTACTGGAGCCTTTTATTGCTCCCTCTGGACCTTATAAATCTTGGAGCCCTTTATCCATCCTTTTTTCTCTGGATCATACAAATCCTGGAGCCCTTTATTCATCCCTCTCTGGACCATATAAATCCTGGAGCCCTTTATGTTTCCCTCTTTCTCTGGATCATATAAATACTGGAGCCCTTTCTCTGTCCCTCCCTCTTCATAGACACTTGTGATCCTCCATCCAACCTCACAGCTGCTGTGACACCTTCCTTCCCTTCTTCACTGATTTAACACCACCACATACCTTTGAAAGAACTCTGGTGCCCAAAGAAAAGCAGGAGCTGCCACAGCTCCTTTTTCTGCTCCTGATGCTCAGCTCATAAATTGGCTGTGATAATATTTTAGTTATAAAATTGAAAATAAAGCTTTGCCATTGATCTCAGCACTGTTTTGCTGAGCAACAAACCTGCTGCCTGCCACTGAGCCAAAAGGGAAGAGCAATCATAAGGGATGCCTGGATGAATCTCCTGCTCTGCCAATATTTCTGATGAAGATAAATTTTGTTTGTAAAAGCAAAGTTCCAGGACTGAGAAAAAGGAGCCCAAAGCCATTAATATTGGTAGAAATCAGGCCACCATATTCATGCAAGGCAAGGTGAATTCAGGAGTGGCGAAAGGTGGGAAGTGCAGAGACTGGAAGAGAAACTCCATGGATCTGTAGAAGAAATTAAAAGAAAGGTGAGGAAGGGAGGAGGAAACTGTGCTCAAGGGAATCATTTAGTAGGGGCTCTGGGAATCTGCCTCTCATCAGGCACCTGAAAAGGGTCTGAGTTAATAAAAAGCAGATACCAAATCGGCCCCTCTCTGGGTCAGGAACTGGCACAGAGGGGCAGCCCAGCAGCAGTGTGGGACCACTCTGGGACCCAGAGTGGGATGTTCTGCCCTTTGGAAAAGGGCAAATAAGGCCAAGCTGGGCAGTCCCAGTTCACTCCTAACTTTATGCAGCTCCCAGCAGCCAGCACAGGAGATGACTTCAGCTCTCCCTCCCCTGCCACATCAGACCATCCCTCCTGTGTGTGATTCCCCTGCTCTGCTCCATCACTGCATGTTTTCTGCCGTTGTTCCTGGGAGTTTTGCCAATTAATGCCAAGTGAGAACCTGCCCCATGGCACACAGTCCTTGTTCATCACATCTTCTTGGGAGGCGTAGGAGAATAACAAGGATAAAGTCCAACAAGAAGAAGAATAATGAGCTGGACATTGTAAGATGTCCTGGTGGTAAGAACAGAGATGTGCTGGTACTGGTTGTTCGGACAGGATGAATACTCATCTGGGCAGGCTTTAAGACCAGCGTTTAAAGACCAAAATCCCTTCAGGAATGCACTGGTTTATTGAACCTGGCTGTAAAAGGGATAGCTGCATTTGCAAACCCTTTTTCTGTGGATTTCTGGCCACTAAGGGTTGCATCTGAGCACTTGGGTCCAGGCAAATTCCATCCTGCCTCTAGATGAGGGAATCAGGGAGGAGTCCTCTGACCCAGTTTGGCTCTAGTGCAAGTCCTTTTTCTTTCCCCTGCAGAGAAGCTCTCACACTACTCCCCTCCTTCAGCAGACCCCAAAATCAGACTGGAGACAGCAAAGACGTGATGCAGTCAAGGGCAACACAATTGTTTAAAAGCCCTTTCAGGCCTGATAAAGACACGGGAAGGGCAAACATCCCCAGGCTTTCCCTTATGCTGGTGTTCCAATGCCCTTAGAAATGCAGCTGGAAGAATAAGAAACTTAAAGGAAAAGCTCAGAATTGTAAGTCTGTTTACATGGGACACGTAGATAACACAGAGATAGCACCAGTGGAAATCCCTGCACCCACTGGAGTGAACTGGTCTGCTGGACACCCAGGGGACCTGTCCAGGCAAGGTCTGTGCTCTGGGCTTCCAAAAATTCCCTCCCCATCAATGCCTGCCTGGGTACCACGGGAGCAGGATGAGAGCAGAGCCTTTGGACAAGGGGCATTGGTTGTCAGCTGAGAAGTGCTCACAACACCTGGTGGGGATGCTCTGTCTTTGGATTTAATCAGCCTGATGTTGCTTCAGTTAAAGTAAATTTAATTAAAGCTCAACTCAATTAGTGAAACCCAAGCAAACCGTGTCAGCTCCGAACAAGGCAGTGGGGAGCTGACTCTGCTGAAGCAGCTGGAAATTGCAGATGTCTGGGATAATTCAGAGTTCATATTAATACATTGACACCTGTAGAGGTGGCTGTGGGGGCTGGTTAATGAGCTCAGCGAAGGAAAACAAACGCAGGAGGGACACATCAAGTGGGGTATCATGAGAAGGCAGCACCAACTCCTGAGAGAAACCCCATCTAGATGGGCAGGAAAACCACAGGGTGACCCCCAGGGGCAAGGAGGAGATTTCCTTACCAAAGTGAAGCCCTCCAGTTCCCATCCTCTGCCCAATTAATTTGGACACGTATAAATACCCTGATGGGGCTCTTATTTCCCACAGCCCATTGCACTGGTGCACCTGGTGCCTTCTCCAGGCTCCTGTGGGATGAAGTCATTTAGCTCAGCCCTGTGCCAGTCCCAAAAGTCCCTCCACGTTTCTCCTGAGCCACCGCCAAGCCCTCCTGCAGTTGCCCAAAACAAGGGAGCAGCAGGAGCCCTCCAACCTCGGCATCTGCTCGGTGGGTGATCTTCGATCAGAGACCGATCCGTATCCCCAGGACATCTGGGAACAGACAGGCAAGGAACCAGTCTGGGTTTCCTCCAGGAAGGAGCGCTGGGGATGCCAAGGCAGCCCTGGAAATATTTCCTTTCATTCCTCAAATGCCAGAAATTGCAGGAGCCCATCCCATGCACATTGCAGAGGGGTGAGGAGATGTGTGCGGACACGAGGGATGTGTTCAGGTGAAATAGGTCTGACTGACATCAGTTTTGCTCTCCGCAAACACCCCAGGGGCAGCTGTTGGCCAGGCATGTTCCTGCGCAGGGCACTGCGCCAAGGAAGGAAACCCCCAGCACTCCCTGCCAGCCACTGGTTGCAAATCTTCCCTGAATGACCCTTGGGGAACTCAGCTTTACATTCCATATTTATAATATCAATTAAATAGGTAATGTCATAAAGAATAACCTCAGGTCCCTGAGGCTGTGAGAGTAAATCCTTGATGATTAACTTCGTATCATTATCAGCAATGGAATCTCTCTAGTTTTGACACTTCTAGTGCTGACTTTGTCTTCCCAGAGAGGCACCTCTCACAAACCCACCTCAAGAGTTCTTTTATTTAAAAAAAACCCAAATCCATTATTTGCTCAGCTTTCCATTTCCCTGGTGAGAGAAAACCCTTTCTGCTTGAACAATCACAACTATGTAGTTTGCAGTCTGTTCTTAACAGTAAAAATGCAACAGGAAGCCAGAATTTGGGGTACAAAGTCCAACCTGTGGACACCAAACACCTGAAACGCTGACTCAGGTGAGTCTCACATGAGAAAATCTGCTTCACACCTTGTTTTTGTTCAAGCTGACAAAGCCAGGCACATCAAAGGGAAAGAATCAGCACTCACAATTGCGTTGGTGGGTGAGAAGGAAACCAGAGCAGTTAAACATGCTGGGCAATGGCTTTAGGAGCATGTTCTCCAGCACGTGCTGCCCTGTGGATGGTCCCACGTCCACTCTTGTCCTCACCACAGAGCAGGAAACCACTTCCTGAGCCCCATCTCCTGCCACCCCTTCATTCATCCCAACGGAGCAGGAAGGTGATGGGATGCTCCACGGGAAGATGGCTCTGCTCCTGCACCATCCTGGAGGGAGAAGTGGAGACACCTCTGTGGAGAGCCAAGGATCAGAATGGGAGCAACTTCAGGAATGGAATAATAACT
Source organism: Grallaria varia (assembly GCA_013396735.1). Classification (NCBI taxonomy): domain Eukaryota; kingdom Metazoa; phylum Chordata; class Aves; order Passeriformes; family Formicariidae; genus Grallaria; species Grallaria varia. Next base: position 169,437 of record VWZG01011753.1, on the reverse strand, counting down.
ACAGTGAATGAGAGGACTTTATTGTGCAAACCTTACCTTTATCCTGTGTTTATGGATATGTACAGTGGATGCTTCTTTGAGATTTGTATTTCTTGGGCATCTGTGGACATCCCTGACTCCCTGTTTCCTTCCCCAGTCCCTCCCCCGTTTGCCTGTATCCCTATCCCAATTCATTTCCCTGGTTGTCTGTCTCATGTTCCACCCCACTTTTGGTACCACCCCCATCAGAGTTTTTAAAACCCCTGTTCACCCCCATTAAACTGGCATTGCAGCACGACTCAAACCTCATGGTGACTCAAACCCTTTTGTGCAGTGCTGTGTCCTTTCCCCACCACCACGGACCGTGGCACCCCTCTGAGAAAACACCTCTGGGACAGAAGGCAGGATGCTGAAGGGTTGATTAGAGAGGCAGAGATCCAGTCCTGAAGGTTTCCTCTGCCTGCACAGCACCAGGGGAAGCCCTGGCAGGAGAGCAGTGGTGTCTCTGCCCTCCTTTACAGGGAGGGGGGATCTGGGCTGGTTCAACTCCTTGCCATCAGTCTGGGACCACTGCCCAGCTCTGGCAGAAACGCACCTGTGCAAAACCAGCGTGGAATGGGACCAAACCAGAGCTTTGCCCGTTCTCTGGTGGGATCCTGCACTCACTGTCTGCCAGAGGCACCTGTCCCAGATGGGCAAAGCACTGAAGTTGGGCTCAGTTCTCACTGGGGGATCAATAAACCACCTGCAGACCTCAGCCAGCCTGTTCCCTGTGCTCTGTGAGTGTCTGTGGGAGCAAATGCTGCTGCTCCCTGCCGGAATGGCTGCCTGCACATATGGAAAGCTGCCCTGAAGCAGCTCCTGGTGCTAATATTTGTAAAGAGCTCCCAATCTCACAGAGGCTCAGAGCTGCACTGCAGGAATCCACGTGTCCTGCAACAGGAAACGGGTGTTCCCCTCTCTGACAAGGCAGGCAGAGCTCGCGCAGTTCAAAATTATTCCCCGTTGATAAAGGAGACTGGCGTGCAACCCAAAAACTTCCCTGCGTGTTATTCTGCGTGGAAAAGCGCGTTTCAAGGGAAGGCATTAATAAATTTCCCTCCTCCCACCCGTTCTGCAGCTTGGGAATAGCCAAGTGTGAGGTATCAGGTGCAACTGTTTGAAGGCTTGTATTTCCTTCAGGAGAAAACTGGAAGATGTATTTCCATATATTCCAGAGAGACAGAGCACCCAGCAAGTGGGAACAACAAAGGAGAACTTATCAAGTTTTGAGATTTATTAGGGTGGGCTTTTTTCTTTGCGTTGTGACACGTGGTACCATCCAGACCACCCCAGCAGAGGCAGCAGTGGCCGACAGGGCACTCCTTGAAGCAGAAAACACCCAAACCAATCCCTACCAGACCTGGCTGCAAACCACCGAAGTCAGCAGAAGACCTTTTAGGGGCCTACAAACAGCATCCCAGCTGACATTTCTCCCTGGGCACCTCCTTTCCAAAACCCAACCTTCCTCCATGGATATTTGCCAAGCAGGGAAACGGCCACCCGGATTAAGAGATTTCTGAGTCGAGTGAACAGTGGGTGCATCTTGTAATGGAAAGGACATTTCTCTAACTGAGAGAGTTTCCTGGCTCTGACGTGGCTGGGAGAATTATTTCTCAATGTGTCAGCTTTACTGTCAGGCCACAGCCACACGCTCACGGCGAGGGCTCAGCCTTGTCCTGCCCATGCCAGGGGTATTTATAGTTGGCATTTATGCAGCTGCCACTGCCCGAGACCTTCCCAGCTCCGGGGTGTCCCTGCACCCTCCAACGGGGTTGCAGCCGAGGGATGGAGGGACGCCGGGGGAGGGGAGGAAATTACTTATTTTCCATGCCAGCCACTTCAATCCGCCTTTCATCTCTATCTGCTGTGACTAAAGGTCGGCAGGGGCGATGGGAAATGCTGAAGAGGTGCAAAGCTCTGAGCACTTTGCGTGTTTACCTGAGCAATGGAATCTTCTAGAGCTTGCAAAAGGAGTCCGGAAATTGCTCAATTACCAAATTTCTATTGTTTTCTCCTTCCAGTTAGGCTAAAAATAAAATAAAACCTCGTGCCAGGCCCGCTCCTGCTGCAACCACATGCGTCTCCCCAGAGTTAAATGGGGGTGAGGATTGCTCTTTACCATGTTGTTTGTCAGCAGCACAACTTCCAGTCACAGCCAGAACAGGGAAGAGGAAACCAGTGGTGAGCCAGCCCAGCACTGCTCCCCTGTGTCCCCAAAACCTGCCTCGTGTCCCCCAAACCCACCTCACCTCCTCCTGCTCAGCACCAACCCCAAGGTGTCTGCAAGGCAGCTCTTTTGGGTGTTGGGGGGAACTGAGGCAAGACCAACCCAACCCCACTCCTGTAAGGTCTCAGCTTTGGGTCTAGGCAGGGCTCGGGTGCAGCTTAAGGAGGTTTGAAGCACCTGCCCTTCGTTGTCTTCCACAAAATTTGCATCTAATTCTGGTTTTGTTTGCTTGGAGATGATCTGTTTCCCCTGGAAATCCTATGCTGTGTGGGGAAGGAATTCTGTTGTTCCACCAAGGGTGAGAGGCAACGTCGATCAACCTGATGGACAAACTGCCTGTTCTTCTACCCCGAGAGGGTCAGAACTGTAGGTGTGACAGAGCTAGAGCCAGTCCTGATCATTTTGAGTCAGGATTTAGGAACATGGGATACCAGTCAAGACATCAGGCCTCCGACCGAACACTTTTTTCCAAGGTATTTCTCCATTCCAATACAATGAGTTCCCCCTCTGTGGTATTTTTTGCACCCGACTGCCCATCCCAGCATCATCCTTCTGCTGAGGTCAGGGCAAGGAACAAAACCCTCAGCATGGGGCTGTCATGCTGCAGCAGATCCCACGGGACAGGGATAAGGAAGGAGACCTTCAGCTCTGGCAGCCCTGACCTCTGCTGGGAACAAACCACGAGCACACAGAGCTGGCTGGCCCACACAGGGTTGGGGACACTGCAGAAGCCACAGAATGACCTGAAATGCCTCCTAAGAGGCTTTTTGTTGTGCTGAGACTTGGCTGAGTCACTGGTGTAAGGGGAGAAGGGGCCAGCATGGGGTTTATAAACCAGCCAGTCAAGTGTCTTTGAGGAACTGTTTGGGTATGGCCATGAGCCAGGATGTGGCTCTTCTTTTGGAGCATCTTCTGAACTTCCTACCTGCCCCCACAATGCCTCCCCATCCCTCAAGGAGGTATCTGTACATCTGAGGGATGCCAGAGGGCTACACTCAAACACAAAACACCACAGAGGCACTTCCAGAGAGACCTTTTGGAGTCCTCAAGCTCTTACCACGTGCAGTAGGAAATGCTCCCATGGAGAAGCCACGTTGCAGCAGCACTGGACACCCACAGCACCCTCCACCACCAGTGCCACTCACACAGAAACATCTCCGAGCTCTGCAAAAGAGAAAGCTGTACCTTCATGGCAGCACTCCAGCCTGATTTGAGCCCAACCTTCTCCACCTCCTGCCGGGTGAGGGACGGGTTTGGGATGCCACGTGGGGAAGGTCTGGGTCTACCTTTCCCAGCTGCTCCATATTAGCCTGGATCTGCCCAGGGCCAGCTGAGGGGGTGGCTCGGACAACCCCTGATGGACCTGACTGTGTTCTCAGAGGTTGTAGGCTGAGCCTTTCCCGTGGCCCAGTGTCTCATGTGGTCTGGTCCAGTAAAAGAAATCAGCTGCTGACAGTTTCTAACACAGTGGAACCAGTTGCTGTAAACCTTAAATAACCACAAACTAAATCTTACCTGGCTCGATGCAGGCACCTGCCTTCCTTCTCCTTCTAAAATAAGGTGAAGCCATCGAGATTCCAGTATTGGAGCTCAGAGCTTCAGCCAAGAGGTTGGGTGGTTAGTCTGGTCCCAAAGTCAAGCTCAGAAATCAGAGTAGTCCCACCAACCTGAGCTTACCCTGGTGTCTATTTTGGGTGTGGACTTCCTGCTGTAAGTTTAGACCAAACAAGAGGGATGTGGCCAAACAGGATTGGATTTTCACTCTCTGGTGAGCGTTTCACCGAGAGGTTGTTGCCCTGCACTGTGTGACAGCAGAGCAAGAACTCAGGCAATTAAGTGACAAGCAAATTCCTTACGCTAAACGGGAACAAGTCTCTCCCTGGGTTTGTTGTTACCACGCTGGAAGGAGATAAGGCTCAGCTCCCACTGCAGAGGTTTTGTGAGAACTGATAATTTTAAACCCTCGTGATGCCTAGCAACAGTAATTATATTGCACACCTCGGAGGAATCGAATGGATTCTCCGGTATCTTACGGCGTCTGTGACAGGGAGAATATGGAGCTGTGGATTGCCCTGGGACAGGAGGTGCTGCTAAAGAAAATAGTGGATAAGGTTAGAATGACATGCAGGTCCTGAAATTTCTCCAACTTTTGCTCAGTTCTGAGCCAGGAAGTTAAAAAAATAAATAAATAAATAAAAATCAGGGACACTTAATTTGAGCATCCAAAACAACAGTGTTGGGACCTTGGCAGGGTTTCTGACCCTGACTCCTCTTACTCACTTACCACAAGTGACTTCAGCAGCCGCCTGTTCAACCATTTCAGAAAATGCATGGAAATACTAAGCAACAAAAAACCAAAAATCCCGCCCCGTCTTTCCATTCAGTCAGATACACACATATAGACATGTTTGGGGCTGAAGAAAAACAAATAACAACGACTTAAACCGTCATTTGTAGCTTTGCGGTCCCGATAAAAGTCCCCTGGCCCTTCTCCGGCTCTCTCGGTTACAGGTTGACAGAGAACAAGTTCACAGAGAGCAGGGGACAAAGCTTAACCAGGAAATCAAATCTCGGGTGGGAGGGAAATTCAACAAACACGGGCATGGCTGTTGTTCTGAGGTCGGGACCACTTCCCAGCACAGCGAGCTGCCGTGACCTTCACCATAACCACACGAGGAAGGGCTTTTCACACTCGGAATCCTGAAATGACTGACTGCTTACTCAGGCTGCATCCTCCGGGCCAATTACTCACCCCCTCGCTCCTCCTGCTTGCTTTGCTTTCTCATTCTCTCTGTGCCCAAGCCCTGAAGGCACCTCTGGGGGTCAGGCCCTGCCTTGTCTTCATCACATCTTCATCACCCTCGTGCTGGTCCCTGCACAAAGGGCTCGCCAGTCACCTGGGGACAGAGGGGACTTGACTTGAGACTGGGGTTCGGGTTTAAGAAAAAACCAAAAGGAGAGTTCTGTGTATCCTGGTCCATGTTGGTTCAAATGGGTGGGGGTTGTAAAGGTGGTTTATTTTCCTGGTTGTCCCTAACAACAGTTTTTGTTCTTTCCCCTCCCAAAAAAAATCCACCTGATCAGAGAAATTCCTACAGGCCTCGCAATGATTGTTTATAAATTCATCTCTTGTCCTCCTCTGTGAAGTGTGAGTCTCTCTGGCATGGGAGAGGAAGGCCAGGGTTTGGCTGGGGGCTGGGGATTGGGCTCGAAGGGCAGAAAGGAGCCTTTTACCAGATATCCCACCGAGCCCGTCCTTGGCATTAACCCCAAACCACGCCATGGACCTCACCTGGGTCCCACCCTGTGGAAAGGATCTCCTGCCACAGCCTGCAGTGAGCTCCCAGATGTTGGGCACATCTGGGTTTTGACAGAGGTGTTGCTCTCACACCACCGTGAGCCCCAGAGCTTCTCCTGCCTGACAGGGACAAAGAAGCTTCCACTGAGGTCCCTCCCCGTGGGAGCCCCAGTACTGTCCCTTCCCCTTCTCCTGACACCTCCCTGCCCCAAAGCCACCATTCGGCTTCCAGCCTGCCCCTTTGTTCCAGGAAGGAGATCAGTGGTTTCCAATCAACCAACCTTAATGGCTTCATTAAATGACTCTTATCCCTTCAAAACCCTCAGGCCTGAACTTCTCTTTGGGTTCTTGTTTTCACTGCTGTGCCGTGACTGACCCTCCTGCTGGAAGGGTTTCAAAAAAAGCCAAACTGCATTTTTGGAGACGTGTCCAAACAGTTGTGTCCCCACGGGTGATTTATGGGAACCTCTTGGCAACATTATGCACAAATCCTGAATTAATTTACACTGCCCTTGAGGCAGCTCTGCAGTGAGTCCTGCAGCCAACAATCCTCCTCTCACTCCTCTTTCAAAGGAATTGCCTGAATTCAGTGCTGGGCCCAAGAGACATCCTGTCTCCCAAAGCAGGATCACATCCCCTGGAGACTCCTCTCCACTCCTCTGCCTACACAGGAATGCCCAGAGGAGGCTCCTGCCCCACACCAGGGCAGGAGGGGCAGCTCAGCCCCTCATGGGAGCAAATACCTGTTTCCCAACACATATTTCAGCTCCATCCCTAGTCCAAACCATCCCTATCTGGCAGTAATATCACATCCCATCCCATCAGCTCTCACTGAACAGATTGAATCTGCTTGAATCTTGATTTTCCACAAGCATCTCTTGTTGGGACATTTCTTGGAGAAAATGGACATATGAGTGACCTCAGTGCTTTAGATGCAGTTATGCTGCAAAGCCTTTAAGACTGCAGGGAAAAGCTACTTTGGAGAAGCCTCTGTGGAGATCAACAGTGAAGAAGAATGTAAACTTAGAGAAGCTGCAGCAGAAGATTGAAAAACATCGGCCACGGAGAGAGATCACAAGGACTTTATTTTACACCAATAGAGTTGTGTGTTATTGGCATTAACCAGTCCCGGGGTGGTTTGCAGTGTGTGAGCTCTCTGGGTTATTGAAGGGGTGTTTTCACAACAATAAAGGGCATTACCTTGATCCCATTGGTCAGTTCGTGGTGTCCATGAGTTTCCCTCGCAATAATCTCTCGTAGCCCAGAGAGGGACCTGCACCAAACCTGCCCCCTCAAACCCCACTGCAGCAACAGGAACCTTGTGCTCTCTTCCCTCTCTTACACACACGAAGAGAGTTTTGCAAGCAGAAAGGGCTGATGAGGATCATCTTGGCAGTTTATCTCATCACCCACAAGATTTTCCTCATTTTGCTGAGCTTTGGAGCCACCCCAAGGGGCTTGATAGATTTTTTGGTTTGGCTGTGAGTGCTGCCTCAGGTTCTCTAATCACCCACCTGCTCTGACGGGAGCCAGAGGTGTCTGAACGAGACACCCGAAAGGATCATACACAAACAATTAGTAATCTCAACTGCAAGATATAAATCACATCTCTGGGCTTTGTTACCTGACAGTGGCAACTCTATTCATCAGATCAATTGTGCAAATCATGTTCATAAATAACTCTCCAGTTAGTATAATTAGCTAGAGGTGTGAATGTGACTTGGCTAATATGCTGATATACAAGACTGTTCATCCAGCATGAACTTGGGTAGAGTTCTTAACCCTGATTTTAACCCTTAGCTGGTATAGATATGGGATAATTCCAAGATAATTCCACCCAATAATTTTTGTTCAGCCATTTGCCTTTATTGTCCTGCATCTCCTGTAAGTTTTGAGTCACTTCATGTCTGTCCTTGCTTTTTGGGGTTTTCCCCATCCCTAAATGCTGCCATATCATTTGGCAGCCACTTTAACACCCAAAACCCGCTTGTTTGCTCCCAGACAGAGTCCCTTGGCTCTGCTCACCAGAAACAAGATTGGGATGAGGTCACCTGTTTATAAGGAAAAAAAAGGGGACAAAAAGTGTTTTGGAAATTCATCCCCCACATAGTTTGGCATTCTCTTTGGGAAGAGAAGTTTCCACAAGTTTCTTTGGTTCCCAGGATCCCAAAAACAAGGGATGGGCACCTCTAGGTGCTAAAACGTGGTGACTTCCCTGGCCAGAGATACAGAGGGAAAAGGATGGTGGGAGAAAATAGAACCCAAAAGCAAGTGCCAAGCATATATAAATAATATATATATAATATATAAAGAAAATATATAATATTTCAGATATTCTACAAAAGTAGAGGTGGCTTAAAATGCTCCTGTGGGACAGGTCTGAGCTCCTGCTTTCATCACTGGTTTACTCTTTGAGCACAAACCACGTCTCGCTGTTGTCCCCTCGCTTTGCTCTCAGCTGTGAGGAGGAGGTGACGTGTTTTTGTCGCTTTGGTGATTCACTCTGATGAGCCCTCTTGGGGCAGGGACCTCTCCTGGCTGACAGGGCACCCGGCCAGCCCAGCACCAGGGCTGCCCACAGTCCCTCCCGGCTCGCAGGGATCCTCACCACCATCACCAATGGGTGGATGAGGTGGCAGAGCACCCAGCTCACCCCTCACCCTGTCCTGCACCCCAGGAAGGGCTGCGATCCTGCTTTTGAATTCCATGGGGCAATGGGAAGGTGATGAGCCCAAAGGGCAGAGCCCCTCAGCAGTGCAGGGGGACTCCCTGCAGTGGGCAAACAGCGCTGGGGAGAGGGCAGGCTGAGCTTGAGCTGGAGCCAGCACTGCCAAGGCAGCTCGTGGGAGATACGGCCCCATCAGGGGCTCGGGATGCTCCCAGAACACCTGGAGATGTGGCAGTGCCTCCAGGCTAAAAGATTTTCTGTGCTCGGGGTCCATTCCAGCAGCTGCACATAACAAAAAGCAGGAACTATGCATCGTCCTTTTGTACTTATATTTTTTTATGGGGTTGGAAGGGACCTGAAAGACCATCTCCTTCCAACCCTCTGCCGTGGGCAGGGAAACCTTCCACTAGACCAGGTTGCTCAGAGCCCCATCCACTGCCCTGGGGAGCCTGGGCAGTGCCCACCACCCTCTGGGGAAGAACCTTTTCCTGACACCCAACCTGACCCTGCCCTGGCCCAGCTCCAGCCATTCCCTGTGCCCTGTCACTGTCACACAGAGCAGAGATCGGAGCTGCCCCTCCTGAGGAGCTGCAGATCCTGGTGAGCTCTGACCTCAGTCTCCTCTTCTCCAGCTGAACAAGCCACTCCTTGTATGGCCCCTCTAGTCCCTTCATCTGTGGCCTCCTTTGGATTCTCTCTAATAACTTCAGACCCTTCTTATGTCGTGGCCCCCAAAATTGCCCCCAGGACTTGGGGTGAGGCTCCCCCACTGCAGAGCAGAGCAGGACAATCCCTTCCTTTGACCAGCTGATGATGCTCTGCCTGGTGCCCCCCAGGACACGCTTGGCCCTCCCAGCTGCCAGGCCACTGCTGACTCCTGTCCAACTGGCCACCAACCAGGACCCCCAGACCCCTTCCCACATCACTGCTCCCACGGCCCTTGTTTTGCCTCCATCCCCCTCGCCACGGTTAAACTGGGAATTCCCACTAAAGCACAACAGCTGTACAAAACCTGTCTTGTTGGCTTTTTCAACGCAGTAAATAAACCTCATTTCCCAGCCTGCCAAGTGGAAGGCTTGAACAGTAAGGTGCTTATCTGAGAGCACAAAGCTCTTGAAGGAGCTATTGCAGAGCGGTGAGCTCAGATCCGGTAACCCGGGCTATTTTTAAGGCTCTTGTTTTATCCAAAGCAGCTAAATTCTCACGCTAGCCCAGTGCAGGACCTGGGATATAAATAGAAATTAATCCAGCAGGCTGCAAAGCCAAGCCTGAGCCCCGCTCTCTGCCTGCAGCCCTCGCTCTTGGCACTTGGACAAGGGAGGAAGGACACGAACGTCACAGGGAATGTGACCTCCTGCCCTGCCCCTCAGCTCTGCTCGCCAGAAACAAGATTGGGATGAGGTCACCTGTTTATAAGGAAAAAAAAAAGGGGACAAAAAGTGTTTTGGAAATTCATCCCCCACATAGTCTGGCATTCTCTTCGGGAAGAGAAGTTTCCGCAAGTTTCTTTGGTTCCCAAGATCCCAAAAACAAGGGATGGGCACCTCTGGGTGCTAAAACGTGGTGACTTCCCTGGCCAGAGATACAGAGGGAAAAGGATGGTGGGAGAAAATAAAGCCCAAAAGGAAGTGCCAAGCATAGGGAAGAAAATACATAATATTTCAGGTATTATACAAAAATATAATTTATAATTACATATGAATATAACCCTAGAATCATGGAATGGTTTGGGTTGGATGGAAACTTAAAGATCATCTCATTCCACCCCCTGCCATGGGCAGGGACACTTTCCACCAGCCCAGGTTGCTCCAAGCCCCATCCACCTGGCCTTGGACACTTCCAGGGATGGGGCAACCACATCTTCTCTGGGTAACCTGTGCCAGGGCCTGCCCACCCTCACAGGGAAGAATTCTTCCTAATATCCCATCTAATTCTGCCCTCTGGCAGTGGGAAGCATTCTCCCTTGTCCTGTCCCTCCATCCTTTGTCCCAAGTCCCTCTCTGGCTCTCTTGTAGCTCCTTTAGGCACTGGAAGGGGCTCTCAGGTCTCCCCAGAGCCTTCTCTTGTCCAGGCTGAACACCCCCAGCTCTGCCAGCCTTTCCTCATGACATACAATAAATAATATACATATAAGTTGGGGCCAACGGCTACCAGAGAAGCACCAAATTTCCTCAGCTTCCCAAGAAACCTGCCTATTTCCACGAGCGTGGCTGCTCCCTGGATTTATTTCCCTTTCCCAAATCAGAGTAAACAGAGATGCTGCCAGCTGGAAACGGAGGCAAAGTCTCCACGGGGGCACATTCACCCAGCAGTGCCCTCCAAAACAGCTGCTTTCTGGGGCCCATCACAGGAACCTCCCCCCATCACAGCCCTCCCACCAGCAGCTGCCAACACATCTGTACCAGCCCTCCTTGGGCCTTCCCCAGGGCTCCCCCTGCCCCAAAGAGGGGCTTTTGGGTGGGTTTGTGTCCAGCAGCATCCAGGTGCTCCTGGGTCGCCTCCTCCGGGTTTCAGAGGTCTGGGGGGTTGGAAGGAGCTCTGCTCCCTGCCCAAGGCACACAATGTCCATTGCTGCATCAGAATTCCTCCTTCTGGATGAATTCTTTGAGCTTCCCCGGGACCAGCTGCTCCCTGAGCCTCCTTGGAACTGGCATCTCCCAGCCCAGCACAATCAGCTTTTGGCAATGGGGTGCACTGACAAGTAAAGAAGTGAGGTGCTGCTTTAAATACTTTGTAGGGGGGATTCAGAGCCCTAAAACACAGGAAGGGTTTTGGAACAGCTCCCAGTCACAGAAAAATCCTGGGATAATGCCTGGATGGAACCCAAAGCATCCCAACCTCCGTGGCCACAGGGCTCTGCTCTCCCCACCATCAGCAGCTTCCAGGTTTTCTCTGCCCCCTGCTCCCAGTCACAGAAAAATCCTGGGATAATGCCTGGATGGAACCCAAAGCATCCCAACCTCCGTGGCCACAGGGCTCTGCTCTCCCCACCATCAGCAGCTTCCAGGTTTTCTCTGCCCCCCGAGTGTGTCCCAGCAGCTTCTTGCCACAGTAATTTGTAATCCAAATTTTCAACGCTATCTCAGAGCTAATGCTCTGCTGCTAAGGGATGTGACACTTTAGAGCTGCTGGGATGGATTAGGGACAGAGCTTTTACCAACAGAAATATGGATGAATGCTCGTTTATTAAACCCTTCTATCTCCCAGCCTATCAGAGGAAATGAATTCTAAACCGTTCTCCGGGAAAATAGAGTGCTGGCAAAATTCATCAGAGCAACATTTAATCTCCTCAGTGCTTTGTCATTTTTTTATTCCATTTCTCAATTTATTTTTTTTTGGGGGGGGTACTCTTGCAAAAGAAGAATAAGAACAGCAGTGTAAGGTGGCCAAGGGGAAATATGAGCTGGTTGGCTGGTTGGTGTTATTTCTATGAACAACTTACAGTAATGGGTTTGAACATACAGTGCCAGAAGATGGGACTATAATTCTTAATAGGTGTTTATTTAATAATTCAAAGTCAGAAAGGAGATGATTAATTGCCTTTTTAAGGATTTTTTAATTTAGATTTATACTGAGGAGGAAATAACATTTTCCTGGACACAATGCATATTTACTAGTAAGTTAAAAAAAAATAAATTAATAATTTTTGAGACCTCTCTTTTGACAAAACCCGTAACCGCCCAAGCCACCTCAGCCATTTAACTCTCCCCCATGAATCCTGCCCTACTCCTTCTCTCTGGCAAACACCCAGGGCATGGAGAGGGCTGCAGGGCTGTGCAGAGAGGAACTCCAGAGCTCAGTGCTTGGGTTCCCACCATGGGGTCAATGCCACGTGCCCTGGAGTGAGCTGAGAGAGCTACAACCTGCTCTGGGATTTATCCCATCACCTTCCTCCAGCCCTTCTCCCGGGGTCTCTTTGCCCCAACAGCACAAAGTGTGGACCCTGCCCAGAAAAATGCCTTGGCTGAGCAGGAAATGGGAAAACGAAGCAGAGCCAGGAGCAGAGCTGGTACCTCCTGCTCTACCCCAGCCACCCGACTGTTGTGTCTGTTTGGGAAACCTCCCATGGGATTTGTCACATCCTCCAGACCTGGCTTGTCTCCTGGAGAAGGAGAGGGTTGAGGGTTGACAGAGAGGGTTGGTGCTGCAGGCTGCTGCCCAGCCCCACGGGGAGGAGCTGGGCAGGGATGGCAGGATGGCATCGACTGGGGCATCACCAGACTGTGCCCAGGGTAGGGGCCTTTGGGCACTTCTTGACCCCAGGAGACATCATCTGCCCTTTTTTGGAGTGATCTCTGAGCATCTTATCCCTGCATTCCCTCACTCCAAACTGGAGAAACTGCCTCTGGAGAAATTCTCTTTGGCGTGCCCATCAGACAGCAGAGATGGAGACTGGATGGAAAAGTGCCTGAAAGGGCAGGAGTTACCCTGTGATGGTAAAACACAGGGCTGGGCCAGGGCAAGAACAGCACAGGGACATGTCTGACACGGATTTCAGCATTTTCACACAACTTGCCACAATTAAGCCTGGTGGGGAGATTTTGACTCTGTCTATTAGACTGTTTGCTGGATGTAGAGACAGAATTCCCAGCGTGGGAATCTCCACTTGATTCCTGCTCATTACCTTTCATTAGTTAATCCATTTTTCCTACTCTGGGACACTGGGGGTAGGTTTCAGGATCAAGCAGAAAGTCCTGGTTGCCTCAGCCCAGCCCAGAAGTTGCTGCAGAGGTTGGACAGGCACCATCTGCTGCTTCCAAAGGGACTGCTCCTGCCATGCACGTGGAGAGCACACTGGGCTGGCCCACCCAGCAGCAGCTCTGACTCAGCAGCTGCTCTCCCTAATCCACAGCAGCAGCAGCAGCAGCAGTTTTGTGGTCCCCATACTCGTGACTGGATGCAAGTCTTGAGGTCTCACTTAATCCCAATTTCCTGCCTTGGCTCAGGTAAACAGAGCATGACTCTCGCTCAGCCCAGCTTTTCTCACGTAGCAACGAGAGGTCCTGGAGAGTCGAGCTCACACCACGGAACTTCAGGCGAGACAAACATCACGAGCCACTTTGACCATCCCTTTGGCCAGACCCTCCACCAGCAGCACCTGCACAGAGGTGAGTGCACAGGAGTGCAGCAGGTTCCGTCTCCATGACCACACTCAGCATCACAGAACCACTGAATGGTTTGGGATGAGAGGGAGCTTAAAGCTCATCTCATTTCAACCCCCAGCCATGGGCAGGGACACTTTCCTCTATCCCAGGTTGCTGAGAGCCCCATCCAACCTGGCCTTGGACACTTCCAGGGATGGGGAGTCCCTGGACACCACCATTGCTTATCTGGGATCTACCTGAAATCTCTGCAAAGTTTTTGAGTTGTGACTTCTGTGGTGAACTTTCAGCATTTCCCAGTTTCAGGCAGGCAGAACATCTGATGGGAAGCAGCTCTCCTGCAGGCAGCCCGTTGGTTGCAGGCTCTGTGGTGGGAACTGTGGGGCTGCGGGTGGTCCTGCACCCCAGGACCCCTCTGGGGTGTCACATACTGAACATGCATTAGGGTGGGAGCAGTTTCTGCCCCACTGCTTCGCTCAAAGAATCAAAGGATGGGTTGGGTTGGAAAGGACCTTGAAGATCATCTCCTTCCAACCTCCTATGGCCCCTCCTACTGCCAAACTAATTTAGAAAGTGGTTTAAACAACTTAACTGTCCTAAGGCTGCTGAAAGCAGTTTGCCTTGGCCTTTGTTTGGGATTTTCAAAGCTTCACAGCCCACAACCCAAGTCCCACTGGAAATCTGGTAGGAGGTTATCAAACCCCACTCTGAGATTTCAGTATTGCACAAGCTTTGGCTGGCTGCGCTTGTTGCAAAGACATCAATTTCACCCTCTAATAGGCACAGAAAACTTGATTTCAGCCCCACTTACCATGCTGTAAATCCAGGCTAACCATATTAAACTCAGGGCAGCTGATGCCAGAGACTTAAAACCAGCTTGAGTAAAAGTCTCATCAGGTGTGTGCAGCCAACAGCCTGGCCTGCAGCCACCCTGGGCTGATTTGTAAAGCAGCCCAGAGAAATTTCTCTGTAAATGTTCCATTAATATTAACAGCTAAATCCCTGGCCTGCCCTAAAAACCTCAGCCCTGCCTAAGTTAGCAGCAACCCTTCTGATTTAATTTGCTCCCAGAGCTGCCAGACCGCAGCATCGGTGGTTGCAAGCTGATGTAGTTGCCTCAAAGTCAATCACATTTATTTCTGTCACTAACAGGGGTATAAGTCAGTACCCTGGCTAAGGACCAAGCTTTTTCTCCATGCCCTTTCAAGGCACTGGGCAAAATCTGATCAGAAACCACCAAAGACCTCAGTGTTACAACTTCTCCCTCAATTTTTCACCCAAACTTCACCTAGTGGGAAATTCCCCATGAGGATGAATTCCAGCGAGTTATTTTCCCCTTCGAGAAATGATTTTTGAGGTTTTTTAGCATTCTCTCACCACGAGGAAGAGATTTAAGTAAAGCACACCCTGGAGCTGATGCATCAATCCTGGTGCTACGCCAAGCACAGGGGTACACAGGGCAATATTCCTTGGAAAGAGGAAGAGAATGGCTTTTTTTCCCAGAATTAAAAGCATCAACTGAGCCAACAACCAAGCACAAACATTGTCCATCCTGTCCCTAATAAATCCTTTGGCACTGATGTCCCTGTGGCTCCTTGTGCCAGGCTCAGCAAGGCACAGCTCCCCCCATTCCACCACTAAAACTTTCCCCAGTACTGACTAACCACGCCCCAAACCTGACTAATACCCAAAACAATGATTTCATTCATGTGAGAAGGAGAAATTCAATACCATTTCATGTAAATAATAACTGGCTAGTTGAACAGGAAAGCCTGACCCAGAGGGAATTTCTTGCCTTGGCAAGAATGCCCTGGTATTTCCTATTTGCAGTCCAAAGGATCCTCATCTCCAGTCTCACCTGAGTCCCAACCACGAAATAACATGGCCATGAGTGTCAAAACACTAAGGAGCTTCAAATGCTCAAAGGAAGAAGACAACCAGTCCTTCCTGCTCTCACTGGTGGCTCTGGATGCAGCTTTCTCACTGTTTCAGTCTGAAAAATTCATACATTTGTGGTCTGACCACATGACAAGATACGGTGCTGTCAGGAGAGGCACTTCCCTTTCTGTCCTGCTGCTGGGGGCTCTCACTTCTTACTGGCAGCTCTGCTGAGTGTGGTTTATCAGTAGACATTAGCCTGGGGTCACCGAAAAACCCCAGGAGTGAGAATATTTCCTCCTCTGCTGATTTGGCTGTGCTCCAGCACTTCAGTGGTGATGTGATTCCATCCTGGTAAAAAAACTGCATCACACGAGATCCGTTGCAAATGCAGTGGTAATATCCAAGGAGAAATACTTTCTCCTTGACTGTTTAAGGATCCTGATACTACTTTTGGCTTCAGCCAAAAATAGTTCCTCCCTTGAAGTCAGGAGCTCTCATCCCTGGGGAAAGGTGAATGTGGAATAATAAAATCAGAGTGATTTGGGTTGGAAGGGACCTTAAAAATCATCTCATTCCAAACCCCTGCCACGGGCAGGGACACCTTCCACTAGCCCAGGTTGCTCCAAGTCCCATCCAACCTGGCCTTGGACACTTCCAGGGATGGGGCAGCCACAGCTCCTCTGTGCCAGGGCCTGCCCACCCTCCCAGGGAGGAGTTTCTTCCATCTATCCAACCTGAAATTCCCCTCTTTCAGTCTGAGCCTGGATGCCTGCAGGGAGGGAGGAAGAGCATCTGCATCCCACTGTGCCACATCATGCTCCAGCCCATCCAGGGATGGACAAACAGCTCCCTCACTCTCCCACATCCCACTAAATCCAGCCTGGGGACTGGTTTGTACTGGTGTGGTTGCACTGATGGCCATGCTGAGCGGAAAACACAACCACAGCTTTTAGAAAGAAAGCAAATTTGGGCTTCTAATTTGCCTCCGATCATGTGAACAGTCAGTTTTAGTTTTTGTTCATAACGTGAACTGACTGAGAACCTGAAACCAGAAAGTAATTAGAGAGAATCAGAAGAGTGGGCAGCTCCTAAAAGAAAATAAAAGCACGACACCAAACCCTCCCATTCAGAAAAAAATAGAAAGTGTTATAAAGAACCAGAATAGTTGCAAAAGAAGCCTTTCAGAAAATCAGAATGAGCAATCCAATGAGAAATGAGAATATAAGGGTAAATATCGTCTGGGAGATGCACAAGGATTTAGTGATAAGTGTTGAGTTGGAAACTGAGATGTAGATAGAAAGAGTTAAGAGAGACACCAAAAAAGGGTTTTCCCAATTAATTGAAACTGAGAAAAGGAAACACTGAGAGCCATGGGAAAAGCTACAGTATTAGATACCCTTCTTGTTTCAGTCTTCAGAGGAAAAAAACTTGCTTAGATCTCCCTAGCAAGGAGGCAGAATATACTGAAAATGAAGTCTGTATACATATGTACCCATATATATGTATTTTTAAAAGCATCAAATATTTCATAATATTGAATACTCAGGTATTTAATGGGTGAAAGACTCTGAAGAGGTTACAGCCACCCCAAAATCTCCTTGCAGACAGTGGTGACCCGGGGGCCAGAGGAAGGGGAGAGTCAAACTGGTCACCAGTAAGGCAGAGGGATGCAGAGAACAGAGCAGGGATGGTCAGGAACATCAAAAAGCTGAAGAGCCTGTACGTGAGCCCTCTGAGGACATTGCAATGGCAAGAGACAACCAAAGAGCATTTCTCAAGAGCAAATTGGGCCACAGAACAGCCTTCCTGGCAGGTATCTGGCTGTGTGGATAAGGAAGAAACCAGTGTATCCAAAATCATCAGGGCTTTGGGCGCTGTTTTCCACGTGTGCCTGTTCTGTCTGGGTCTAAGGCTGCCCTATGTGGCATCAAGCTGCTGAAGAAGACACACACAGGTCCTTGAAGCTCTGAGTTGCTCATTCACTTATTTAAGTGCCTTCAGAGAAGCTTCAGGGCACTGGGATCTTTATCCTGTGCTTTTTGGGCAAATCGTTCCCAAATGCTGCTCCTCCAGAGGGTGCCAGTAATTGGAGGAGTGCCCTGCCAAGAATAACAAGCACAGCCAGGCCAGGTGATGGCTCCTGTGCCATTGGAATGATTAGGAACCAGCAGGTGATGGAAAACACCCCGAGGGATCTCCATCCTTGCCAGTGTCTGCTCAGAGGGTCTGGGGACATGCCAAGCTGGGCTGGCATTGCTGTCTGAGCTCCAGGGGGGACAAACCAATCTGCTGGCTCACCCTGGGGCTCCTCCAAGCCCTGCCATCCTCCCGCCACCCTCCCTGGCTTAGGCATTTCCATGCCATGGTTATCTCTTTCGGAGTTGTGTTGGTGTCTCTCCTTCCTTCCAGCAGGGTTGTCACCTTGTCAAAGGCACAGGGAAATGATTTTGGGGTGTTCTGCCACGAGAGGCTTGCAGTCACCTTCATCTCTCCTCAGACTTGTGAACATCAGGACCAATTAGTCAGAAAAGTGATGTTTGCCATGACTGGATCCAGGCTGGAGAGGAAGAGACGGGCTGGGCTGGTGGCACAGGCCCAGCAGCAGAAATGAGTACCAGCGGCACGGCAAAGAGGTCACCAAGGTGACAAGAGCCACAACCAACTGAGGAATGTTCAAATCAATAGAAATTCCCCGCCGCCCATGCCAAGAACAAAGTGTCTGGGAACACACGATACCACATGTGGCTTCAAGAGACCCTTTTTCATGTCTTGTTATCCATAATTGCCATCACAAGAGTTTCCTGGGCACTGAGACCTGGTGTATCTCAGGACTGGTCCTGGTTCAGGGCTCAGAGTTGGACTCGATGATCCTCGTGGGTCCCAACCCAACCCATCCTGTGCTTCGGAGACCCCTCCAGCCCAAATCTCTGCAGGAATCCCTGCGTGGACTGGCTGACATTTTGGTGATGCCCTGACTCCTCCTGAGGCCAGTGAGGATTTCCAGCACAGGGTATCAGTTTCCCCGGGGTTATTTCCAGCACACACGTGAACAGCAGCAGAAGCTGCCCCGTGTTTACAGGAGCTGCTCCGGAGCAGCACTGCAATGCTGAGCTGCTTCACAGTGACACCTAAATGAAACCTCTCCTTCCTTCTGAACTGGACCAGACCACTACACCCATTTCCACCAGGGAAAGGTGGCACCTTCCTCTGAAGAAGCTAAACTGAAGCACTGGGAGAAGGGCTAAGGGTAAAATCCACCGACACACTTGGGAAAACTGGGGCTATTTCCCTAAAGGGGCTCCAAGAGAGCTGAACAGAGGCTTTGGACAAGGGCACAGAGACAGGGTGAGAGGGAATTTGCTTCCAACTGAGAGAAGGCAGGGATAGACTGGATATTCAGGAGAAACTGTTCCCTGTGAGGGTGGGCAGGCCCTGGCACAGGTTGCCCAGAGAAGCTGTGGCTGCCCCATCCCTGGAAGCGTCCAAGGCCAGGCTGGACAGGGCTTGGAGCAACCTGGGCTAGTAGAAGGTGTCCCTGCCCATGGCAGGGGGTGAAATGAGATGATTTTTAAGACCCCTTCCAACCCAAACCAATCTGTGATTTAGTTGTGGCCACATCACTCCTTGGGACAGCCCTAGTTTGATTCAGGTCTGTCTGCAGAAGCCACAAGTCACAGAGGTGGCTACAGCAGATGCTCTGAGAAGGCATCAGTCCCATGGCTGGAGAGGAGGTCCCTCACGAGCTTCGGGTGATGTTCTGTCACTGCAATATCAGTCTGAATGGATGGCAGGTTGCCTGCAGCTCATGGACTAATTCGATGATGAATTTTTTAGAGCTGTTTGCACTTCTTGAGAAGGAGAGTCGAGTTTGGGGAGTTTCACTGTCAGAAAAGCTCAGTTCTCATGTCAGCACTAGGCAAAATGCCCTCTAATTCCCAAGATCCCAGAGCAGTGGGTGCTGCCTCATAGAAAACATGGCCTTGAGCAGCCTGATACAAACCACAAAGCGCTGAGCACTCACGACCATAATTTGCTGCTTACAAGGGCACTGAGTTGTTGTGAAAGCCCAGCCCAGATTATGGGTTTCAAATACTAGAAAATCTGTCCCCTGAGCTCTTAATCCAGTTTATGGGCTCATCACAAATGGAGCTGAGCCACTCTTGGAAAGAAAACTTGGCAAAAGCAGTCCTTCTCCACTGTATCAGTAGAAACAACATACAGCGCTCAGGCCAACCAATCTAGACTGGGGAGTAATTAAAACACGTACCAGCCTCTCTCCGTGACCGAGGGAAGTGGTAACGGGGGCAGCTGCCAGAGCTGAGTGCACAGGAACAGGACCAACCCCAAACCCCACCTGGCAGGTTGCACTGTGACCTCACACACCTGGGTGGGAGCTGAAGACTCCTCGACTCCAATGGAGCTGAGCCTGCCTGTGCCAAGGAGCTGCCTGGTTGTGCCCTGGAACCCTCGGGGTGTAGGAACATCCCCTCCCTCTGCAGAAGGCACAGGGACAGGAGCTCAGTTCTGCTCTCCCAGCAGCGCTTCATCAGCGCTCTTGAGGCTCACAGAGTTGTTCTTCCCTCTATTTACACTGGGTGGAAAGAAAAACAGACCAGAATGCGGCTGTTCTTTTTTAAAAGGCTCTTCTAACAACATCTCCCTTTTAACAGCTCATTTACTGCCCATCGGGGACTCCACAGTAACTGTCTGTTCAACTGTGGATCTAAAAGACTTCCCTTCCCACTAATCCTCACCATTTCTCCTGTTCTCTGGCAGCCAGGCTGAATTCCCATTTGATGGCCCACATCGATAAATCATGAATTATCTATCTATTCTTGAATTTGGTTAAGATCCTGGTTAATGATGCATGAGAGAGGAGAGGACTCGGCTGATGAGTCTCACTTGCGCCGCTCAGTAAAACTGGTTGAAGTGGAAAAAACAGCCAAGATGGATTTTTGCCATTAAAAAAAAAAATCGACTTGTCTGATCTTGTGCATGGATGGGAGAAGATGCACTGAGGAAAATCACGGGGGCGTTTGTGGAGTCTCCCACATCACCGAGGGAAATGGGAAGTGGAGGAAGGGCCTGGGATGTGTTTGCTGCCCATGGACACATTGGCACATCCACAGGAGAACACCTGGATGAGCACTTGGGCACCTTCTTGGGAGCAGGAGGAGAGGGAGATGTTCTTCTCACCCAAGAGACCTCGGGCAGTGCCAGATGTGCAGAGGCCGTGCACAGCAGGACATCCCTCCTCCCAGGCCTCTCACCATCCATCTTTTCTCTTTATCTTAGCACCATCTAGAGGGATGTGCCTGCACACCCAAGGCAGCAGCTGCACAGTGACATTTGGCAGAGGAGGACACCCACGGACCGGGTGTGGAATCCGGGGGAAGCCAAACCCTCAGCAGAACAGTTCGCTCCTCCAGCCACCTTCACCATTTGCTTCAGCACGAGGTGCAATCATTCCCTTTGTCCTGGGGACTTCATCTGTGAACTGGAAGGATGGGACCTCCAGAGGGGACTG
>VWZG01011753.1:90883-148700 GCA_013396735.1 Grallaria varia | reverse complement strand
GGGGGGGGGCTCAGGGGCAGGTCTGGAGGGTGTTGCTCAGGGTGGTTTTCTTATTTTTATTTTTTTTGACACCTACAGATCTTCTTTCACAAGCTCCTGCAGGTTTCAATGGAGGCCACATCTGGAGAGCTGTGTCCAGTTCTGGGCTCCTCAACAGACACATGGAGCTCCTGGAGTGGGTCCAACAGAGGGCACAAAGTTGATGAAGGGAGTGGAACATCCCTGTGACGAGGAAAGGCTGAGGGAGCTGGGCCTGTTCAGCTTTGAGAAGAGACCCTGAGAAGGGACCCCATCATTTCCTGTCAGTGTCTGCAGAGAGGGGGCAGAGGATGGACCAGACTCTGCTTGGGGGTGCCCAGAAATGGGACAAGAGGCAAAAGCACAACCGGATGCTCAGGAAGTTCCACCTGACCATGAGAAGAATTTCTTTGCTGTGCAGCAACCAAGCACTGGTGAACGAGCTCAGAAAGGGTGTGGAGGAGTCTCCCTCTCTGGAGATATTCCAGACCAATCTGGACACAATCCTGTGCCATGTGCTCTGGGAAAGTCCTGCTGGAGCAGGGAAGTGGGACCACATGACCCACTGTGCTCCCTTCAACCTTCCCCAGCCTGGGCTCTGATGTCACAGGGAGTCCTTGATGGTTTAGAGCAGAGCCTGTTCTTCAGGTCCACTCAAGCCTCTGCCTCTCACTAACACCACCCAGCAGCACAACGGGCCACGAGCTGAGCTGAAGGTTTCTATGCTATATTTTACATTTTGAGAAATGAAAAAGCCCATCAGAGCATACTCAAACCTTCCAACATGGAACAGCTGACCCAGACCAAGAGCGGGTGGTGTGACATCAGCTCCAGCTCCTCTCTCTCACACATTAATCCCACAGATGGTGCTGCAGCAGCCTGGGCTGCACTGTCAGAGGCAACTCTGCACTCCTTCAGCCACATCTCTGGCCAAAACCTCATGCAATCCCAAGGCAAGGCCGTGGAAACCAAAGTCCAACCTGCCTGGATCAGCAAGTGCTCTGTTTGGAGATAGGAAACACAGTGCCCTGGTCAAAGGGCAAAGCAAAAGCTCATCTGACCGAGATTAAGGAGCACAGACAAGCACAAACAGCAGCAAGGTCTGGCAAAGGATGTACCAAACCTGCATTCCTTCAGTAACTGGTGGCAGTGAGGACTAAATTCAATCAGTGCTCTGGAGGTGGGATGAGGGAAGGGTCCCAGGGAAAGCAAGGCCATTGTCTCTCCCTACATCTTGTCTGCTGGGGATGTCACTCTTATTTCCCTCCTCATGCAATGGGACATGGTGTAAAAAGGTTAGGAAGGTCTGCCTGGGGGATGGAAGGACAGTGTAGGGTATCCTCACCCACAGCACAGCTTTGGAACTAGATGACCTTTAAGATCCCTTCCGACCCAAACTTTCCTGTGATTCTACAATATTCATGTCCCTGCCATGTTCAGACAGGAAAGGAGAATGAGCTTCCCTTTCTTCTCCCCTGCCCTGCACATCCTCTCCAGCCCAGCTATCACAGCACAAAGTTGACCTCCCGCATCTCAAACCCAGACCCTCCAGCAGCCACAAAACACCACCAAGCAGCCCCTCCAGCCGCCTTTCCTTTCCTTTCCTTTCCNCTTCCCTTCCCTTCCCTTCCCTTCCCTTCCCTTCCCTTCCCTTCCCTTCCCTTCCCTCTCCCCTCCACCAGGGCCGGCTCCAGCCCCGGGGCCAGCACTCGGAGCCCTTTCCTTGCCGGGAGGAGCAGCGATCCCACCGCCGGGCAGCGATCCCGGAGGCAGCGCCGGGCTGAGCCACCGCCCCGGGCGGGACGGGCCGGTCGGGAGCGGCATCCCCGTGGGAAGGAGGGAGGGAGGGAGGAAAGGAAGGAAGGGAGGAACAAGCCGGGCTGTTGAGTCAACCCCGCAGAGCTGCCCGAGAGAGGAGCGAGAGGCAGAGCCGGGAAGGACGGATTTGCTGAGCCGGCGAGAAAATGGTCTGAGTGATTATCGACGGTAAGGAAAGCTGGAGCTGGAGGCGAGCGAGGGGTCCCCGCAGGGTGAATGCTCGGCGTCTTTCACGCCTTGGGCTTGCGGGAGGGGGAAGAAAGGCTGGAGCCGGAGTGGTTTGAAACACAGCCAGGATGGGATACACAGCAACAGTTCCCTTTTAGTCTGTTCAACCCAGCCCTGCCATCCACCCCGCCCCGAGGTGCTTTTGGCCACGACATGTCGTGGGTCCCGCAGTCCCACCGGCCGTGTGAGAAGCGGCGCTCCGGGCTCGCTGGGGAGGGGGTTTGGGGCCAGGGGGTGTCCCAGTGAACAGACGGCTCTCCCTTTCCCCGCAGCCTGCCGCTATGTGGCCAGGAAGATGAGGAGCCTGCGGAGCCGGGAGCATCGGGAGCCAGAGCCCTGCCCGGCACAGCCTGTGCCCCGCAGCCACCCCCAGAGTGAGTCCGGACCGGGGCGACACGGGGACATCCGCACACCTCAGCCTGCTGGGATGGAGGGGCCGGGTGTCCCCCGGGATCGCAGGGCAGAGCCGGATCCGCGTCCCTCCCTGCGCTCAGCGCCAGGCACTTTGTCAGCTGGAACAGGCA
Organism: Grallaria varia; assembly: GCA_013396735.1. Lineage (NCBI taxonomy): Eukaryota > Metazoa > Chordata > Aves > Passeriformes > Formicariidae > Grallaria > Grallaria varia. Next base: position 146,112 of record VWZG01011753.1, on the reverse strand, counting down.
GGAGTTACCGAAGTTTGTTTTCTGCCCCGCTTTATGTTTCCTCGCTGGGTTTTGTTGTTAAGTGTCGTGGTTCCATCCCAGCCCCTGGCAGAGGGGATGAGCAAATAGCCTTTGGAAGAGGGGACAAACGTATTCTTGGGGGGGTATCAGAAGGGCAAGAGGATGTCACCTGCTCCCCCAGAGCCACATGGCCCCAGGACAGTCTTTATCATTTTATGCTCCCTGCTAAATAGCAAAATACATCTCTGTACACCCAGCAGGTATCGAGAGATCCCTGGCCTTGCTCGCCAACCTTCCCCAGCCCCTTCTTGGTTCATTTAAACCATACGATTCATGATGACTTTGCAGATCACTCATGCAAAACCCCCAGAATGGCTTGTCCCCCCAGTCAGCCCCAGTCTGGCACAGTGGGTACAGCAAAGACCATCCTGGCTGCTCTCCCCATCCCAGCCAAGGCAAGGAATGTTCCCCTGGAGCTGCTCCTGCACCACCCGACTGTGCCCCCCGGGTGTTAAACCTCAGTTTAACAACGCAAACTCAGAGTTTTGAGCAGCAGACAGAGGAATCTCCGCACGGAGAGCTCTGCCCTGCCCATACCAGTTGCACTGGTTTGGCTGAGTCGCTCCTGGTTGCTCTTGCGTAAACATGCCCAGAGCTTCACCCAGGCGGGAGCGCATTCCCGGGCAGGAGCGCATTCCCACACAGGAGTGCATTCCCGGGCAGGAGCGCATTCCCACTCGGGAGCGCATTCCCACGCGGGAGCGCATTCCCACGCGGGAGCGCATTCCCGGGCAGGAGCGCATTCCAACGCGGGAGCGCATTCCCACTCGGGAGCACATTCCCACTCGGAAGCGCATTCCCACGCGGGAGCGCATTCCCGGGCAGGAGCGCATTCCCACACGGGAGCGCATTCCTACTCGGGAGCGCATTCCCACTCGGGAGCGCATTCCTACTCGGGAGCGCATTCCCGGGCAGGAGCGCATTCCCACTCGGGAGCACATTCCCACGTGGGAGCGCATTCCCACTCGGGAGCGCATTCCCACGCGGGAGCGCATTCCCACTCGGGAGCGCATTCCTACTCGGGAGCGCATTCCCCGGCAGATGCCACAGCGGTCAGGTCGTGCCTGTGATCTCCTGCCTCTGCCAGGAGCTGTCACTGGAGACTCCCGGGGCTGTGCCATTCCCGCCCTGATGCTCCCACGTGCTGTAGGGGACGGGAGGGAAAGGACCGGGGCGCCCAGGGTGGGGGGTCCTATAAACTCTCCAGAATTATCACCCGTTCCCCAAAGTCACTGCTGGATCCTTAACGGGGGGAGGAGCTGAGGGAAAGGGGATGTCTCTCTTCACTACAGCCTTAATTAAGCGCATAAGAGGGAAAAAACGGGGTGTTAATCACCCTGCAGTGGGAGCCGGGGCTTTGCAGGGGTTCAGACTGGGAAGATCAGGGCAGGCACTTGGGTGTTGGCAGGGAGAGGAATCAAACTCCTCCTTTGGGCAAAGAGGTGCGGCTCCTTCCCTGCAGTTAATTGCTGGGCGTTTAATTGCAAGAAGGGGAGATGCCAGGCTGGCACAAGCAGGGGGGCTGGCCCTGTGCCTTGCTGGCAGGTTGGGCACACCAGTCCCTCAGTCCTGGGGGTACAGAGGCTGCACCAGTGCAGTGGGGGCTGCACATCCCTCTAGCCCTGAGCATCCCCCAGCCCAGACCTCTCTGGTGCTCCAGGGTGAGCTGGCCCAGGACAGAGCCCCAGGAACACACAGCTCAGCAGAGGAATGACCTGGCTGGGAAATGTGAATGATCCAGGTGTCATAGCTTGGAACTCATGGGTCTTTATCCCCTTCTTGCAGCGAGGTGGTCTATCTATGTCACAAACCTGGCCTGACTCCCTCAATCCTAATGCTATTTATGGTTTCCACCAGGAGGTCTTCAGAGCACCCTGCCGGTTCACCCCCACCCTTGTCCCTTTGAATCCCTTCAAGTCCCTTTCCTTTCCCCTTGGCTAATCCCAAATCCCCTTCTTTTCTCCAATTCTTGTGCATTTGCAGATGTAAAGGCAGAGGTATCAGCACCCTCTGAAGCAACAGGAACAGCCTCCCTCCCCAGGAACACCAAACCCATCCAATGCAGGTCCTGACGGTAAAAGCCCACATGGTGCTCCCATGAAGGCCACAAAATTTCTTCCCACCGATTTCTCCAGGGAATCCTTCTGCTGGGAATCTTGCAGCCCAGGGAATGGAAAAATATCAGCAAATCCCTCCTGTATCTGCTCTAAACACAGAAGCACAACTATAGAAAACATCTTGGTCAGTCTCCCGTTACCAGAATTTTCCAGTTGGCAGAAAAAACAAAACAAAAAAAAAACAAGAAGATTTCCAATGAGTATCAAGTGCTCCTGGGCCATGGAACACCAGGAGAAGAGTTGGAGCCGTTGCATCCTAACAGCGAAATGGATTTTTATACTGTGAAACCAAATTGTGCTCCCAGGGATATTGGTATAAATTCGGACATTTTCCATGAAGGTAAAATCAGTTCCTGAGCTGGAATGAGGAGTCTTGGAGTTCCTCATGTGGAAATCCCGTGAGGTTTTGTACAACCCCTTTCCCTGTGCCCAGTGAGCTGCTGAAGCTGCCTGGGCCACCAGCACCTGGGCTTGATGTGCAGCACCCCCAGAGCAGAGGCTGCAGGACCACAGCTGGACCCCCCCCCAAACCCTGCACTGTCACAGAGCAATGACAGCAGAATCACAAACCCCACTCATGTGGGGGAGACTCTGCCTGACCCCCTCCTGTGGCAGCTGAACCAGAAGTAAAGGTGGATGAAAACCAGCTGGTTGGGAGAGTGGTGGTTTTTCTCCTGGGATGGGTTTGTTGTCATTATGGTGCTTGGGATCACGTTTGACAGCACTGGGGCTCCATGCTGAGGGTCATCTGGCTGCTCCTGTAGGAAGAGATGGATCTTGCCTCACCATGGCTTGTGATAGAAATAATAAGAGAGGGAGCAGAGTCATCCTGCATCCCTGGGAAGGGCTGACTGCAAGCTCCCAAAGCTCCAGGGCTCAGCCTCTTGCTGCCCTGAGCGATAGTTTGGCATTTGCTGGTACAATATTGTACAATTTGCTGTCAGGAGGGGATGTACACAAATTATTGACCTTAACTTTCAAACCCTCCTGGCTTTGTGTGGGCTGTGCTGGGCTATGTGACCATGGGAGAGGCACAAGCCCTGCGTGGGGGCTGAGGGGCTCTGCAGAAGACGGGGAGGGAAGGACAGAGGGTGGGCTGGAAGCTGGAGAACAGCCCCCAGTCTGCCATGCACACTCCACCACGGCAAGGGTGGAAAACACAGACCTCAGACTCTTTATTCTGGCCATTGCCATTTCCTAGGACAGCTGTCACCACCAAACTGGGGGGTAGGTGGTCAGGTAAACACCAGTGCAAGCAGCCACCTGAATTTCCTGGAAGGGCCTGGCTGTGGGACAGAAGGGACACCAGCCCCACCTGAGCACACAACCCCTTGTCAGCCTACAGGGCTTCCTTTCCCATTCCCTCGTGGACTCCACGCACACCCCGAAGGCTCCTGCTCACCACTGGCTGCTCTCACATGATGTGTGCAAATGCAGGGTGGAGAGAGGAGGAAAGGAAAGCCAAAGGAAATAACCTGGCACAAAATTGAAGCCCAAAAAGAGCAGTGCCCCAGGATGCCCTACCAGTGCCCTCTTTAAAGCTTGATCCCGTGGATCATCAAGATGTCTGGTGATCTAGAGGAGATTGTGTCCCTGGCCATGGCAGGGGGTTGGAATGAGGTGAGTTTTAAGGGTCCTTCCAACCCAAACCATTCTGTGTGAGATCTGACTCTTGGGGATGGTCCCGTGCAGGGCCAGGAGTTGGACTCGGTGATCCTTGTGGGTCCCTTTCAACTCTGCATAATCTGTGATTCCACTATTCCATGTCCATCCCCGTCCTCCCAGGGCAGGCAGCAGAAGCAGCAGGTACCAAGCACCATCCCCACCTTGCTCCTAAGTGGAAGGTTTGCCAAGTCATCAGCTGAGACATTGCCCGTGTCTATCACAGGACAAAGCTCATTGTCACTGCCAACCGTGTGACACAAACATAACCCAGGGCAAACATGACACTCCCAACGCTGCCAGGCAGTGCTTTCCCTGTCTTCCTGGTACTGAAAACTCCCACCTGCTTCATTCCAAAGGTGACACCTCAGGGTGTTCCCTGTGGCTCCCTGAGGCTCCCAAAGTAAGAAAAGTAGGAAATTTCCCACGGGAGCTCCTGGACTGTTTCTGACCCCCGGGGCAGCTCCTTCACACCGAGTCAGTGGCAGGCAGGTGTCCAAGGCAAGCAGCTCTCTGGTGAGTGTCTTGCATGTTTTATTAGAGCCCTGTTTTCACATGTCCATCCAGGTGAGTCCAGGATGAGGGATTACATCCCTCTGCTCTGCCCCACAGCTTCTTCACGCTGCTGTGGAGGGACAGCTTGGATTCCAGTGCCTCCCAGTCCCCTCCAGTCACCTGCCCCTGAACCAGCCCTGCCGTGTGTTGAGCACGGTGGTCTCGATGAACTGGCAGAGACAGGGCAGGGTGCTGTGCTCCAGGTGCCCCCCTGCCACGGCCCCAGGGAGCTGGCCCGTGACCAGGAGCCGCACGTAGCAGCCACTGAAGATCACCAGGAGCTGCTGGGCCATCACCTGGAACAAGCAAAGCACGTGTCAGAGCCCGGGATGAGCAGAGGACACATTAAATACCATTTGCTCCCTCCTTCAAGGACTGTCCTACTCTGCGAGGAGCAGGACAGCAGCCAATGGCATAGATAACTGTCCCAGATCCCCTTCTGGTCAGCAGTGTCCCCACAGGCGAGTGACACAAAATGCCCCGTGGGTGGCCCAGGAGCCTGGGGACCTGTCACTGCCTCCTCTGGGTTTTTTTTCTGCCTGTAGACAGCCAGAGAGCCTCAATCTGCAGGGATGGCACCTGCATTGAATTCACTTAGTAACAGCAAGAGGAAAACTGTGAAATAAATCAAAATTATCCCTTTTGAAGCTCCTTGCTGAGCGGGAATGAGGACACATTTGTTCCTCAGCGTGGCACAAGTCTTTGAAGGCACTTTCTGTGGAGGGGGCAAAGGCTGGGCACTTCCATGGCTCATCCCCAGCCTGGACAGGGGCAACAGGTCCCTGCACAGACCCTGGGCAGAGTTTGTCTTCCAAATAGGGCCCCCCACCCACCCACCCCCCGGCCTCCAGCAAGGAAAAGCCCAATCCACAAATTCCTCAAGGATTAAGCACTAGCTGCTCAGTGAGATTTAACTGCTCGGCAGCATCAGGGCTGGAGGAGGTGTTTGTGGAATTCCAGGCACTTCTGCTGGTGAAAAAGGGGGTGTCTCCCATGGCTGGTGGGTGCTGGGATGAGTTTTGGAGCTGAGATGCCTGGGGTGGGTGCTGGGATGAGTTTTGGTGCTGAGATGCCTGAGGTGGGTGCTGGGATGAGTTTTGGAGCTGAGATGCCTGGGGTGGGTGCTGGGATGAGTTTTGGTGCTGAGATGCCTGGGTTTGGTACCTCTGGCTGTCCATGAGGGATTTTTCTCCTTACCTCTGGTGGGCCCTCAGGGACGAGGCAGAGCAGCTCATTGCACGTCACAGGCTCTTTATTCAGGTTCTCCCCACTGGATAAAAGAGGGGACTCTTCACACGGAGCCTCCTCCGTTTCCAGGTTGGGCTGAACCAACGCCTCCATCACCACACAGAGCTTGTCCAGGCTGTGCCTCAGTCCTGCCTGGAAGAGAAAGAGATTTCAGGGGTCTCCAAAGGCAGGAAGCAGTGGTGACCTGGGGACAGCCTTTGAAGGGCTTAAACTGTTTCCTCCTGCATGTTTTTTACTCCTGGGATTTATCACCGGGAGCTGGGTGTCCATCCCGCAGTCCTGGTGCCACCAGTGGCTGCTCCCAGCACGATGGTCGTGGCCTGACGTGAAGATCCTGCCTTTGACAACTGAGTTGTCCCAGCCCCTGCGTGGGTTGGGGTGTTCCTGTCCATCCCCTGGGCTGCAGCTCTCGGTTCAGCCGGAGCCTGGAGGTGCTGGGAGGGTTGTGCCCCCTCCCCTCTCACCCCCCAGCCACGGGCAGCGAGGGCAGCTCAGTGGATATTTACACACCCACAGGGAGACAAACAGTTTTTTGAAGGCCAAGAGGACAGCATTTTTGTACAATTAAGCCATGATAGCATTTCCTTCTGCCTCAGGCTATCCCATTTATTCCAGGAGGACAGCTCAAGGTGTCAGCTGTTTCAAGTTGCGACACATGCTTTCAAAATTTGCCTTTCTTTGATTCTTGATGACTTTCCTTCATTAAAGTTGTGCAGTTAATTATCCAGACACGCACATACCACAGGGCCTAAACAAACACCTGCTGAACTGGGCACCAGCAGGTCTCAGGAGGACACTCAAACTCTTGGTTGTCCTTGCTGTGATGGACTGAAAAGTTGTTAATGTCTTAAACATTTTCAAAATCATAGAAAGCCTGGGTTGCACACAGTGGTGATGCATTTTCTATTCTAATCTCTCTCACGCTCTTTCTCCCCACCCCCCTCCTTTTCCTGTTTCTTTCTCTTTTGCTCTGCCCCACATTTACTGTTCAATAAAACCCATCCTATTGACTTTGGTGTCGGGTCCCGTTCGCACCTTAATTCAGGCAGAGGCATTCCTAATAATTTTAATAACCAGATCATAACACTTGCCCACCTCCACCCCACCAAACCTGGGGCTTAGGGGTGGCCCTGCACGTGTCCCCAGGCTGTGCCCACGGTCCTTTACCTGTCCTGTCCCCTGCAGGTGTGTGATGTGGGCTGACAGGGACTGCACGCAGCGCTCGGGGCTGCAGCTCACGAACCACAGCTGGGATGGGCAGGTTAAGGAAGGAATCTTTCTGTTCTCCCCCATCCCAGCCCATGGGGATGGGAGTACAGATCTCACAGGGAGCACAGCCCATGCCTGTGGGATGCTCAGGATACAGCCAGGACCCAAATAACACATCACAGGGCTATGAGGGGCTGGTCTAAGACAAAACTTCAAGCTAATGGGGTAAAGAAGAGGAATGGCAGAGAAAGGGGACATTACTCCAGTCCTCCTTCCTCCCCTCCTGCAGCCTGGCAGGGAACAACAAGGATATCCCAGGGTCATTGCCCATCACTCATCTCAGTGGCCTTATATCTTTATAAACTGCTGGGGCACAGTGACTTCATTCCCCTAAACCCCTTCCTGCTTTCTTGGCTTTGTTTCAATTTCTATTTCTATTTCTATTTTCTAAATATATTTTATATTTTTATTATTTATACTCTGTTTATATTTGTACTTATATCCAATTCTTTCTGATATTTTCCCTTTATTTTTTACAGAATTTGCCATCCCTGGTGTTTGTTTGCAGGACAGAGACACTGTTGTGAAGAGTCTTCCAAGAGCAACGTGATGGGGATTCACATCCTGCCAGCTCTGAGGCAGCCCTTGTACGTCTCCTCAACCTGCCACCATCAAGGGGATCCAGGAACAGTGTAAAAGCCAGAGGGTTAAAATAGATCTGACATTGGAGCAGACAGAGAAATTGTAAATCCCTGGGTTATTTGCTGCTCTCAGGCAGTTCTGGGACATGCAGGTAAAGGTGAAGGCGCCTTAGATTAGCCCTCACCTACTGAGGTGTAGAGCTATGCTGGTGTGAATATATGTGTAATTCAGGTTTATAAGTGTTTCCTCCTCATCCTGCAGGTCTTTGTGCCAGCCCGCCTGTGGAAATCCCTGCTCCCTTCCTTGCCCCTGGCCTTCATCCTGGATTCTCTCTCCATGCATATTTCAGACCTTTTTATACATCTCTCTCTCACCTTCCTTTTACACCTTAATGGGGTCTTAAAGCTCTCTTGATTCCCCTAAATCTTTGTCTAGTCCAGAAAAAACGTCTCTGAGAAGCAGCAAATAATCCCAGGGATGGGGTTTCTGGTTTTCTCCATGCTGGATTTTTTTTTTGGGTGGGGGGCACTCTGGTTTTTTCTGTTAGTTCATTTGGGGTATTTTGGTTGGTGGTTTTGGTGGTTTTTTGCCATAGGCACATTGCTGTCACTGTGCTTACAGTAAGAATCATCACTGTCACATAAGTATAATACACTTCCAGGAATAACTGCCCTAAGGATCTCATTTCAATCCTTTAGATTCATTATTTCCATTTGCCTTTGGTCATATCTCAATCATCACTTACAGGAGAAATAAAAATACCCAGTTCCTCAGGCCATCCAATTAAAAAGCAGCTCTGGATCATAACATCAGTAAATACCTCCACATCATCCCAGGAGGGATATGAGCAATTCCCGACACAAAGGATACTTTTAGGATGCTGTGTGGCCCCTCCAGGACATCTGTAATCCCCAGGATTAAACTGTGCTTGATAAAGATTTCGTTGACAGCTGCCAGCCTCACATCTGTGTTCACGTTTATCTGTGAGAGAACGCAAGAAAAATGAACACCCTCTACAGCAAAAGTCGGGTCAGCCACAAACTGCAGCTGGAAAATCCCAAAGACTGGGTTTCTGAAAGGAAAACGGTGGCGTGAGCAGAGTGTGGTCAGGGCAGGGTGTCACCAGCCATCAGGATTGGCCTCTCCACCACCAGCAGGTGTTTGTGCACACAGAAATCCCACTAAGGTTTAATTCTGTTATACATGAGATGTCTGAAGGTGAATTGACTTCCAGTGCCGTGTTCTCCCTTCCACCCCCAGCAGTCCCCCAGGGAAGGGCTCCTTTCCTGAGCCTCTGTGCATCCCCACATTCACCAGGTTCCCTCTTGGAGGAACCATTTGCTCCAAAATCCCTTGAAAAAGCCCACTCTGGATTTTGAATCGAGCCTTTCCAATATCATTCTTCAGACAACTCCTTAGAAACGCCCATAGCCCTGTGATTGCTCCACGGAGCAGTGGGGGCTGTGGGTGGCTGCCTCTCCCCCCAGTTTCATCTCCCTGCTTCCTTCTGCTGCCCAGTCTGCCTGGGCTTTATAATTTTATTGTCACTTCTACGTGTTAGGAGCTGCCTCTTTGCTCTGGCAGGTGCAGGGGGACTGTGACCCTAGAGCACAAGCACACAGTAATGCCAGGAGCAGCAGAGACTGCAAGGACCATCACCTGGAGCACAACAGGAGCTGGAGCTGCTCCCACCAGGGTTTATCTCCAAGGTGACCTTATCGCAGCCTCTCGGTACCTGAAGGAGCTCCAAGAGAGCTGGAGAGGGAATTCCACAAGGGCATGGAGTGACAGGACAAGGTGGAATGGCTTCACACTGACAGAGAAGGGGGTTGGATGGGATATTGGGAAGGAATCCTTCCCTGGGAGGGTGGGCAGGCCCTGGAGCAGGTTGCCCCAGGGAGTGTCCAAGGCCAGGTTGGAGCAACCTGATCTAGTGGAAGATGCCCCTGGAAGGAGGGGGATCTTTAAGGACCCTTCCCACCCAAACCATTCTGTGATGACCCAACCTGACCAGCTCCAACACCTGCACTTCAGGCACTACAACACCTCACGTGGCTGTGTAACATCTCCTGCCCCGACCTGATCCCAGAATGCTGAAAAAATATTCCTTCCTCCCTGGATAATGATATTCTTTGTATGAATCTAGTCCTGGCTCCCAGCAGGAGTTCTGCTCCTCCTGCTCCACCTTCCCACACACAAACAGCCTCCTCTCACCTTCCTCTGGCGCTGATCAATAACCAGTATGACCAGTACAGTGACTGCCACAGCAGCCAGTGTCACCAGTACACTGGACACCCAGTAGCGTCCAAAGGAACACAGCTGGACCGTGGAGTAAAGGTTCGTCCAGAGAGACACATAGAAAATCTGCAAAAAAAAAAAAAAAAATTATAAAAAAATAAATTAGAGACTGGGGATGGTCACAAAACCATGAAAGTGAGAAAAGTCATGGGTAGAAGAAAACCAACAGTCCCTTCTCCTTTCTCTCTTGTCATAAATTAAGTCGCACGAGATTTTCAGAGGGTGAGAAAGGACAGAAGTTCTTTCCAATAATAAATAAGGGAAAGAAAGGACTGGAAGGACTGAAAGGACTGAGTGAGCCCTAGTTTATTATAAAAAATCACCAGTCACCAGAGAGTGAATTATTAAGGATGATTCATACCCAGGAAGGATTTCAACTGAGTTCTTCCATTTAGATAAGAAATGCACTCACTGAGGCATATTGGTAATAATTCTGATGGTGCCTGTATTTAGAAAGGTCCTGTGTCAAGGTGGTGCAGAGGCCACTCAATTACAGTAATGCTCCAGTGGTGGACACTGACACTGGGCTCAAGGACTGCGTTAAGGGCTGGAAAACTTGGCCTTTCCATAACGATGGGGAACACTGAATTTCCTTCCTTCACAGAGAAGTATTTGGGCAGGAGATTGCCCAGAAACAAGTATGACATGCACAGCACAGCATGTCACAGCATCGCCCTTGGAAAAACTCATTGGCACTAAACAGGCACTGAACCCCTCCAAACACCGAGTCCCAATTTGTACAGTATTGGTGTAAGGAGAAAAGGACACACATAATGGCTATCAAAAGAAAAAAACAGGAACTAAAACAAGGAGTTGGATTTAATCACACCCTCGGCACACTGTGAAGTATCAGCCTTACAGCAGATGGTTGGGTCTCTGGAGGAGCTTCTCTCACCAGAAGAAGACAAGCATCTCTAGGCAGTCACCTCAGTAACCGAAGTTAACTGGTCCGTTGGTCTAAATTAGCATCAGGACCAGAATACTTTCAGATTTTTAAAATCAAGTTAAAACCCAAGTCTGTTTTAGGCATCTCAGCATATGCTGGTCATCCAGCCATGGACAGCCCACTTTGCAGAGATTACCAGAAAAGGGTTGGAGAAGGTGCCTTGCCTTCCATCTACAGAAATTCTGTGAGCTGGGACACCTGGGTGTTAATTTGATTTTAAAAATCTGAAAATATTGTAGTCCTGATGCTAATTTAGACCAATGGACCAGTTAACTTCGGTTACTGAGGTGACTGTCTAATCTTGCTTGTCTTCTTCTGGTGAGAGAGGCTCCTCCAGAGACCCAACCATCTGCTGTAAGGCTGGTAGTTCACAGTGTGCTGAGGGTGTGATTAAATACAGCTTCTTGTTTTAGTTCCTTTTTGTTTGTTTGTTTTGGATAGCCATTATACATGTCTTTTTCTCCTTTTACTAACACTATAGGAATCAGGGCTCAGTGTTTTGAGGGGTTTGGTGCCTAAGGAACCCAGTAGAATGGGGGAAAACCCAGTATTCCCTCACCATGAAACCTCTGTCCCTCCCTGGGCACAAGAAAATCATGTGTAGGGGTGCCCCTCAGCAACTGCATGTCCCCAGCAAGGCTGGAGAGCCCGTGCTGTCCTCACCACAGCGATGGCAATCTGGAATGCCCTGGAGTTGTAGAACATGTACCGCCTCACTTCGGGCTTCAGGACAGCATCCTGGATCAACCTTTTCCACTGATCCGTCGGCACCTGCCCAGGGAGCAAAGACAGAGGTAGAGCCACCCTTCAGTTTGGGCTGCCAAGCCCCATCAGAACCAGCCTGGGCAAACATCGTGGGGCCAGGCTGGCACTGCAAACCAAATCTGTGCCCCCTCCCAAAGCATCTTCCCCCAGAGAGCACCTCCCATCCCATCCCATCCCATCCCTTCCCATCCCATCCCATCCCATCCCATCCCATCCCATCCCATCCGTGCAGCTGTCATGGACCAAAAACTGGTGTTCTTGCCTCATTTACAGTGAGTAATATCTGCCTGGAAAGGGCAGGGAAAGTCACAGGAATAAAAAAACGCCTTTTTATGGCAAAGGACAAGACAAGACAGATTGTCCTGGGGATGTCCCGCCCCACCAGGGTGACTTTCAAGCAAAACTCACTGCAGCCTGTGTTCAAAGAGTTCCTTCACGGAGCTTTAAGCCAAGATCATCCCAGCTGACTTGCAGCCCAGGGGGAACAGGCTGAAGTTGAACCAAAACAAGTTTCTCTCAAACTAGAAAACCCCAAAGCCGTCTGTGATGTGGCTGTAAATGCAAATTATGCCAGTCTAGCTGTTATTAATCCCACCAGGGAGCTCACCTGAACCCCGAGGGCCTTCAGCTTCTCTGCACAAAGCTCCATGTCGAAGGCGGAGGTGGAGCAGGTGTTGTCCATGCTGAGCACCAGGAGCACCTGGTCCTTGAGGGGTTCTGCAAGAGCCCAAAGCAACCATGAGCACGGTGCTGCGGCTAAGGGGCACAGGGCAAAGGGAAGGCTGAGGAACTGATCCTTGGAAAAGGATCCAGAATCCCCTCTCGGATATTTCTAAGAACATCCCAAGGAGCTCTGGAAGCAGCCTGGTGTAAGGAGAGACAACCTGCAGAAAGGGAGGAAACCCCAAACACATACCAGGGGTGAGCAGTCAGAGATAACAGGAGATGACACGGTGCTCTGATCTGCAGCCAGCCGAGGTCTTGCCTCAGCCATCCCTACCCAAAAGGACCAGGCGCTCAAGCTGCTGGGTGTTGCTGAGGCTGATCTACCTCTTAGAGGTCTCCCCTTTGCCTGCCCACCCCACCCACCCCAAGGAACAGCTTGAGCAACCCAATTAAAGTGCTTTCCAGTAACCACTCTGTCTGGGGTGTGGCAGGGCTGCACAGGAACCTCTCCCATGGATCCTCCAGTCCCAGTCGCCCACTCCAGCAGTGCTCCTGGGCAGCATGGATCAGCTCCACGCTTCCCAGTGCCACCTCGGGCTAGGATCAGAGATGTCATCTAGAGACACAGCTCGCAGTGAGGAGCCTAAGAAGTGTGAGGACAACCCGTCCTAGATTTGAGGAGCAGCCTCGGAGCAGCACAGGAGAGCTGTGATCTCCAGGCATCCCATCTGGCGTTCACCTAGAGCTTACACAAGCTGTGCTACGGTGAGAAGAAGAGTTCAGGTCTAAGGAAGTGGCTTGTTCAGCTGAGATCCTGTTTCACTGAAATGTTTCACCCAGTTTCCCTTCCCCTTTGCAGCTCCAGGGTCAGCCAAGTGTCCTGTTGACACTTTGTGCTCTCCCAGCCTGTTGTGCTGGATGAAACACCATGTGCGTTCAACTTTTCCTTCTCCCCCACTTATATCCTCCATCCACAGCATCTCTTTGCTGCTCAGGAACAGGAGATGCCACACAAAACAGGGCAATTACAACAGGGTGTGACTGCACTGAGCCAGAAAGGGAAGAGCAGGAGCATCCCAGGCAGTCAGCAATAGGACACGGGGGCACGGGCTTCAGCTCTGCCAGGGGAAATTTAAGTTGGATATTAGAAAAAAATTCTTTACAGAGAGAGTGATCAGGCATTGGAATGGCCTGCCCAGAGAGGGGGTGGATTCACCGTCCCTGGAGGTTTTTAAACTGAGATTGGACGTGGCACTGAGTGCCATGATCTGGTAAATGGACTGGAGTTGGACCAAGGGTTGGACTTGATGATCTCTGAGGTCTTTTCCGACCCAATCAATCCTATGATTCTATGATTCTATGATCTGAAACCTGCAGGATCACAAGGTGCTGTTTGGTTGATGAAGTTTATCTCCTCCAGACACAGAGCACTGGAGGTGGGGAGTGTAAAGCAAGGACACAGCAAATGGGCTCAGCCCTGGGCTCAGCTCTCCTGTTCTCCATGGCCAAGAGAACATGTCAGGTTGGATGCCAAGCTGAGGTGCCCAAGGTTTTCAGGGGGGGCTCAGCTCCTTGACTTCTGCTGGAGTGACCAGAGGTGCGAGAACTCAGCACTGTGGGCCATGAGCAAGAAAAAAGGTGCTCAAGAGTGCAGGGTGGTCAGAGTGAGAAAAGCCACCCACGGCTCTGCACAGCACCTCAGGGGGTTCCCAAATTAGTGCTGCAGAGAGGGAGCAGACTGTAATCTCAAGCAGAATGGCTTGAGCTGGAAGGGACCCTAAAGATCATCTCATTCCACCCCCTGACATGGGCAGGGACACCTTCCACCAGCCCAGGTTGCTCCAAGCCCCGTCCAGCCTGGCCTTGGACACTTCCAGGGATGGGGCAGCCACAGCTTCTCTGCCCAACCTGTGCCAGGGCCTGCCCACCCTCACAGGGAAGGATTCCAATCCAAATATTCCATCTAACCCTGCTCTCTGGCAGTATAAAGCCATTCCCTCTTGTCCTGTCACTCCAAGCTCCTGTAAATAGTCCCTCTCCCTCTTTTTTGCAGACTCCCTTCAGCTCCTGGAAGGCCACAATTAAATCACCCCAAAGCTTCTCTTCTCCAGGCTGAACAATCCCAGCCTTCCCATCCTTTCCTCCCAGCAGAGCTGCTCCATCCTCTGCCCATCCTGGTGCCTCCTCTGGACTCTCTCCAGCAGCTCCACATCCTTCCTGTGCTGGGACTCCAGGACTGGAGGCAGCTCTGCATGTGGGGTCTCACCTGGAGGGGCAGAGGGGCAGAATCCCCCCTGTCCTGCTGCCCACACTGTGGGTCAAATTTCCCAATGACTTCTTGACTTCGAAGGACAAGAGAAGAGGAATTCCAGGGTCCTGCTTTTCAATAAATGGGCGTCCTTTAAATCCAATATAGCAGGTTTTCCACAAAGTCAAAGTGTCTCCAACCCCTTCCCAAAATGCTGAAACATCCACAGTGTTTAGTTACTTGGGCAAAGGAAAATTCCTTTTCCTTTGAAAAGGAATCTCTCAGGGTTATTTGAAGGGCGCCGTGCCCAGACCTGCCTCTCTCCTTAGGACCTTTTCTCACTTACCTGTCACCCACCGCAGGGATCCTTCCCTCTCATCACTCTTACAGTAGAGGAGGGAGGACCCGTTTTTCTCAGTCCCACCAGTTTGGCTTTTCTGGGCCATGCTGAATGTGCCTCTCCTTGAGGGATTCTGCGTTTTATTGTGAGAAATTCAGCATTTTTCTCTCTCCCTGCTGAGAAGCACCGACTCAGCCCCACGGCCGCCAGCTGGGGAGCAGATTGTGAAACCCTCACTCCCACTGATGCCTTCCTCAAGATCCTGCTTTCCACGAGCCAGGAAGCATCTTTTAGCCCTGAAAAGAGAAAAAGAAATCTGCAAATCTTGCAGAGACAGCAAATAGAGAATAACAGCAGCGAGTCTGCTCTTTGGATCCCACACCTGGTAGGTGTTGGGCAGCCCTGAGCACAGTGAGCACAGACTCACCTTCTGCTGCAATTACCTTTGGTTTTTTGTTAATAGCTGGAAAAGTTATCCTTAAATGTTCCTTATATTACCCTGACATCTTTGAGCGTTCATATTTTGTAAGCAATCAGTCACGAACAGGCAGGATTTTTCCTTGTGAAGGCAGCAGGTTCCTTGTTCTGCCTTTCAGAGGACCGTGGAGCTGAAATGTCCCACCACTGGAAGCAACACACCCCACTCACCATCACGGGATAAACCCCCTCCTCACGAAGGAAGCAGTGCAGACAAGGAATAAAAATGCCCGTGCTGAAGGCAGAGTCAAGCAGGAGCTCTCACCCAGCCTTTGAGGGTCTCTCTTTCCTCTCCTCCCCGCTCTGTGCCACGGGCAGTGCCAGAAGCCAACGGGCAGGTTCTCACAGCAGGCACTGTGCCAATGGGTTGTCCTGCTGATGTAGGTCTCTGACCTACTGCCAGGACCTGTGGGTGGCTATTAAAGCTTGGAAGACTCTGAAGTTTACTTTTCAATTATCTCCCGCTCACGTGGCTCAGCTACATCCGTTCCAGCTCTCCAAAACCATCCTTTGCTTTTTAACCTCCGAGTGGACCAGGAGCCTGTTGCTGTCTCCTGGTGTGAGGGTCCCTCAAGAACTCACCGGCTCTCCTGCCAAAGAGGGCTTTTTTATTTCTGACTGGTGGTTATTGCTGCAGTTTCCCCCTTACACAAAGGCCAGGATAGCCCCTGGTTGAAGGATTTTTGGAAAGGAGGCAGGAGAAACAGCACGAGAGGTTCTGATTACAGGAAAAACCTCTCCGAGGGCTGGAAACTCCCACTTCAAGGGATCAAACCATGACACACGTAGCACAAGAGGCGTGCAGTGTGTGTGTGTGTGTGTGTGTGTGTGTGTGCACAGGATGGGCACAGCACCTGCTCTTCACCACCACGGACGAGGAGCAATTCCACTCCCATGAACATGATGGGCAGCCACGTGTTACAGAGCACACCACCCAGCGCCAAAAGCTGGATTCAGACAGTGAATTTTCTCACTCCTTGTTGCCATGAATCCCTTCAGGTTAGCATCAAATTGAAGGGAAAAGGAAAATCAAGACAGAAAAAGCCCCAGAAAACAGCAGCAAAGAGTGCAAAAAACC
This sequence comes from Grallaria varia, assembly GCA_013396735.1. Lineage (NCBI taxonomy): Eukaryota > Metazoa > Chordata > Aves > Passeriformes > Formicariidae > Grallaria > Grallaria varia. Next base: position 129,801 of record VWZG01011753.1, on the reverse strand, counting down.
AGAGGAAACTAAAGAAAAACCTAATTAGAAACTAAAGAAAAACATAATTAAAAGCAAGCACCCTGTTGCTGGCACCTTAAGTTAGAGATGAATCGAGGCTTAGATGTCTTGGAGAATTTGGGATCTCTGGAGGACAGTCCCCAGGAGGTGACAGTGAAGGGTCAGGGGCAGGGTCAGCCATTCCCAGCCCATCAGGGAGCTGCAGGAGGGAAAGGGCCAGGACAAACTCCTTGGCCAAAACAGCTTTGCTTGTGCAGCGCAGACCTTGTCTGGCTCGGCTGCCTTTTCCTGCAGAACTGCCCATTTTGAGTGCCCCAAATCTTCCTCTGATGCCTCCTGTGCCAGCTCGAGGAGCAGCCTCTCGTCTCCTGCACTCCTGTGCCTCTACATCTCTTCCTATTCCTTATGCAATGCCAACGTCTCTCTGGTGACTTTGCCTCCTTTAAGCCATGGGCCCTTTCTTTCAAACATATCCAAGCCCTCACTGAACAGCAGAGAAATACTCAGCAAGTCCTGCTTCACTCCCAGAGCAGTTGGCAGAGCCTTACCTGTCCAGCTCCCTCCTGGTCCTGGGAAGGCAGCTTGTGTCCCTCCTCCTCCTCCTCCTCCTCTTCCTCCTGCCTGGCCTTTACATGCCACTGTCCCCCTTTGCACTGCACAGGTGCCACACGCACTGTCCCACCACCAAGCACGAGGGTCTCTGGTCCTGCAGCCCCAGCCTGTGCTGGAGAAGGGCCCTCTGTGTCTGCAGGGATCACAGGCTGAGCAGGCACCGTGTCCCTGCCTCCCTCTCCTTACCCCGAGCTGCAAGCACCAACTTGCAAAATCTCCCTTGTTCATGTGACTTTTTTCCCTGGGCTGGTTTCAGAAATGTGGTTTTAACCCTCTATGGTTCCTCAAAAGCTTTTCCACGCAGCCACATGAGCAGATTCCTCCCCTCCCCAGGAGTTATCCTCACCTTTGGCAGGGTGGGGGTCCAGAGCTGGATCTGGAACCTGGAGCCCGTGCAGTGGCACAGGCAGAAGACTTTCCTCCTCGTCCCTCCCCAGCAGCCAAGAAGGAACTCCCGCAATACAAATCCCACAGTTGCATCAGATTAGAGCTGCTGGGAGTCTATTGAAGCCAAACAGCCCTGGCAGGGCTGGAGACACCAGAAGAGGAGAACGAAGATCTCAAAGCTGACAACAGGTCTCTCACATTTAGCAAAAAGGTCACATTAAAGCCCACAGGGACAACACGCCAGGCAGGAATTGCAGCCCTCCTCAAAACAGGAGGCTGGGCTTTTAGGGAGGAACTTTCCTCTCCAGCTGCTCCAGAAGAAAAGCAGAAGGCTCAGGCACGTGGTCAGATGGACCCTCCAGGGCAGGTTCACATACTGGAGAAGTTGTTCCTTCCATGCAAAGAGACAGTACTAAGAAAAACCACGAAAAGAAGGCGCCTTAGCCTGGGAATTGTGGTTTCAGAGTCCACCAAAAGCTGGAGGATCCGTGGAGGGCTGGAACAGAGCAAGCCCAGGGTCTTGGGGATAGTTTTAGTTGTAGTGAATGGTTTAAAAAAAAAGAAAAAAGCAGCTCCTTGCAGTGCCTGTGCACACCTCCTGAGCAAAGGCCTCTCTCCTCTTGCAGGGGTGTCTTTCTGCAGCCCTGCCCGTTGCAGGCGTTGCTGAGTGATGTGTTCATTGCACCACGTGGCTCCACAACCAACAGGAATGACTCCAAAGCTGCTTCCCATGGGATCTTGGTACACTGGCAACTGGAACAGCAACACCATCCAGGTACTGAGAAAAATCAGATTAACCCTGCTGGGGTCACCAGCTCCCAGTCCAGCTCCAATTCCCACCCAAGTCAGGGCCATGCAAGGCTTTGGGGTCTTCTGCAAACGCTCCTCATCAAAGGCTTTGGCTTCGTTTCCTCCTCTTCTCACCCACACAGAGATTCTGACAGGGAATATTTTAACCCAATTGCTTCCAAAGAGCCCCGTCAGGTCTCCACGGGAAAATGCCCCAGGCAAAACCCTGCGGGGGCAATAAACTTGAAAGCAACATGACTAATTACCCGCAATGCGTCCACGAACCCCTTGTTTGGCAAGATGTGTAGTCTTGGCACCAACACCTGAGCACAGCAGCACAAGCAGAAAACTCCTGCAGGTTTGAGAGGAGCGTTGGGATCCCCAGACTCAGACTGACTGAGACTTGAATCCCGGGATAGCTGGGTGGGAAGGGACCTTAAAAGCTCACCTTGTCCCAGCCCCTTGCCATGGGCAGAGAGGGGCTTCCACTAGACCAGATTGCTCCAATGTGACTTTGCCAAAGCATTTGGTGGCTCTGGGGGAGTTCGCCCCCATTTTCCCAGCGCTGTGCCCTGGCTGTGGATTGCTCGGGGTTCGTGTATTTGATTTCACCTTTCTCAAGCTGGTGTTACATTCCTCTGTGGGGAGCCTCATGCTGTTGGTCTCAGATCATTTCTCCCACTTATCCAGACCGTTTGGAATTGTGATTTACTCCTCTGTACTGTTTGTATCTCTTCCCAGCTTGGTGCCTCGGACATACATTGTACTCCCTGTTCCACAGGCTGCATTAATGAATATATTACAGGGAACCTGGTTCCAGGGGAAAAAAAATACCTGCTCTTTGAAGTGCTTTTCCAGACTTTTCCCTACCCCTCCTGTCCTTGGGGATAAAAATCACCCCCCATTATGTTGTTAATATAATTTCTGAGGTGGCTCTTCACTACCCCCTTCAAATTCTGCTGCTTTAAAGACCAAGACATACACACTTCAGTCTGCTTTTGCCTATACTGACTCTCAAGATCACATTCTCTCTCTCTTTACTAGACAAGTTTGATGAACCAAACTCTTTTTGCAGTATTTGAAGGCTGGGAACACACCCCTCGCTGTGATTGCTGCTTTACTGGCCACACTCTGCACACAGTTGCAGTTTCTCTCTCCATCAGCCTTGCTTGGACTGTGCTCACTGCAGCCTGCACTGGCTCATCTCATTTTCTTTTGATGAAACTGCATTTTCAGTGGATAACTCTGCCATCTTTGTCCTATTTTTTTTCTCCTAGTGAGTCCTAATTAGGGGAACAAAGTTGCTGAAAGCCTTGTCTTGCCCTTCCTGCACACAAAGTCCTTTCACAGACTGAGTTGTTTGGGTTTTTTTCCAAACAGCTCAGCAAAGCTGACAGATTGACAGTCATTAAACGTAAAAATTTATTTCACAATATTCCTAAATCACAAGTTTCAAATGAAAAATGACACTTGCTTAAGGCACAAAGTGTGGTTCTCATCTCTTTTTCCTATTTCTGTCTTTTTCCTATGAAAACTTAAAGTATTCTTCTTTTCAGTATGGTAATGCGAAAACCTCTTTCTTGCATCTCAAATTAAAAGAGGGAAAGCTCACTATGTGCCTTGCATAATGATTCAGCTATTGATCCAGAAGATGCTTTATTAGATTATTTTGAGGCAGACGAATGTAATTTAATACCAATTTATTTTCTATTCCTATGCCAATCCAAGATACAATCTTTTCTGCATGAAATTAGCACTTTCTCCTTTCAACCTCTGAGAAAGATTACACTTTGCTCCTTGCTTGGATTAGTTTGGAGAACTTTTTCAACAAAATATTGATCTTCAGGGTTCTTGATAGTCTTTTCTGTTAATACCTTGAAGTCAAAGCCTCAGCTGGGATTAGTGGGTTCTAGGCTTGTCTCTCTTATTATGTATTAATGCAAGAACTGGTGATGTCAGACAAAAGGGAAAGAGATTCCAGATGGGGAAAATAGAGGCAAAGAGGAAAAATGCACAGGTTTGATGCAGGCAGAGAGAAGAAAGAGAAGTGGCATCCTTTTTACACAGCCATTTGTGACCTACAGAGGACACTGTGATGGCACCACACCAGGGCAGCACAAGAGCATTTGGGTCAGTCAAAACGAGGGTGTGTTTTTGCAAGGTTGTGCCCAGCTGCTCTCCATGCAGCTCTGGCTGGGATACACCATCCTGCTGCTCACACCTCCCACGAGCTGCCTCCCGGGCCAGGAACTGCTGGCTTTCCTCGAGGGTTACTTATTGCCACCAAATTCTGCCTGCTCTGGGCTCTGATGGGCACCAGGGTGGGAGAAAACAGCAGGAACCTAAATCTGGGGATAGCAGGAAAGGGATACAGGGACTGCCAGCAGCTCCATTGTTGTGACGGTCAAATAAACACACACACAGGCTCAAGACTTTGGCAGGAAAAGAAAAAGGCAAAAGCCAAAGCCCCTTTATTCACACACAGCTAAACTTTTATACTATTCTACTACCATCCATAAGTGTCTCTTCTACCCATCACTGGCTAGGTGTTCTTGTACATCAGCCTTAGTCCATCTCCTGATAGGTGGACATCACCTCTCCTCATGCTGGCAAATCTCAAAACACACTCTTGTTATTCTTTGCTGTTTTCTTCAATTCCTTCTGCTTTCCCAGGCCTGGCCCAAGGACACAGGGGGTGTTTTCTGCAGCTTTCCCAGGGCTACAGTTTCATCCTGTTGAGGCTGAAGATGTCTGTGGCCCAATATCCTTCCATACTCCATGGGCTGGTATCCAGCATTAAAAAAAGCTCTTTAATAAAGACCATGAAGAACTGTGTAAGGACCTCACAAAAGCAGAATGAGGAATGTAAGGTTGTCAGATGTGGGCTTGTACAGTGGAATACCTTGAAGAATTCATGGATGCTCCCGGCCAGCACAGCCAGCCTGGCAGCATAAGGCAGCATAAGGAAAGGCTCGCTGACCTCTGGCAGAGGGAAAGTGTTGGGTCCTCTCTGCCAGCTCTGAAACTGCCCAAATCAAGCTCCAGGGGAGCTTCTGTAAGGCACTGGCAGTCACAATTGGTGCCCTCTAAATGAAAGCTCTCTGGACTCCACAGATGGGGCTGTGGGTGATTTGCCTCCTTTATTTCACAGAATCACAGACTGTCCTGAGATGGAGAGACCCACAAGGACCATCCAGTCCAACTCCTGGTCCTGCACAGACACCCCAACAATCCCACCCTGGCCCTCAGAGTGTTGTCCAAACCCTCCTGGAGCTCTGGCAGCCTTGGGGCCGTGCCCACTGCCCTGGGGAGCCTGGTCAGTGCCCACCACCCTCTGGGGGAAGGACCTTTTGCTGAGATCCAACCAGACCCTGTCCTGGCCCAGCTCCAGCCATTCCCTGTGCCCTGTCACTGTCACACAGAGCAAAGATTGGAGCTGCCCCTCCTGAGAGCTGCAGATCCTGGTGAGGTCTGACCTCAGTCTCCCCTTCTCCAGTTGAACAAGCCAAGTGACCTCAGCCACTCCTCATATGGCCCCTCTAGTCCCTTCATCATCTCTGTGGCCTCCTTTGGACCCTCTGCAAAGACTTCAGATCTTACATTGGGACACCCAAAAGTGCACCCAGGACTCAAAGTGTGGCCGCACCTCTGGGAAGGGAGGAAGGGAGATCTGGGGAGCTCTTTAGAGGGGAAGATTTAACTAAAACAAGCCAAAAGTTAAATAGCACACAAAATGCTCCTCTAAAAACTACAAATTGATGATTAAGCCCCAGGAAGCCCCATGACCCAAAGGCAGGCAGAGACAGCTCCCCTGCCATGTCACACAGGCTGAATGACTGTCCCAGCATGGCCCTGCCTGGCCCTGTGCCCACAGCCCCCAGTGGGATCACCCAGGGACACCCCTGCCCTCGCAGCACACCCCTCACCTCATCCCCCTCTTCATTACTAGCCCTTTCTCTCATGTTTTTGGACTTAACTGCTACAAAGGCCCAGGGGATCAAACCCATCCTGGCTCTGAGCTGGCCAAATATCCAGCATGATTAGACAGGACAGGGTGGTGGACCTGAGCAGGGGGACTTTGATTTCCCCTCTGCCCCCTCCCAGAGGGGTGCTGAGCTCTTCAACTCCTTGCTTGAATGGGCAGCAGTGAGAAGGAGACACCGACCTTCAGACAGAACAGTGTGAGCCGAGTGGGAAGCAAACTCTGCCAATACAGACGTGCCTTAAAAACTGAACTCTGGCTTCAAGCAACACATATTTGTGTCCTAATTGTACCTCAGACTGCATGTTAAGCCATCCAGATGACACTCATATCCTGGTGTTAATGTCATTTGTCCATCTGGTGCTTTGCAGAGGACACACCTTCTCAATGACATGTCAAAAGTGACAAGTATTAATTCTATAAATATATAATGCCTGAAAAGAAATTCCACAAAAATCAGCTCCAAACCACTGCTGATGAACACAGATGTGACCAGAGGCAAACTGCACAGTGTAAATCCTGGTCTGCTCTGGTCTGACCCCAGGAAGGTGTTTATTGGTGAGCAGTTTTAACTGGGAGAAATCAACACCAGCAGCCCCTCACCTGACACTGCAGGAAAACAAGACATGAGAGCTGATCACTTTTTACCTCCCTACAGCACCAGGACTCTGATATTCCTGGCAGTCAAGTGCTATTTCCAGGAATGGGAGCTCAAATGAAGGGAATCAGGCAGTGGTGTGTGTGCCCAAAGCAGCTTCTGGCTCTCGCTGTGGTATAAGAGATGCTTCTGCTACAAGGTTATGGCTCATGGACATCAGCGATTATCACAGAATCCCAGGCTGGTTTGGGTTAGGACGGACCTTAAACCTCATGGGCAGGGACACCTTCCACTAGACCAGGTTGCTCCAAGCTCTATCCACCCCTTGAACAGTTCCAGGGATGGGGCAGCCACAGCTTTTCTGGGCAGAGCAGCAGCAAGGAAAATTTGGGTATAGATTTGTACCAGCAGTCAGCTTGAGTTTCACTCCTACTCATCAAACTTGCTGCAGAACATCTAGAAAATCAGATTTCAGAGGCAAGAAGCCACCTTTCCCACTCCATACCTCTGTCAGAAGAATGTTCCCTGCAGAGTATTTTCCTGGCACAGCCTGGTGTAGGCACTCAGACAGCAGTAGGGCTTCCTTTCCCAGAACATCGCAGGGCAAGATAAAAGAATGTCAATTTGAAATAAAATCTCTCTACTGCAAACAAAGCCAGCCTTCCTGGAGAGCAGTAATTGGAAATCCTTCCTTCAATGCAGTCAGAGTAATTCTCAACAGTTAAGTTTCAGGGAAATATTAAAGAAAATTGTTTTTCTTGCAACACATTAACACTCCTGCATGTTCTAAAGGGAGTGTCTTCACAGCACATTTGCCAAGAAGAAATAACGAGGGAGGGTTACTTTTCTCCATTTCTCTTGCCTCTCATTGTTCTAGAGAGGAAGGATAAAGTCCTCATTAACAAAGGAAAACTTATGAACCAGGAGAAAGTGGGGCACACACTGTCATTTTCCTGGCCAGAGCACGAGTCTGTCACTGATAACAAAGGGGATGAAATTGCTAATTACAGCCCCAAGCTAGGAGGGCTTTCATGAGCAGTGCCGTACTGGAGCCTGAGCACCTGCTCTCAACAGGGAAGAAATGTTTCATCTTCAAAGGACAGACCAGAATTAACACGGTTGCAACCTTCTATGAGGCCACAGCACCTCTCCAGTCATTACACCAGACTGATTAAAATTGCTTTGATCTTGTTCTCCTTGTACCCACCTGGCTTTTTCCCCAGCCTGGTAGGTTTGACTTCGCAGGAAGCTTTTCCTTCAATTTTCACAACCTGTTTAACAGCTTGAATTCCTGAAAAGATCCTTTCAGAAGTACAGTGTGCCACCATAAAACATTCCAGGAGAAACCACAGCACTCTCTGCTCCTTCAGTGCCTGTGTGAATGCAGGATTCACATCCACCCTTTCCTCCCTCCCAATCACAACCCAGCTCCAGAGGTCCAAGAGGCTTTGCAATGTCGAGGGGCTGTGCAAATACAGGATGTTCTGTCTCAGGAACAGAATAGAATCAATGAGGTTCCTTGTGCAGATCCTGACTGCAGAACTCATGGGTCTGATCAAGGACACGCTGACTGAGCTCCCTTTTCTGCAAAAAGCCTGACATTGAACTCAAGAAGAAAGCAAAGCTGCAGTTAACATTCTGCTGGTGGGAGAGGGAGAGGAAGAAACCACTGAAATGTGAAACCCCTTGATAAATTTGTGTGTACTTTTGATTAAAGAATTAGAATGTGATGCAGGACAACCCCAAGACACCTCTTTCCCACTGCTCCCAGGTACAGGATGCTGCAGGATACAGGATGACCTTGGTATGGCCATGCAGTGACCAGTACTGGGCCAAAGGAAGGATAATTACTGCTCAGCACCTGGCTATCAAACTATTCCAATGAACTGGCAATACTTTATTTCCCCTAATGGCCACAAGAACATTTGTTCCTGAAGGTTTTCAGAATGATCTGGCAGGTAAAGCATCAGACTGGAGCCAAGAGGAGGAGCTCTGTAATGGGTTTGAACTTACCTGCTGTGACCTTCAGAGAGTTGCTGCCTCTCTTACTTTCTTTTATCAACACTTGATGGTCGCTCTGAAGAGTCCAGACTCCCATAGTGCACACTGAGACCTGCCAGCATTCCCAGGACAAGTTAGCAGGAACAACCAGACTGACAGAAGGCTTTGGAGTGAAGCGTTTTTACTTGCAGGCGTCACAGTGCCAGACTTGTACCTCAAGCTAACAGCAGAATATATAGAGGATATTCAACACAGCACAACAGTCAAGCACCTGAAAATGATCAGCCAGCACTGTACAGCCAGAGAATTCCTGCAGGGTTTAAACCCTGTACAAAGCTTTAACAACACACTGAAAAATGCATTTTGGTCAAGAAGAATAGTTACACAGGTTTAACAATTACTGACACAGGCCCTTCATTTAGATTTGGCCAGAATCTCTCTCTCTCCTTTTTACTTCAGGGAGCATTGATATGCCAACTGGAATATATATTTAATAACTTAGTACAGATGTGAGACATGGCCATTTAATGTTTGAATAAGCTCTGAATCCGTGTCACAAGAGAAACTAAGAGAACTCCAACAGCTCACTGAAATAATTTAACACATGGACAAGGAGGACAGTTAAGGTATGGCTAAGAGCTGTACATTCCACCTGAAGCTCAGACATTATTCCCAGCACTTCCAGGACAGTAGTTCCTTCTTTCCCCACTACCCATTGATGCGATAATTCACATGGATTTCGGGTTTGATGTCACACACCAGGGACAGCAGCTGGGACAGGACCACCTCACGGTTCTTCTGGAAGTTCTGCTGGATTACACTCATCTTCTCCTGGGTCTCCTTCTCAACTTCAGTGGTGCAGCTGCCATGAGATCCAAGTGCCTAAAAACCAGCAAAGGAAGCTCATATGTGAGCAGTGTGACAAAGAAATCACCACACGAAGTTCTGTGTTTTGCTTTTCTGGACTATCTCAGGGCACCTCAGCCATTAATCCTTGTTGAGGAAAGATTAATGTTGATGTTTATATTAAAAAAACAAAGGCACTGTTGGATTTTTTGCTCAGATTTCACTCCAAACTCAACCAAGTTTGTATTTCATCCTCAGCCCCTGCTTTTGATTTTCTTTTACAGAATTGCTGAATTGTTTGGGTTGGAAGAGACCTTAAAGATTATCTTGTTCCAACCCCCTGCCACTGGAGCATTTATTCATTATCAGTTTAGAGCATGAGCTCCTAAAGAGTACCCAAAAATAAGGTTCTGCTGTACACATAATTAGAACCTGGAACTCCTGGGCACTACTGCTCTAGCGAGTACAAGGAAAGTAACACCCCTGAGTTAGTTTAACCACAATTTACATCACCCTGTTGCTTTTACTCCTGGAGAATTTTCATAAACATTTCTGCCTTCCTCTCTAGTAACCAGTGGCAGGACCCAGGGAATGGCTGGAGCCAGAGCAGGGTTAGGTTGGATCTCAGGGAAAGGTTCTTCCCCCAGAGGGTAGTGGGCACTGACCAGGCTCCCCAGGGCAGTGGGCATGGCCCCAACGCTGCCAGAGCTCCAGGAGGGTTTGGACAATGCTCTGAGGAACAGGGGGGGATTGTTGGGGTGTCTGTGCAGGGGCAGGAATTGGACTGGATGACCCTCATCAGTTTCTTTCCACTTAGGCTACTCTCTGATTCTAACAGGAATGTGGGCCACACCTCCCAGCTTCAAATGCCCTTCTTGCCCCATCAGAGTGGGCAGAAACTTCCCATTAAAAGTGAGGAGAAAAAGGCCCAGAAGAAGAGACTAATACCCTGGGACTCAAATTCTTCTCTGTGGAAAAGGATGAGTGAAACAAAAGCAGCTGACAGGCAGTGAAGTCCTCTGTAACAGCCTGGAATTGCCTGGCATCACATGCCCAGTGAGCCAAGCTAACAAGCAATTGTCAAAATTATTCCTGACCCACTGAGGCGATTATGCAGGAGAAGAGGAGGTGGAAAGGTGCTGACCAGAGGCTGGAGAGAGGGGAGGATGCCAGGTCATTTTTCTGAAGATTCTAGAACTGCCAGGGGTACATGGCCAGTGCAAACAACCTCAGCTGGTGGAGGGCCTCAGATCTGTCCCTTTTGGGAATACCTCCTCTTGCTCAGAAGGGAAGGACACAGCCCTTGGGACACAGCAGGTAACAGTACTGAGCAGAACACAAGCCTTACAGCTGCTTCAGCAAGAGCAGCAGCTACGAGGCAAGAAGTTCCCACCACATCAGCACCATAGAAACCAGCCTGTGACAGGAGGAACGAGCTTGGTCTCTTTTTGGACCCTGCTACACACAGCAGATTTTGGGAGGCTGTCACCCATCAGGGCACCAGCCAGTCCATGAGTTTATTAATCTAATTCCCTGGTTGTTGAGATGGAATACAGCACGCTCTGAGTCACTCCCATTGGTTTTTCCGTGCCACATGGCTGTGCATCACTAGGGAAGTGCTGATCCTGCAACAGCCTCCACCCCCAGGGCTGTTTCAGGGAGAGTAACCCCAAAGACGAGGCTGAGGGGCTGCAGGAAAATGAATGAGGTAGAAAACCAACCGCTGCCTCCTTGGCCTTGAACTCCTTCTCCCGCTGCAGGCGGTACTGCTCGATCTCTGCCTGGGCTTCCTCCTTGGCCTGCTTCAGCCTCCGGTTCTTCCCTGTTCCCAGAGAACAAACCCAGTGAAAGAAAGAAGAGGAAACACTAAGAGCCTGTTTCTCCATAGCTCTCCAGCTCCCTCATGCACAACCATCACCCCAGTATTGCTGCTGCAGCAGCTACTTGTGTAGGAGGCACCAGCCAAGCACCCTCAGTGTCTGCTCATCTCAGGGGCACAAGGATCAGCACACCAAACCATGGCCAAGCTCACCATGCAAGGAGCTTCCACCACTGAGCAATGCAGAGGTTCCCTGAGCATGTGGACGCACTGGGCAATGTTCAGGTCTGGCTTAATTCACATAGTTAATCACAGAATGGTTTGGGGTGGAAGGGACCTTAAAGAGCATCTCACTTCACCCTCTGCCACACGAAGGGACACCTTCCACTAGCCCAGGTTGCTCCAAGCCCCGTCCAACCTGGTCTTGGACACTTCCAGGGATGAGGCAGCCACAGCCTCTCTCTCCAACCTGTGCCAGGGCCTCACCACCCTCAGAGCCAAGAATTTCTTCACAATATTTTGCCCTGTCAGTTTAGAATCACTGCCCCCTGTCCTGTCACTCTCTGCCTGTAAAAAAGTCCCTCTCCCTCCTTTTTACAAGCCCCGTTTAAGGCACTGGAAGGGTCTCTCGGGTCCCTCTAGAGACTTCTCTTCTCCAGGCTGAACAATCCCAACTCTCCCATCCATTCCTCCCAGCAGAGCTGCTCCAGCCCTCTGACCATCCTGGTGCCTCCTCTGGACTCTCTCCAGCAGCTCCACGTCCTTCCTGTGCTGGGCCCCAGAGCTGGAGGCAGCTCTGCAGGTGGGGTCTCACCTGAGGGGGCAGAGGGGCAGAATCCCCCCTTTCCTGCTGCCCACGCTGTGGGACCAGCCCAGGGCATGGGGTGTTTCTAGCTGCCAGTCCATATCCAGCTTTTTATCCATGAGAACCCCAAAATCCTTCTCCACAGGGACACTCCCAATGAGTTCTGCTCCCAGTCTGTAACCACGTCTGGCACTGCCCCAACTCACCTCAGCCTGCAGCCTCTCTGAGAGACCCCAAAGGAGTCCAGCAGAAAGAACATTAAATCTTAGCTTTGTCCCAGCCCAGCTGTGAAACCAAGAGCAAAACTGGCCACTGCCTCAACTTCCCCTCTTGGACTTTCCACCACGTTCTCCCCTCCAGGATTTATCATCACTGGAGTGAAGTACTTCTTGCAACACTGTCAGGGGGTTGAACCACAAGTCGGGACAGATAGATAAATATAGAGATAAGATATAAACAGAGATAGATGGATAGACAGATGAATGATATAGATAAATATGAATATAGATTTTAACAGATCTAGATACATCTAGGTAAAGACAGATCTACATAGACAGATAGACAGAGGTATGTTGGAAGCTGGAAGTATTTGCAAAGCTGAGGATCTTTGTAACCAGATTTTTTCTCACTTAAAGGAAACGCTAGCTTGGACCCCCAAGGAATACCCCTCAGTTCTATAAAAAGCTCAACCATGGATGGGAAACACGCAGTTTTCATCAAGAAAAAAGAAGTTAAAGGTAGGAAGGCCCGAGACAAGCAGAGGCACCCCCAAGAGAAGCCCTTGCCGTGCCCAGGCCAGACTTCTGATGGTGACAGGGCCAGGAGTGGCCGGGCTGCTCCCAGACCTGCTCCGGGCCCTGGCACGAGGGTCTCGCAGCGGGTGCGACCCCGCCACACACCGACACAGTCCCCACCGCCCTGCCGGTGCATCCACGGCCGGGCCGCAAGGGCTGAGGCGGCCGCGCTGGCACAGGCCGGGCTGCGCTGGGGCGAGCCAGGCCGGGCGCCCCCTCCGCCTGTGCCGCCGCGGCGGGGTCTGACGGGGCCGTACTCACTCTTGCGGGCCTCGGCCACCTTCTCCGCGGCGCGTTTCTCGGCCTGCAGCAGCTGCTGGATGCCCTGCGACTGGCTCGCCATGGCGGAAGCCCAGACCGTCCACTCAGGCCGCGGGCGGCGGCGCGTCTGAGGGGCCCGTCCCGGGGGGCGGGGCCACGGCCGCTCGGGGCCACGCCCACTGACACCGGCACATGTGATTGGCTAAGATCCGTGACCACGCCACCATCACCGCGCCACTCCCCTCCCATAGACCACGCCCCTAGTTTAAGCCCCGCCCCGCCCCTTGGTTCTGAGGGCACTTCCCGGGTAGGGACCAGCTCCGCAATCTCCCTCGCTTTATGGACATTCCCGAGCCGCTTCTTTGCCCACCCCGCCACAAAGTCGGTGGCCCACCTGCAGGTGTCCTTACACCCCGCCGGGCAGGCGATGCCGCGGTTTGTTTTCATCCGTTCCATGATTTTTAGTCGTCAGAACCCGGGATGCGCGTGAGGGCTCCCCGCGCCATGTTTCGGTCCCTCCTGGGCCGGGCCTTCTCCTGCCGTGTTCGTGTCACCCCAGGCACGGACCCCCCTGAGAGAGTTTATAGCCCCCCCTTCTCCAGTGCCCCCCAAACACCCCTCATTGCACCCCATCCCGCCCAACCCTCACCCATCACACCCCAGGGCCCATTTAAAGCCCCGAAAGCAGCTCCCCCTACATCTTTCAGAGCATAAATTACCATTATTGTGGAATAATAGGGGCTCTGATGGAGCATCAGAGCCAGGACAGTGACTCATCCCTGCCAGGCCACCTCCTCCATGCCCTGTGATGGAAGGGACCGGAGAGGATGAATCAAATGCATATTTATAGTGCTGAATGGGAATTATGAGTGGTTTCAGGGTGACCTTCAGCCGGGCCCAGCCATTAACTCAATGGCCTTAGTGGGTTGATCCATCCAGGGATGTATTTGCTTCAGGAAAAGAAAGCTGAAAGGTTGGCAGAAGAGCTGTAAATTTGAGGTCTGGAGCAACCCTGGGATGCTGGGATGGGGCACAGGGACAGCTGGTGGGAGCTGTGACATCCCCTGGCAGAAGGGAAACCCCCTCCCCATCACCTGGTTTGGCCAAAGGGACACATTTCAGGTGCTGTGCTGGTTATCAGTGGGCACAGAAAGGGTGGAAAAATCCTAGAATCGTCATGGAATGGTTTGGGTTGGAAAGGACATTCTGTCTCTATTCCAGAACACCCCATGGCCAAAAAACCTGTTGGGGCTCAGACCCAGGCTCCTTTACAACAGTAACAACCCAGATAAGGGATTCTTCTCATCTGACCCCAGACCTGAGGAGTCCCTGCCCTTCCTCTCACCCTCAACCTCTGCCAAAAGCCACAAACTCATGAAACTCTCCCACTGACTCCCCCAGCCCTCAGGTGACACCCTTAAGTGCCATTCCCATCTGGAAACCCACCATCCTCATTAGCTGTTCCCCTTTTTCTTTCTGGGGTGTCCCCTGCTGCTAATTAAAGCACTTGAACTGGAGCCAGAGACAACTCCAGGGCAGGATGCTCTGAGGGGATACCAGGGATCAATCAGGGTTTGGAGCAAAGGGAGCCAGCTCTGCCCTGAAGTCACAGCCAGCACTGGGGGTTATTTTTCTCCTGGGTGATGGTGATTTTCAGACTCACAGCTTCTCTCTGTAAGGTGATGATGATAACACTGCCCTTTTCTGCCCCAGAAATACCCTGGCTACCATCCTACTAAGTTTTCAGACAAAAATCCCTCCCAAACTTCAGCTTTGGGTTGCCTAAAAAACATGTGATGAGTTCTCAACAATTTCATTTGGAGAGTTAACAAATGAGGCAATAACAGCTTGCATTTAAAACAATCTTTGGTGGTGCTTTCTAGTTTACAGTTGCCCAAAAGCTAATTGAAACCTCATGGTGTGTGTCACATGAAACACATGTGAATCCCAAAGCTGTTTGATCAACTTCTCCATTCACTTGAAATTTTAAAAAATTGCTTCTAACTTGTTACACACACACACACACAAAAAAACCCCAAACTCCCAATCCTCAAACCTGCCCAGCTGTTGGTACAGCTTTAATTCTACCAGCAATGGATTTATAATTAGCATCACAGGTAATTCTGAACCTGGCTTTTAGTCCTTCAGATTCGTTGAACATGAGCTTGTAACTTGCCATTAAAGAAAGGAGCAATTGCTGACACTTATAATGGCATCCCCTCATTTGTCCAGTGCTGATTTCTTAATATGATAAACTTTACTAATCCTAAATTTCATGTACCTCACATTCAACAGGGACTGCAGGTTGAATATCTTTACAAGATTGAGGCTAGTCCTGCTCTCCAGCATGCAGGAATAAATTAAAATAATAAAAGCTTTTTCTTTGTCCTCTTCCACAGGTCACAGTAATGACAGTTAAATGAAACTCATTTCTTAATCGTCTTTCTTTTTCCAAAAGCTTTTTTTTATTTTCTTGAAAGCATTGAAGACTTATTTTAATTTCTCAGCTGCATTTTTCCTCTTTCTGCTTTTGTTCTATGCTGGGTCATAACTCCAACTGCGGGTCACACAGGTTCCTGAAATGCCAGATGTTTCTAGAATCAGGAAAAAAAATACAGCTTATCTTTATTTTTCTTTTAGTTTCCAAGCTCAGAAAACATGTGCCATGTCTTATGATCCCTGAGTCATTAAGAATTCTGAGACACTTTTCATAAGAATGAGATTTTAAACACTGTCTCTGGCTTCTGTCCAAATCAGGTAATTACATTCTTCCTCTCTAAATTCCCTTACACTTTCAATTGGGTATGTTATTATTCTCCATTCCCCAACTTAAACTGTTATTCTATGCAATTGTCTGCTCTTTAAAGATGGTTTTCTGCTAATGCCTGGAACCAAACTGGTCTCTCTCTTCTGAGGTTTAGTTTATTAACAGGAATCACTTCAAGACATTGAGATTATGCAGCTGTTGGATGTTGATAAATGATCATTAATTCATCATTGAAAGACAACCAATGAATAATTATTAATTGGCAGTAATTCAAAGGGATATTTTAGATTTATATAACAGCAAAAGAATTAACACGGAAATCAATTAAACCCTGAAGCGCACAAGTCAGTACCACTGGTCTGTACCTGTCCTACACCAAGACTTTGGCTCTAATATCCAAAAATAAGGAAAAAAACCCTCTTCATTTATCATTTGGAGTTCCTTTGTGATCAAGGACAATTTGAAGCTTGGAGTAACCCGATGCAGTGATGGAATTACACCGGAATGGACTTACATTTATATGGTAAGAATTGATTTTTTTTTTTTAAAGCAGTTCGAGAAGCCATATTTCTGTGCCAGCTCTTGTTACCTTTCTTTGAGATAAGCAAGCTGCTTTGGGGTGCTGCTGGGTTGGTGCCAGTGTTCACCAGGGAGCCTGGAGACTCCTCTCTCCAGCATCACCCACCGGTATGATCTGATCAGTGGGAGATACCTCTGTGGCAGGATGGTCCACCCTGGCAAGAATGCAAACAATGCAAGCCCCCCATGGTGAGTTACTGCTGGCACAGTGTTGAATTGTGCTAAAACCAGCCTGGTTCAAACATGCATCCTGCTTTTTGAAGCAGGATTTGACAGGTAAGGGGCTCACTGACTTGGAAATCTGTGACTAGCAGTCTGTCACTTTATAACTATAAAAGCCCAGTCCAACTTTCAGATGGCAGTGTCTCCCACAGGTTTTCTTGGAGTGTGGGGAGCTTCTCCCATGAAGCGGAGACTCCTCTTCATGGTCACTCCCCAGGGGTTGAGGGAAAGCAAGCATATCTGTCTCTACCTCGTCTGGTGAGTTATGTCAATCTCTATTTAATGATTGTTTCTTTTCGCTGGCTTTGATACAATTGTTTTAATATCATTGCTTTGATACAGTGCACTGTAGTATTTTATCCTATATTATACTCTGCTACTAGGTTTTTAGCTTTTACACTGTGTAGTAAATAACGCCGGTCAAGGTATTTCATTTGTTCACTTGTCTGTTCGCTTGTCTTAATAATTCATTTTATAAATATACCCCATTTGCCATCATTAAATCCTGCGGGACAAAGCGATTTATTCACCCTGGGCTTCGGTGGTGGGAGGTCCCAAAGTTTTTAAAAACTTGTCACTATTTGTACATTTTAGCAAGCAAAGGAGTTAACTCCCATTGGCTACACAGCTCTCTTGTTCTGTTGATTAAAGGATTCTCTCTCTTCTAATGCTAATTAGTCCCGACCTCAGCCTGTCTCTTCCTTCAAATCAGCGGTCACCATCTCCCCTGCCAGGATTACCTCTTACCCAGTCAGAGCTGATTTCAGCAGAGTTGCTGAGCTGGCTTTCCCTGTGCATTCTTTGTGTCTATTATCAGTGATCCATTCTTCTCCCCCCAGCTTTGTTTACCTTCCCCTACATCTGAGAACATCTGGACAATTGTACCACCTTATTCTTATCTCAAACTCCCTCTGTGGTGGTTTAACTTACAGACCAAGTTCCAGGTATGCACAGAGTGAGGCTTCAGTGCTCCTTGGTGGTCACAGATGCCACATGTCCCATAACTTGGGGCAAGCTTTGTTTGACCAGTGATCTGTGTATGTGCAATTGTTTCTTTGCACAATTTGATACAGTGGGAATTTTTGTCTAGACGCATTTCCTGACCAATTTTGCCTCCCCAGGCTTGGAGTCATCACCTCCCTGTCGCTCCACTCTGTTTATCTCGTGGCAAAGTCCTTCTGTGGTTTTAACAGTGTTTGAGACAGGCAACTGTAATCTTTAAGTCCTTACACCCACCAGTCTCAGTTTCACATAACTCAGGACCTTTTCAGGAGGGCCAGGGAAGCTGGCAGCTGTGATTACATATTCTTCTGTTGTGATGAAATGTCATCAGACCTTATTAATTCCTTGTCTATCTAAGGAAATCTCCAGTCATATTTCCTGGACACCTACTGGCATCCATACTTAATCAGAGGTCAAGTGTCCTTTGCAAAAGACATGTCTGGAAAGATTCATTAGTTTGACACGACTCCCTGTGGGGCTGTTGCCTCTAAGGGACATGGTGTGTCCAACATCGAGAGCCATTGGGATTCCTGCATCAGGGAATACATTGGGTGAGCTGCCATGGGCTCAGCCGCAGCTGCAGCGGGTAGACTGTCCAGACCAGGATTTTTAGATATGACAGCAAAAAAAAAAGAGCAGGTCTTGGTGTATTGTAAGAAATACCAACCCAAAAGCTTGCACTGCTGAAGGCAACTGCCAGTTCATCTCCAGCCTCTGCAAGAACAAGAGCATTACTTCTGCTCCATTGGGAAGAAACACACAGAAAACCTTGGTTTCCCCACCATAAAAGATCTTTCAGCTTTTCAGCTCTGCTTTCTCTGCCCCAAACTCCTGAGTAATGTCATTGTGTACCACGGTACAGCCACTGCTGGATTTGTGATGGATGATACAATCCTCATGTACGTAGATTGTTTGGTGCTTTGAGATGTCTGAGTAAATGACACACCACAGCATAAGACTCATTATCAATACTGCCTGCAAATATCAGAAACGTCTGAGGCCGCAGTTTAATTTGGATGCTTATCATAAGCCCGAGAGAAATGGAAATCTGTGACAATAACAAAACACTGCAGCAGTGATGCCAGGCAGCTGATGTATTTCTGGGCCACGGGGGAAGAGCCGTGGGTGCTGGGGGATCCTTCCTCTTACTTGTTCAAACAAAAGCAATGCTGAGAAACATCCAAGTGACACTGTCTGGGGCTTGAGCAAATATCCTGGCTTGCCTCTGGGGCCTGATGAGATGTATAACAAGAGTTGCTGATGTGCACGTTCCTCGTGGGACTGCTCACATCAGTCAGCTACAGAGCTCCTGCCTGCTAAATGAAGCAGATTTGTCTCCATGAAGTCAGTGGAGCAATAGACCCTTCACTACAGGAGTCCAGACAAATGCTCTGAATTACCCCAGGAAGGTGAACTTCCCTCGCTCTCGGCTCAGCAGAGTTTGGAGCCTGAAGCCAGACCACAAATAGCTGCTCAAGGCAGGTTTTTTCAGAGGTACATAAGCACCTACGTATGCAGATAGCTACCTAGTGGAACTAATTTGTTTACAACATTCATGGAAAAATCTTAATAACCAATTTCTATATTTAGTCTAAGTGCCTTTGAAAATCCAAGCTCTATATGCCTGTACTTCCTGTCCCTTTTCACTCATGTGGGGCTACGGGAAAAAGCCAAAAATAAACTCACAGCCAGCACGACCCTCCCGTGGTCCTGATGTTTGTCAAACACAACCCAAAGGCTGCTGCTCTGCTTCGACCACACTATAGACCCAGTTTTTGACTCGCAATTACACAGTTCATTGCAGAGTCCAGTGAAATACCCAGTTTACCTGAATTACCCCCTCGTTCTCTGCCCACTCTCCCCCCCACCCTCCGCCCCAATCAAAACCCTACTCCATCCCACTTAATTTCCATTCTGATTTGCCAGACAGCTCTCAGCTGCAGGGAAAAATAAAATCAATCTGTTTTTCCACTACTTCATCCATCAGCTTCACGCTTCACCCAGCATCGAGCCTTCTGCTGGCAGGATGAGCTCTGCAGCACTTGGCCACCACCAAAGCAGCCCAGGGCCGTGTGGTCAGTGAGTTCCAGAGCTGCTGGAGCAGAGGCTGCAATGATCTGCCTCTCTGTGCCACGGGCAGGGGCACATGAGCACAGCTTGGGCTCCGTGTAATGAAATTGCACTTCAGTAGGTTTCAGGATATTAATAACGTGATTAACCTGAAACAACCACAGTAACAAATTGATTACCAAGAGCAATAAATTATCTTACACACACAGGTAGCCCAGGGGGTTTTTTTGCATTGCAAAGCCATGAGTCTGTCTACAGGACTATAACAATCTCCAGCATGGAGCTGGAAAGCACTAAGGGAAAAAAAATACCCAGGAAAGGGATAACCAAAGCTTGATTAAACCATTTCAGGAATCCAGAAGGCAAAGGAGGAGAGAGCAGCTGGCTTTTACATCTCTAAGATGTGGATACAATTCATGTGGCTTCTTTTTCTGCCTCTCTGTACCTCCACCTACTGCCCAGTCCTTTCCAGAAGGCTTTGGCAATGACTTGGCAGGGCTGGAGCCAGGACAAGACATGGCTGCTCTGAACATGACGGACACAGGCAGGAGTGTCCCTGCACTGAGCAGCCCAGAGCCTGCAAGTTCCACCAAGCAGCTGAGTGATGAGCTGCACCCCACCCTGTATCCCAAAGCCCTGGGCTCCCTGGATTGGGTCATGCCACATACAACCCTTGGAATGCAGACTCCAGGCTCAGCCACACTGGATCCAGCTGCATTCCCACCACAGTAACAGGGATCCAGCAGGGCTCATGGTGCTGCAGTGTTTGAAGGACACTAAAGCACCAGATACCCAAATCTGCTCCATGTGGATAGCTGGGTCCTGTACTCACATTTCCTTTGGGGCACAAGTGAATAACTCCTGCACATGGACTATAAGTCACCTGCTCTCATCTCCTGATCCAGGCAGGAAACATGGAGTGAGGGCCCTGCTCACACCCAGGGAGGGAGATTTATGGCCCTGCCTGTCCTGGGATGTTCATTAACCCTCGGCCAGGGCACTGCACTGCACGTATCCACATCCACTGAGCTGTAGAGGGAAAAAGCATGTGCCTCTCAGCCTCTGAAGAAGGGCTATTTATAACATCAAGGAACATTTCAGGGGATAATTTTAAAATCAGGCACAGAAGCAGCAGCAGCAGAGAAACAGCCATTTGGCTTGGCATTAGCACCCAGAGTCCTCTGCTACACCCAGTCCCCACCCACATGCAGGGAGGCACCAGCAGGACTTACAGCACACCAATGCCAGGGCTTATTTCCCTTCCAGCCATCTCCTGGGTGCTCTCTGTCAGCTGTAGGAACATTCTCAGGTATTGCCATAGCTCAGAATGCCCCTGTCCACATCCCTTCCACCAGCTCTGATCCACACCGGGAATCAGCAGACAACAGAGCCCTTCGCAGCCCTCTGGCTCTCCAGAGCACAAGTAGTTACAGAGCTGCTCCTCGTACCAATGCTGAGAGCAGAGCAGGGGTCTTCCCAGGGACAGATGGGACAAGAAGTGCCAACTGCTGCTGTTAAGTCCAAAAAATTCTGGCCATCCAGTTCAAGTCTCTGGGCCACAGTTCACTGCTTTAATTTGAGAAGAATTTACAACCAGTGAAAAAAATTAGATCCAAGCCAAGGAGATCACCAGGACACCCAGGGGTTGAGCCAGGGTGCTTGGTGCCATGTGATCTGGTGACCTGGATTAATGCTGGCACCAAAGGAAAAACACCCACAGGGCTTTGAGACCTACTGGGAACTGCAACAAGGCTCATGTGCACCCCACATAAAGGCAGAAGGAGCCTTTTATAGAGACATTTCTGGGTCAGGAGGAATCCAGAAAGGGATTGGCAGATTGGGTATCTCAAAGCCTGTCACACTTTGCAGTGGTGGTGGAGTCAAGGCTTGGAAAGACTGAAATGTTGGTGGGAGAACCTGCTTCTCCTCTTCCAGCCTTGGCAGCAGAGCTCCCAGAGGGGTGAGACTCACATCCTGCTCCCTTCCCATTCCTGCGGTGCAGGAATTGCTGAGCTGATCTGCACAGCTGCCATCCTCCAGCCCTCAGTCCCCACTGTTCTGGGCAGCAGCAAACATTAGAGAACAGTGAACAAGCTGCTGCTTTCGCAGGTAATTGAGCCTGGACAGTAAATCAGCTCCACGCTGCCAGCCCTTCACTGCAGAGCTGTGCCCCAGACCAAGGCCAGAGTGAGCCCTGAGTGCTGCAGGAGCCTTGAATTGCCTCCCAGTGATATACAGAGCAGAGCCCATCAATATTCCATGCTATACAGCCTGTCTACTTATATCCAAATCACACTGATCTCCTGACCCACCTTCTGATGCTATCTGAAGTATCCCTTCGGAGCAGCAGCACAGCTCCTGCCTTGTTACTTGTTTGATTGGTTGTTCTGCCCAACAGGAAATACAGTGAAGTGAGTTTGAAATTAAAGGAGAAAAAATTACATGTAGAATTTCTCTTTGCCATCTCAGTCTGCTCCCGAGTACAATTCTGGTGGAGTCCAGACTCCAGCTCCATTCCAACCAGTCCAGAAATGGAGATGGGAACAATTTTGCTTGTTCCTAATACAGACACCCTGTCCATTGCTCCAGGAAATACAGTCTTGCTACTGTCACTGGTCCAGAAAAACACATTTATGATGGGTAAAACCACCTCTCCAATTCTGAGCCAAGTTTATTGGTGTAGGAGGCCTAAATCATGGATTTTGCTCAAGAGGAATTCAGTTTGTCTTTCTACAGTGCTCTAGCAGATAAGATTTTAAAGATGCTTGTTATCAATCCCAAACATTTTATATACACATATAGTGCATATATACACATATATCCCTTTCCTCCTCTCCCTCTAATTTAGAGAGCTCGTGTAATTAGGGGCTGACACTCTGAATGGATTGCAGGGAGCCAAGTGAGAAGCCTCATGCAGCCAGATATGTATTACATTACAAAAAGCTCAGACTTCCCCATTTAAACCACTTTGCCATGAATGATGGCTGGTATTTAAACAAGCACATAGCATTTTATCCCCTTTAATTAAAAACTGGTATTTATAAAGTAAGGCAGGTGTGCCATACACCAGAAGGAGGTAACAGTCCCCGTTTTGGGTTGCTGGTATCTTTCTTAAGTAACCAGCATATAATCACTGTTAAACTGGAATAAACACTATTGATTGTGGCCTCTAATAGAGGATATGATTTTAAAGAGCTTGCAGCACCGGACTGTTCAAGCTTGTTGTGTTTATTGATTGCGACTGTGTGAAAACACAAGATTATTCAGCATACACTGGCTAGTCAAAAGGAGCATCCAATGCCACTCAAATCAGAGACATGGAATTTCTTCTTCCAAACTGAACCTGGCTGCTGGCAAACACCAGAATGTAAACCTCACATAAGGGAACAACAGGTTCAGCATCAGGATAAGAAGAAAGATCATAGAGCAACACCTCATTTTTATGCACTTTTTATCTTCCCTCGTCTCATCCAGTAACTGCTGCTGTTACTGCCCAGCCTCCAGAGCCTTCCACATGACAACAGCTGATCAACAATCACTTTTCACCCTTTTTTGCCATACCTCACATCACACCTGACCCTACAGAGCCGGCACAGCATCGCAGCTCCTCAGGGTAGGAGGTCACTGCTGCAGCTCTGCTGGCAACGGCCAGGGAACAGCAAAAGGGAGCTGTTGTGCCAGGGAAGGGGAACAGGGAGCAAAGGGCAGCGTCCTCACCAAGGAGGGTGCAGTGCCACATCACCTACAGGAGAAAAGGCGCTCCAGGTTGACCAGGAATTCTTTCTTTTCCAGACAGGTCCCCAAGAAAACCAGCCCAGAACCAAAATCACAAACCCCCACACAGACAACACAGCTTGAGCAGAGGGTTGATCTTAAATACATCTCCCAAGCCCGCAGCTGAGAGGTGGTGGGTGGAAACCCCAGGTGGGGCTGCCCAGGGCAGTCATAGCCATGTGGAGCACAGGGAGGACCCGTACCAAAGCAGGGATGACACTTCTGCACATCCTACCCTTTTGCCAGAGTAATTTATGAGTTACCGAGCAAAATCTGTCCTTAAAGGAACCCTGTCCCTGTGTTCCTTGCAAACAGGAGTGTCAGTCACTGTTATCATCTCCTCCTTCACCAGGTCCTCTCTGTTCTTCTTGTCTCTGTTTCCTCCATCTTCACAAAAGCTTTCCCACTGCAGCCTCATTAAAGATGCTTTTACCAAAGAACACCTACATGATTTAATACCTTTCTGGTGTCTAATCAAGAATTCTACTTAAAGAAGTACTGAATTAGCCTTGCATGCTCCTTGTCAGATCATTAGCCATGTTGACTTTTATGCTGTTTTCCACTTAAATCTGAGCTTTAAGTGTTTTCTCACTCAAGTTTGTTCTAAAGCATCATGTGCTATTTATCAAATAAAAGGTTGCTATACCACAGTGCTGGGGATTTTTGCACTGTTCTGATGTGACTCTTGCAGGTGAGCTCCTGCCTGCTCTGGGTTGCTGTTTGTACCAACTGCAAGCACTCAGCCTGTTGCGATCTGGGGGTTTCTCTCTGTGCCTTCAGGAGAAAGAAGTGATCAGAGTCTGGTGCTTGGAGAAAACACAAGATCTTGGTGCAGCAGGTTGGTATTAAGTGTGCGACACTACAAACAGTCCTTGCTCTGGAGGATGAGTCCCCAATCCATATGACCCAGATCAGGGACATTATTTCATTCTTGGAAAGCCAAAGGAAGTTCAGAGGTGTTCACAATGATTGTTTTGAAAAGAATAGTCCTTTACAACTTGCTGCACACTCAGAAGGACATAGTCACCTACGTGAAACAAGATACAGACAACTCTGAGAATGTACATTTCTTTCTGGTTTTCTGTTTGGCTCCTTCTCGGCACCTTCATCTGCTCCAACATTTCTGTTTCTAGCATTTCTTGTTAAATCATTACAAAGTCCCCTGTCCAAAGGGCAATTCAGAATTTCCAAGGTTAACAATGCCTCCTGGCCTATCTGCCTGCACTTTTATACGTATCCCAAATGCATCTAATTTACCACTTAAGTGCTCTGGTTTGTAGCAGGGGAAAAGAAGAGCTGTCTAGATAACCATTAGGCAGTTTGTCCTAACACTCAGTGCTAAAATGCCATGGAACAGGGCTCATCCTGCAGGGAGAACAGCCCCTGGAGCTGCAGGATGCTGCGGAGCAGCCTGAGCGGTGCTACCAAAGCTGCAGCCTCAGCTACAGCCCTGACCCCTCTGAGACAAATTCATTTAAGCGGGAACGACTCGTGCCAAAACTCAGCAAACGTCCTGTCACCGGGAGGTTTGTGGGAAACTTGTGCAGGGAAGCTTAAAATCTCCCTTCCCTGGGGAATGTCTGAGCTGGCAAGGCTTTGAGTGCTGCAAGGAGCCAGCAGGAGGGGTGGGTAGCTGAGGTGGCATTGGGCACTCTGGGCATTTTTGTGTCCCTTCTAGCCCAGAAAGAGACTTGGAGGCTGCGGATGGGACCCACCAGACTTAAGATGCCACTGCAGCTCTGAGAGCCACTTCTGAGACAAGGGAGCAAAGGGATCAGGAACCGTTTGCACATCAAGCAATGGAGCAGGGACCATCCAGCTGCCTTTCCAGGGAATATTCTGTTCAAAGAGCCAACGTTCCTCAAGCACAGCATCTTCTCCCGCAGAAATCCTCCGAGGGAATGCAAGAAGGAGCTTGGCTGGTGGAAGAGGTCAAACCCTGCGAGTGTTTATTGGTGGTGAAAGAGCACCTGGGCAAGGTGGGCTTGGGGAGGTATAAGAGGGGAGGGCAGTGCCAAGTGCTCCTGGCAGAGCTCAGGTAGGAGAACAGTGGCTGGAGCTGCCTCGGGTTGTGTGGGCTGGAAAAGTTCCGAGTTTTGTTGGGAGTGACAACTCTCCAAAACAGTGGGAAAATGCTGGGATCTGGGGCAGGCACCTTGATGGGAGGTTGGAAAGAGCAGGGCCCAAGTGTTACCAGAGACCTGTGGGCTGGGGGAAGCCCGAGGGGATGTGAACGCAGATCTCAAGGGATGCTGGAGCAGCAGGGTTTGCCTTCCCAGCCCCCCTGCTTGTGTCCAAGGGGAAGGTGGGTGTCAAGTGCTGTCTGTCTCTCCTGCCTGGCAGTTGGCAGCTCTCCTCCTCCTTCATCATCCTTCCCAGTTCCATTGCCAAGTTTTTATGCAAAGTGGAAAAGCCTCATTAAGTGATGCTGAAAGAACTCCTCTGTTGGTGTTAAAATGTGACAACCATCTAAGTGAGCAAAATGTTCTGGCTGAGTTAGTGTTTTGTACAGGTACAAAATGACTCTGTAAGGTGCAGAGTGGGGAGAAATCCTGCCTGAGAAGGAAGGTGGACTGACTGAGCTTGCAAAGTGTGTCAGTCTCAAAGTTGGGAAACAAGCCCAGACATCCTCATTGCAAGTCTAATATTCAGCTGCACATGCCAAATGCCTTCTGACTTCTCTGACAGAGCTCCAGGGAGCAAATCCAGAAGGACAGTTACATCTGCTCTGGTACATCAGCATTTCCTGCAGTCCATGGACATGCAGGGCTTGGTTCCATGAGGCCTTTGGAGTCGCGCTGTGGCAAATCTTTGGGGTCTGCTCCTCAGGCCAGAGCATCAGCTGCTGTTCAGGAATTGTTTGGACAACACTGCCAGGCACACTGTGGGATTGTTGGGATGTCCTGTGCAGGGCCAGGGATCGGACTTTGACGGTCCTTGTGGGTCCCTTCCAACTCCGAAGATTCTAAGATTCTAATCCAGGCAGTTCTGTGGCAGCAAAAGGCGCTGTTGTGATTTGTACCAGGTGAGATTGTCCTACAATTCCTCATGGCTGGAAGTCCCTCTGACTGCCACCTCCAGGAGCATCTGACCCATAAAACATCAGCTCAGAGCAAATCCTCGTGGAAGAGAACTAGGAGTTATGTTCAGATATATGGATGGGAACTGGAGCAACATCAGCCATGAGCCGGGTGCCCTGAGGGTCTGAGGAGACCAGGCCACCTCTGGAACGGATCTAAAGGCTTTGTATTTGATTTTTCTCTGAAACGTGCACCTTGAACTGCTGGCAGGCTCCAGGCAGGGGGGGAGGAACTTGTAAATTCTGATTCTTCAGCTCTGAATGTTAGGAAAAGAAGCACTGAGATGGAGAATCACAAATTGAAGCCCCATAAGGCTCTGGGCCTTGCCAGGGGTTCTTTCTGAGGACTGGAGGGAGCAGGAGTGGTAACACTTGTGCACAGAGAGCTCTGGGTTCTGCAGCTGCAAGTGAGGAACTTTCAGCTGCTGAGGGGAGATTCTCCTGGGCTGGTGCCTCTGAGTGAATCCCAAACACGTGAGAGCACCTGCTGCCCAAAAAAGGGGGTTGGACAAAGTTTATATCTTCATTTTTTTAAATTCCTTTATTAAAAGGTCTTCCAAGTCTACAGAGGTGGCATCTGTGCAGGTGGGTCTTGCACTGTGAGCAAGGTTTTAATTTCTTCTGTTCTGCCATGTAAAACTTGCTTTCATCTGTCTGCTGGTGGGCTGCAGTGGGAAGCAGAGTAGAGGCTGTATAACTGCAGAATTTGTGAGATAAACCAGTGCTTAAAATATCCTTCCTCACTGCATCCCATTACAACTCTTCCCCCTGTTGCCTGTCTCATTCAGGACACCATTAGCTCCATCTCTGCAGTCCTTGCTCTGCTCAGAGCACAGAATTAAACCAAGGAGAGCAACAGCTGCTTGAGATGCAGCAAAGCTCAGCTCTGCTCTCTGTCAGCTGGAGGCCTTGGGCCCACACCAGGGAGAAGGTAAAAAGCAATTCATATAGGAAAGCTGGGAAATTAAATCTGTTGTAGCAGAGAGGAAGATTTGAGCCACAGGAGAATCCATTTACTCCATAGCCCTGGCTGTCATTCCTGGTTTCCAGCAAGGACATGATAGCAGGCTGGGAGGAGGCAGTCTTCATTCAGCTGCCCAGGTGAGCAGCGATTCAGAACTTACTATGAATGTGGTGATCTTAATATAGCTTAGGCTAAATGAAGATATTTCTATTTCAGGCTAAACGAGGTGTTTTTAATGTCAGCTACTAAATTATCTCATGTAATCTCCTTGCTTGCCTCCTGCTGAAGAAGTGAGTGTCTGTGCCTGGGAGAGAGTCAGTAATTTCCCTATGAATGTTTTCAAAGCAGCATGACAGTGACCTTACTCTGAGACTTGTTGCAAAGGTGATGCAGAGCTGCCAGGAGCAAGAATCCCTTCCCCAGCCCAGGACAGGCTCCAAGAGGCAGAATAGTCCAGGTAAGGGCTGAGACCTGTTGATTCCTCCCCAGATCAGTGGCAGAGACAGTATTTCCTCACTCGCCACTTGGTTTTTATTTAGCTCTTACCTTCAGCTTTTACTTAATGGGAATCTCATTACTAGTATTTAGTGGCCGAAACTGGATGGGGTGGGCAGCTCTAGCTCAGGTTCCTAGAATGGTTTGGGCTGGAAGGGACCTTAAAGACCATCTCGTTCCACTCCCATGCTATGGGTATGAACACCTTCCACTAGACCAGGTTGCTCCATGTCCCGTCCATCCAGTCCACACCCAGGTTCAGGCCGATAATTGAGGAATTGTCACCAACTGCCCATGGACTGAGCCCAGCTTTCACCTGCAGTATTTGGCTCCTGATGGCAGAAGGACAGGAGATGCTGCATTAGGAGCAACCCTGAGGCTCAGCCTCCGCTCCTGCTCTTCCCAGCTGGCAGCATTTCCCTCTTCTCCAAAAGCCAGTCACAGAATCACTCCGTGTGTGGAGCTATGATTCCTGCAGGCCTTTCATCCTCTGTGGGCAGGTCCTCAGGCTGCTTCTGCACCGGGGCTGCCAAGACCACGGCCACTACCTTTGTCCTCAGCTCTTCCCCAGCGCTGTCCATGTCCAAGCAGGAAGCAGCTGGGATGGGGAGCTGGAGCTTGCAGCAGGGCTTGGTGTATCTGTGCCACATCTTTGGCAGAACCAGAGTGTCCCCACGTGCCCGAGTGGCTGTTGTGTATTGTTGTGTTCTGGGTGGGTGTCTTGGATCTGCTGGATTATCCACGTCACAGCCCTGTAGCAGCTTTGCCTGTTAACACCAAGTTAAATCCCTGAGGGAAGGGACAGAGCCCTCCTTACTCCCTTTGTTTGGAGCGAGGTTGATCTTCAGGTGGAAACAACCTGGACACACTTTAACCTCTGGAAGTGGCTGTTGGAAAGAGGCTTGGGCTCAGCAAA
The DNA here is from genome assembly GCA_013396735.1 of Grallaria varia. Taxonomy (NCBI): domain Eukaryota; kingdom Metazoa; phylum Chordata; class Aves; order Passeriformes; family Formicariidae; genus Grallaria; species Grallaria varia. Next base: position 101,039 of record VWZG01011753.1, on the reverse strand, counting down.
CCAGGGTGCTCCAGCACCTCCAGAGAGATTCAGAGCGGGGCTGTGCCAAGGGTGTTTAACATGCACAGCGGTGCTGGCTGCTGGGTGAGCTGCTCCTCCTGCATCGCTGGGAGCTCCGGGAGGGACACAGCAGCAGCTCCAGGGAAAAGGATAACGTTATTCCCTACAATAATCCCGGTGGCTTAACTTTTTGCATCTAAAATGATGACCTCAGGTGCCATCTAGTGTAAACTCGTTCTCCTAATGCAGGTGTGAGTCCGTCCAGGTTTCTGTAATTTCTTCCCCTCCCTGCTTTGATATGCAAGATCTGAAATCCTCAGCTGCTGTAACAGAAACCAATTCAGCCCTTTCCCAGGAGATCCTGCAGTAAAATCCTCACCAAGTGCCTGCTGGTGCTGCCTGCAGTGCTGAAGGGAGGGTAGGAGGAGTGCAGGGGTCCCAGATCTACCCCAACACCTATTCCACAGCCCAGCTGGGGAAACCAAGCAGGACCGGGATGGGATGGGCTGTGGGGTTGAATCTGTGACCAGGGGCAAGCAAGGATGCTCTGGGCTGTCCTCACGCTCCTTGCCAGGTCTCCTCCCTCTGTGGCTTCTGCAAAATGATTGTGGAAATAGTTTGTTACAGGAAAGAGCGAAGGGGTATAATCCAGCCAGTGCTGAACTCGGAGCGAGACATAAAGCAGTGACTTGCCCGGGGTTTCAAGGAATGAAGGCTGATTTTGGTGCTGAGTGTCCCTGGGGAAGGCGCTACAGCCCTTCCAACCCACCCATCAGCAGCAGGACACTGGGCAGAGAGAGGGAAAAGAGACATGGAAAGGCTTGTGAGAGCAGAATGCTGGAACCACCCTCTGGGAGCAAGGAGGGCTGGTACAAATACGGCTGGAGCTGATTAGTGAAGGATGTCCGTAAATATTTATTCTTTTCACTCCTGCCAGTTGATTCAGAGGAAACATTGACTTCTTGCACTGCAAAGGTGCTTTGTGCTTATTCAGCTGTAGTGTGGCTGCTCATACAGAGAGGCACAGCCCCGAACTCACCTGCCCACCAGTGCAATTCTCCCTCCTTGTGCAAAGGCAGCCAGAAAAAAAATCGGTTTAACTTCAGTCTGAGGTGTTTGGTCGTGTTGAAAATGAGGGCAGGGTGAGCTGATGCTTTGGGTGCCCGTAGCAGGGAATTCCTCTTTCCTGAGGACACAGGGAAGGGGAGGGCTGGGGATCCGTTCATCGCTGCTCGGAGCAAATCCGCTGGATCTGGAGCTCCCGGGGCAAGGCAATCCCGCCTCGGGGGAGGAGAAGAAGTGTTTAAAAATGTAATCAGAGTCATTGGGGAAATGTGACAGGGTTTAAACGATGACATAACACGCTTCTCTTGTCTTTGCTGCCTGTGCTAATGAGCATGAATTGAGAGCATTAGCGATCTGTCCACGGGCATTAGCGCCTGTGAGTCAGGGGAGCGCAGCCCTAATTAGTCTCAGCCTCTCCTGGCAGCGCAGCCGCTCGCCCGTGCGGCGCTCCGGAGTTAGACGGGCTTTGGCACCGCACCATCCACCACCAGGCAGTGCCTACACCTCCTTGGAGGGAGGTGGTTCTCATCTTTGCCTCCCCGAGAGAATTCTGAGCGGTTTTTGCCCACGTTCTGAGGAGTTTCAGAAATTCAGTGACGTCTCTGAGAGTGATTTTTGATTTGTCTTCCGTTGGCTGTTTGTCACTTTAGAAGAACTTTAAACATTCAGAACTGCACTTTTGTTGTTGTTGTTGTTGTTGTTGTTAAAACTAGTATTTGTTCTCCAAATATGCCTAATTTCTACAAGAAAGGGGGGCGTTTGGGCTGGAGGCAAACAAGTAAAAGCCTGCAAAGAAAGGATCCGGGATTCAAGCTTGTCCTGACTATTTTTCCTGTTTCTTCATGCTCCCAATTCTTCACTGTGGGATTTTCAGTGGAACCTCATGGAGCACCATCCGAAGGTCTGGCCTGGCCCCAGTGTGATGTGTGGTCAGCGCTGGGAGGGAATGGAGGCTGTAGCTGCTCACCCAGCCGTGCTCTTAGGAAAGAGATTGGTCCTCTGGCATCTCCCAGCATCTCCCTGATGGTAGGGAATTAATTTTGAAAAAAATCAAATGGCTGCTATGATGGATTAGATGTCTTTGCCCAACACTGTTTAATCGATGGCCGTGGGTATTTATTGCATTATAAACCACAAATCAATAATGATTAGTGCCTCATTAACCTTTTCTTTTCTTTTGATTGTCCTCTTGCAGTGTTGTTATAACAGAGCCCTGAGCATCCCTCTCCAGCCTGGCAGAGATGGGTTTGGAGGCTGGAGGAGATGTGCTGCTGGTTTTGATGAAGAATGTGACCCTGCAGCCCTGTTAGTTCCCTAAGTGGAGAGAACACAGTGTAAATCATCCCCAGCAGGACAGAGATGCTCTGGGGAAGGTTTGCCCACCTCCAGGCTCCCAGACTGGCAAAGATCTCAACACCATAACTCTGTGGCAGTGGTTGAACTGGGAGCAAAACCCTCAGCAGTGCAAACTTGGGGTGGAGAATATGCCTGAGGATGAGAGAGCTGCCCAGTGCTTCCACAGAGCTCCAGGATTGTCACAGCAGGAGTGAGCTGCTCCCTGGGGATTTCTTTGGGTTGCACTTCCCCCTGGGACATGGACACTATTATGATGAATGCACAGGGAAGGAGACAGTCCCAGTGAGAAGCTGGAAGGACTAACCCCCTTTCTTTGGTCCCCCAAGTCTGTGCAATCAGACCTTGAAGCTGAATTCCCCTGCTTGCAGGACTGGGTTGTGCTCCTGATGCAAACCTGCAGGCATAGTGTGTAACCACTGCAGTTATTTCCACCACTGCACAAAACGTGGTTGGGATGCTGGCCCATAAATCCTGCCAGACTGATAGGCCTCCACAAGCAGCAGACTTAGAGAAATTTATTTGAATTAGATAAATGTTTTCAAATTAGATAAATACCTTCAAATTAGATTAGCTCCCTGTGAGTTTGTCAAGTCTCTGTGTGAGTGAAGCCCCTGATTTTCCCACCTGCTGGGAGGATGAACTTGTGCAAATGAGCTCTGCACTGCTCAAGTCTGTTCTGAAGTTGTTGGATGTATTAAGAGACCTCGTCAGAAAGGGACTTTACTTCCCCCAAATTTATTTGGTATTCTCCAGCCAGCCCCTGACGGAGGAAGAATGTGGAGCTGCTGGAAGTGAAACCAGAGGAGACCACAAAAATTCTCCAAGGGCTGGAGCCCCTCTGCTCTGGAGCCAGGCTGGGAGAGCTGGGGCTGTTCACCTGGAGAAGAGAAAGCTCTGGGAAGACCTCAGAGACCTCCCAGTTCCTAAAGGGGCTCCAAGAGAGCTGAAGAGGGACTTGCAACAAGGAATGGAGGGGCAGGACAAGGGGGAATGGCTTCCCACTGCCAGAGGGCAGGGTTAGTTGGGATACTGGGAAGAAATCCTTCCCCGTGAGTGTGATGAGGCCCTGGTACAGGTTGGGCAGAGAAGCTGTGGCTGCCCCATCCCTGGAAGTGTCCAAGGCCAGGTTAGACGGGGCTTGGAGCAACCTGGGCTGGTGGAAGGCGTCCCTGCCCATGACAGGGAGTGGAATGAGATGATATTGAGGGTCCCTTTCAACCCAAACCATTCTATGGTTCTATAAGTAAGCATCACAACTTGTGTGTGATGTGCTGCACTGGCTTGGGTTCTCCCCCTGTAGCTCCTAGAGAAGTCAAAGTGTGAAAACACCCAGCATGAGGAATTCCTTGCCTGAAGGGTGGAGATTAATTAGACAGCTGGGCTGGGGAAGTGATGTACCAGCAGGCAGAGGATTTAGGTTTGGACGCATAAATTTGGACTGCGACACTCCCTGTGTGCAAGTTTGGCCCCAAATTGTGCGTAAAGACAACACTGAGGGTAAAGAGTCTGTGCTCTCCCCTCCATCCTGCAACTTCCCGAGCCAATCCAGCCAGTCCTCTGCCACCCAGCTTATCTGCGAGAGAATATTGGGCTTGCTTGATAATTTCTATGGTTAATATAAATAAGGCCAATCCTGTGGAGCAAATTGTTGAAACCCCTAAGGCTGGCTACTCCTGCTTGTGTTGCACACACCAGCACTCCAGAGACTTCACAGCATCATAAAATCATAGAAAGGCCTGGACTGGAAGGGATCTTAGAGATTATCTAATTCCAACCCCCTGCAATGGGAATGGACACCATCCACTAGTCCAGGTTCACTAAACTTCACCTCTCCCATCTAAGGACAGTCAGCCCTTGTGAACGGGCTCTGTGTCCTCATACCCTGAGTTTAAATAGCCAGGGTGCCCAAATTAGAGAGCAGGCACCAGCACAGGCTCAGCCTCTGCCAGCCTCAGCGTTGCCTGTCCGTGACACCCAGGCCCAAATCGTGACTTAGTGATGATTTGTGCTGAGCGTTAAAAGGGAAAAAAAGAAAAGCTGATGACGCAAATGGCTTTTTCTTTCAGGCATTTCAAGCAGGACTGGAGAGAGTGTGAGTGCAAGAAATTGCCAGCGAGGGGAGGAGGATTGCAGCTCTTAAATCATCTGGCTCGGTGATGCAGGGTTATGCTCAGTGATGTTGGCACAGAGGAGAGATCACTGCAGGCAAATTGGGGTGAAACTCCTGTTAGTTGGAAAGGTTTTTTCATCAGAAAATGTTGAAAATGTAGTATAGTTTTAATTTTAATTGCTTTAACTTTGGATTTTAATAAGTGTCGAAGGATTCCAATGGAATTAAATCAAAGTATTGCTGGTAATATAGGTCTTAATGGTTTGGAGCTAAAATTCTCATGTTTGAACTCTTGCACAATAGAAACCACCAAATTTAAGCTGTTTCAGGCTGATTTTGCTCAGGTACAACCTCAGTGTGGCACTGGGCAGTAGGAGCATAAAGATGTGTAGATATTGAGATGGTGAAGGAGTTAAGGAGTGTCAGAGCTCCCTGCCCCCTCTGCCTGCTTGGGCTCTCCAGGATCTACCCCAGCAGGGACATGTCAAACTGAACTAGGTCCAATTAAGCAGAGCAACCCCCAAAAGCTGGAAACATTCCTCTTGCAGGTGGACTGTATTTGTGCTCATACAGACCTTAGAAAACCTCCCGTGAAATGATGATTTCTCACTGCTCCTATGGCTTTTCTTTAAGTCCAGCTCCTGCCTGTTATACCTGGAGCTGAAGAGACGGGGCATGTGTCTGCTGTTTGTGCAGTTCCCTGCACCATAGAATCAGCTGGGTTGGAAAAGATCTCCGAGATCATCAAGTCCAACCATGGGGAGCTTGGGTCTGAACTGTGCTGGATCCAGCTTTACTGCTTGAGGAATGGTGCTGGAACCCAGGGACTTCTGCTAGAAAACCCTTTTCTGGGATGCTTTTCCCTCTGCACTGGCTATTTCTGGGAGCACTCTGCTGCAGCACTCAGCTGACTCTTGCCCATGCTGAGGGAAGCACATGTCCAAGCTGCACAAACCAGCCCAGCCGACCAGGGCCAGGGGATTGGGAGCCAATCTGCTAAACAAGGATTTAGCCAAGAGGCAGCTCTGAGTGCCAGCCATCTCCTAATACTCTCTTAAGCAGCACAGGCAGCTGCTGCTTCCTCCCTGGCCCTCCTCACAGATCACCTCAGTCCTCCGACTGCAGCCAGGCATTTCCAACCACAATTACGTTTCCTTGGCTTCCTGCTACAGTGCCTTTTAATTAGGAGCACAGCTGCGCTGGAAACATGGAGCTCACTTTTCAAAGAGTGCTCTGGAAAGTGATTACAATGGATTAAAGTGGAAAGGTTAGGCAATTTATTCAGGTGGCACTTAGCAAATGCAGGGGATTATTTTGTGCTGCAAGGATGATCTCAAAAACTAAAATGAATAACACCTTTTGGGCTCTTGCTGGCCTTAAGGCACTCTGCGTGCAAGGCAGGTGGTGGATCTCAAATGCTCTTTGGGTGTTGAGCCCACACAGTGCCCAGATGCTCCAGAGCTCTTCGCTCTGTGTGAGGGGGCTGAAATTCCATTGCCCATGTCTGTGTGGCCCCTCCAGTTACCAAAGGTCCTGTTCAGCCAGGAGTTTCACTAGGAATGAATGTGGACTCTCACTGCCCACTAACCTTGGCTCCAAAGGGCCACTTACCTGGATGTCTGCAAGGTAATGCCATTTGTTCCTGGCACTGACATTCCACCCTGAGCACTTGCTGACAATTCCCCAGCTGGCAGAGCTCCTCTTCCCAATCATCACAGAATCACAGGTTGGAAGAGGCCTCCAAGGTCATCGAGTCCAACCTCTGACTGATCACCACGTTGTCAACTAGACCAGAGTACTGAGTGCCACATCCAGTCATTCCTTCAACATCTCCAGGGATGGAGATTCAGTCACCAATGGTTTGGGTTGGAAGGGACCTTAAAGATCATTCAGTTCCACCCTCCTGCCATGGGCAGGGACACCTTCCACCAGACCAGGTTGCTCCAATCTCTATCCAACCTGGCCTTGGACACTTCCAGGGATGGGGAAACCACAGCTTCTCTGCCCAACCCGTGCCAGGGTGTCAACACCCTCACAAGGAGGAGTTTCTTCCTAAGAAAACCTGGGCTGAGGAAGCCTGAAGATGTTTTACTCAGCTGTGGGAACATTCCTGAGCCCAAGAGCTGGATGAACCACTTCTTTCCCTCTGGCCCAAGGCCATGTGCTGCTCTCTCTCGCAACCACATGGCTTTAGTGTGTACAACACTGGAAAGGATAAAACACTAAGAAATTCACCAACTGAGGTTCCAGGAGATCTTGATCCTTTTCTTCTCCAAGTTAAAAAGCAGTGGGAGTCCTTGGCTGGACAGTGTATGGTAAAGATCCAACTTGCCAACATGTGAACTACCTAAATCTGAAACCCCTAAACTAGAACAGGCATCACATCCAGCCCTGCTCTCAAGGGGAGCCTCAGAGCTGTCCTGTGGCAGCAGCAGCTGGGTGGGGGATCCCAAGCATGAGCAGTCTGTAGTGGCAGCACAAAAAACAGAATTATGTCCAATTGCAGCTCCTCATGTGGACATTGTGCACGTTTCTGCCAGGCAGCATTGGATTGGAATTGGGAAACTGCATCTGTGACAGCTTCTGAATTAATGGTCAAAGACCCAATGGCAGCACTGGTCAGCTCTGGTCATCAAACGCCCATGGGGACTGTGCTTTGGGCTCTGCTGAAGTGGGAAGCTTTGGATGTGCAGCTCCAGTCTGGAGTTAGCGCAGAGCAGGGGCAGCTCTTGCTGCATCTGCTTGTGTTAACACATTTGGAGTCTTCGTGTGGGATAAAAAAAAAGCTGGAGATGCTCAGACACTGCGCTGGTGGGAACATTGGTGCTTTAAATAGAGGAGTCTGAGCGGGAACTAAGCATTAACATCATATTTGAGTGCAATTCAAAGACTTGCAATACCTTGTTTGCCCTTCTCTTACTTCACTTGGCTGATGTAGGCGTATTTTTGTTTTTACTCACTTCTTTGTCCTATATTGTCCCTTTTCTTTCCAGCAATGTTGACTGTTCCATCTGCTTATTTATCACCCGCAGTTAGAACGCGAATTTCAATTAGCAATCTGCTTTGTTTAGTTTTGTTTTAAACAAGGCATTGAAAACTCCAACAAAGCTTTAATACATAAGGCTACTTGTAATGCAGCTGTTTAAGCTCTTCCATCATATGCATGAACAAAATGAATTCTACTGCTATCAAGATGCATCTGATGAATTAGGTTTAATCCTTCTCTACTGTAGCAGATGGAAGGCACTTCAGTGAAGACAGAAAGATTTCAAATGACTGAGACGGGAAATGGTCTTTGCTCAGTGCTCCAGAGACGTAAAGGAAACTAAAACCTCATGTAGTAAGAAATAATTCATCCAGCAAGTAGAAAAGCAGTCCCTGGATTTCTGCCCTGACTGCTCATCCTGATGCTTCCCTTTGAGATCTGAAGCCACAAGTTAAGAGTGTGGAAGCAGAGAAGAGGTGAGCGGCAGCATCCCAGGTGAAAACTGCTTCCCTGACTCCTGCTGGTCCAGGCTGTGGTTTGGGATATTGGCTGCCTGTGGCCCTGACAGCTTCTTGATCACTGGATCCCCAGGATCCTCCACAGGAAGGGTTTCACTGTGTCTGCTAAATGAAGAGGGGTTAATTGCTGTGCGTTTGGGTTGGACTCCAAGCCCAGCCTCACAGGCTGGTTTGGGTTGAAAAGGACCTTAAACACCATCTCATTCCACCCCTTGACATAGCCAGGGACACCTTCCACCAGCCCAGGTTGCTCCAAGCACCATCCAACATGGACATCCTTGGACACTTCCAGGGATCCAGGGGCAGCCCCAGCTTCTCTGGGCACCCTGTGCCAGGGCCTGCCCACCCTCACAGGGAGGAATTTCTTCTTCACATTTATTCTAAATATCTCCTTTTTAATAACTGTTTCCCCAATCCTAAATTGCTTCAACACCCTGCCAGTAACACACGTGCCTAAATCCCGTTTAGTTGTGACTAAAACAAAACCTGGTGCCAATGTTCTCGGCTGAACGGGTGTGTTACCAGGACTGTCAGTCCCCCGTCACAGTGACCAGCATTGCAAGGAAACGACAACCCAACACCCGGCGCTGCGGGTGATGGAAAAAACCAGCGCCGGGCTCAGGTAACGGGGCAGGCTGTTCTCCCGGGTGTAAACCGATTCCTCCGGACTCCCCCCTTCCCGTGCCTCCTCCATCCCAAGCGCCCTCGCCACGCTGCGGTGGTGGGATGGCCGAGGAAGCTTCGAGGAGAGATGCGGGGGCTTGGGAAGAGCAATTCCCACCGCTGGGAGGGCGGGAGGGCTGAGGAACAGTGGAAGGACTTTACGCCCCGTGCGGCTCCCACCTGCAGCAGAGCTGCGGGGCAGGGCTGGGGATGCCGGGCGGTGATGAGCAGGCAGGGATGAGCGGGCAGGGCTGGGGATGCTGGGCAGGGCTGCGGATGCTGGGCAGGGCGGGGGATGCTGGGCAGTGATGAGCGGGCAGGGCTGGGGATGCTGGGCAGGGCTGCGGATGCTGGGCAGGGCTGGGGATGCTGGGCAGGGATGAGCGGGCAGGGCTGGGGATGCTGGGCAGGGCTGCGGATGCTGGGCAGGGCTGGGGATGCTGGGCAGTGATGAGCGGGCAGGGCTGGGGATGCTGGGCAGGGCTGCGGATGCTGGGCAGGGCTGGGGATGCTGGGCAGTGATGAGCGGGCAGGGCTGGGGATGCTGGGCAGGGCTGCGGATGCTGGGCAGGGCTGGGGATGCTGGGCAGTGATGAGCGGGCAGGGCTGGGGATGCTGGGCAGGGCTGCGGATGCTGGGCAGGGCTGGGGATGCTGGGCAGTGATGAGCGGGCAGGGCTGGGGATGCTGGGCAGGGCTGCGGATGCTGGGCAGGGCTGGGGATGCTGGGCAGTGATGAGCGGGCAGGGCTGGGGATGCTGGGCAGGGCTGCGGATGCTGGGCAGGGCTGGGGATGCTGGGCAGTGATGAGCGGGCAGGGCTGGGGATGCTGGGCAGGGCTGCGGATGCTGGGCAGGGCTGGGGATGCTGGGCAGTGATGAGCGGGCAGGGCTGGGGATGCTGGGCAGGGCTGCGGATGCTGGGCAGGGCTGGGGATGCTGGGCAGTGATGAGCGGGCAGGGCTGGGGATGCTGGGCAGGGCTGCGGATGCTGGGCAGGGCTGGGGATGCTGGGCAGTGATGAGCGGGCAGGGCTGGGGATGCTGGGCAGGGCTGCGGATGCTGGGCAGGGCTGGGGATGCTGGGCAGTGNAGCGCGGGGCAGGGATCGTCATGCCGGGCGAGTGATGCTGGGCAGTGATGAGCGGGCAGGGCTGAGCCCGGGGCAGGGATGGTGATGCCGGGCGAGTGATGCTGGGCAGTGATGAGCGGGCAGAGCTGAGCCCCGGGCAGCGCTGGCTCTGCCGAGCGGTGATGAGCGGGCGCGCTAATTGCCGGTCCCGCGGGGGCGGGCGCTGGGGCGGGGCGGGGGGGTCCGGTCCCGCCGCCGGGGCCGCTCTGTATAACCCGTCTCCCGGCAACGGCGGACGCGTCACTTCCTGGGGAGCCGCCGGCGAGCGCACGGACAGGTGGAGGAGCGGCGGGGGCGGGGGGCATCGCTCCCGGCCGGGGGGGTGGGCT
>VWZG01011753.1:39531-89202 GCA_013396735.1 Grallaria varia | reverse complement strand
GCCGTACCTGCCGCCGCCCGGCCGCCCCCCGCCGCCCCCGGCCCCGCCGCCCGTGCTGCCGGGCGAGCTGCGCCAGGTGACGCTGCGGCGGAGCAAAGCCCACGAGGGTCTGGGCTTCAGCATCCGCGGCGGCGCCGAGCACGGCGTGGGCATCTACGTGTCGCTGGTGGAGCCGGGCTCCCTGGCCGAGCGCGAGGGGCTGCGCGTCGGGGACCAGATCCTGGGGGTCAACGGCAAGTCCCTGGACAGGGTGACCCACGCCGAGGCGGTCAAGGTAAGGCGGCTCCCGAGAGGGCTCGGGGGGGATGTTCCCCTCCGCATCCTGCCTTGTCGCGGGCTCCGCTGCGCGCCCCGTCCCTCTCTGCCTCTCCCGTGGCAGTGTCGCTCCCTCGCTCCCTCCACGGGTGTTGTCGCTGTCCAGCCTCATCCTCTGCTCCATCCTGCGGCACCCGGTGGGACCGGAGCCCCCCCGGTCCTCCTTCTCCGGGACTCGGGAATGGATGGAGCCTCCCGGTCCCTCTGCTCCGGGATGCAGGGAGGGGAATGGATGGAGCCCCCCAGTCCTCCTTCCCGGGACGCGGGGATGGATGGAGCCCCCGGTCCCTCTGCTCCGGGATGCGGGGATGGGAATGGATGGAGCCCCCTGGTTCGCCTTCTCAGGGATGCGGGGATGGAACTGGAGACCCCCGATCTCTTTGCTCCGGGACGCGGGGATGGGAATGGAGCTCCCCGGTCCCTCTGCTGCGGGATGCGGGGATGGGAATGGATGGAGCCCCCCAGTCCTCCTTCCCGGGACGCGGGGATGGATGGAGCCCCCCAGTCCTCCTTCCCGGGACGCGGGGATGGATGGAGCCCCCCAGTCCTCCTTCCCGGGACGCGGGGATGGATGGAGCCCCCCAGTCCTCCTTCCCGGGACGCGGGGATGGATGGAGCCCCCCAGTCCTCCTTCCCGGGACGCGGGGATGGATGGAGCCCCCCAGTCCTCCTTCCCGGGACGCGGGGATGGATGGAGCCCCCCAGTCCTCCTTCCCGGGACGCGGGGATGGATGGAGCCCCCCAGTCCTCCTTCCCGGGACGCGGGGATGGATGGAGCCCCCCAGTCCTCCTTCCCGGGACGCGGGGATGGATGGAGCCCCCCAGTCCTCCTTCCCGGGACGCGGGGATGGATGGAGGCCCCGGTCCCTCTGCTCCGGGATGCGGGGATGGGACTGGAGCCCCCCGGTTCCCGTTCTCAGGGATGCGGGGCTGGGAAGCCTCAGCCCTTGGCGGAGCGGAGCCGCTCCGTGTTCTCGTCGTGCCGGAGCGATCGGGCTCGCCCCGCGGGCGTGCGGGGACCAGCCGTGCGGGGACCAGCCGTGCGCGGAGCCCGGCAGGAAAGTTCGCGCTGGAAATAGCGATGCCCGCTGATGCCGGCGTGGCTCTGGGTACGGCAGGTTCGTCGTGCTCGTTTCTCACGTCTTTGAAACGCGGCGGTGCTGCTCGTGGCTCTCTTTCAGCCTGGGAGGCGCGTGGAAGCTGAAAACCTGCATGTTTTAAGCCGCTATAGCGTGTTTCTCCTCTCAGTGATGGAGAAACTGAGGCACGGAGAGGCAGAACAGCCCTCTCGGCGCCGAATCGTGCCCGGAGCAGGAGCAGATCCTCGATCCCCTCTGATTGTGCCGGGGGAAGGAAGGAGAATGGTTACACAACTGAAGGGCTCCCGCTCTCCCAGCACGGCTCCGTATGCCCTGGGGACCTGTTGTGGTACATAACAGCAGGGAGGATATCGATAAAAGCTTTAGCGCCGGTGGGAAAGTCCATAAACGGTGAGATTTTCACCGAAACTCAGTGTTTTGTGGCAAATCCATGTCTGAGTGACCCACACCATTCAGAGAGATGATCTTGTGGCTGGTGGGCTCAGCTCGGATTGTTCCCCAGGCACAAATCTATCGAGCTGGGGAATCGACTTTTAGTGCAGCAGTTTCTGTGGGGAGCTGGGATGTGGCGTGACAGGCCTGTTTTCCAGCTGTTTGTGCTTTAATTTTTCCATAATAAGCTAAAGTGGTTCTGTTGGGAGCCTGTTTCATGTGGTGTGTTCCCTGACAGTGCATTAATCTTGCACAGCTTTGAACAGAGTCTTCCCAGCCATGGTCCCTGCCCCAGCTTTAAATCAGTGCCCCGGGCAAGGGCACCTCTTCCAGGCTGGAAATGAGTCCCTGGTAATCTTGAGACCAGAGAAAAAACTTTGTAGGAATGTTTTTTTTGCCCTGTTCCTAGTGATAGGAGGACAACAGTGTAAGTTCGCCTGCCCTGAAGATTGCAAAACTCTCGTATTTTGGTTATGGCATTGGGATGGAGAGGAACCAGGTGTCAGGAATGCTCTGATCTCTTTCATGACTTCATCTCCAATTCATCCCTCTCTTCTGGGTAATTCATATCACTATCTGTTTGTTCTCTAATATAACGTACATGATGTCTTTTAGACGTTATTAATTTTGAGTGAAGCTAAGTGCTTCCTGCACAGAAATAATTCCTGTAGGATGTGGTGTGCCAAGAGCTGTATTTTGTTAATATGATCCTGATAGGAAAGAGCAGCTCGGAAATTGTTTGCTTGTGAGCTGAACTTTCAACAACAGATTCATCACTCGCCCTGTGCTAGCACCTTTTTGAGGTCCTGGACTCTTTTTACATCTGGGAAGCGTCTCTCTGGCCCATGTAAAACACTTTGCTTAGGAAGAGTCATGGAGTGATTTATTACAGCTCTAATAGTTCCTTTGGAGGTTTTGAAATTAAGCGAGTGCTAATTTGCCTTCGCATCCTGCTTTTGGGAGTGGGGAATGAGGAGTAAATTGAGTTCAGTGGTGCTCAAGGGCAGCCTTTGGCAGATTTTCCTGGGGTTGAGATGCAAAAACCTCAGCCTGATGGTTTGGGTGTCATACAGGCTGTCAGAGCTGCTGGGACAAGAAGTGGTGATGCTCAGGGCGGCTTGACCCCATGTTCTCTCCTTTCCCTTGAAACCTGGGGTCTGGGGCTCACACTGGGTGTGTTAACAGCCCTGCAGAGGCCTCTGGCTGTGCTGTGGTCTCCTCAGGCAGAGCAGACCTTGCTGTGTCCTGCCCTCCTCCCTGGTGGCTGTTGGTCTGCTCTGTGTGGATCAACGGAGAGAGAAAGGTTGGACAAACAGGCTCGTAGCAGAGCTGGGTTTGGTGCTGGAATTCATGTGTGCTGTAATCGGGTTCAAATGGAGAGAGGGAAAGGCAAGGAGAGAGAGAGAGAGTTCATTAGCACAACGCCCTGGCTGTGGAGCTGATCTGGCAGGCACTGCCTGCCTGTTTTAGGGCAGGGGCTGTGCCGAGCTCTTCTAGTCAGACTCTGCTCAAAGCTCAGCTCCTGACCCTGTACACGGAGTGATGTTCCAGCTCCGTGTCCGTCGGGAAGGGGGCACAGCCCTGCTGTCCTGCAGCAAGGAGCTGTCTGCCCAGCACAGCCTCATCATTCATCATATGCAGAACGTGTCATTGTGAGAGAAGTTGTCAGAGCTCATCATTCGGGGCGTAAGATGATGGCAGGGCTCGGGAAGGCTCCTCAGTTGCTCCCCGGGGGGACAGTGACAAACTCAGTGAACCAGAAACCAACTTGGTGCCCGCCGGGGTGCTCGGAGATGCTGGGCAGCGACTGTGCCATCGAGGCGGCTGTTCAGGCAGAGCAGTGGATAAACACATAGTCCTGACTTGTTTGTGCAGCCTTGTATGAGCACTCACCGCAGTCACTGCGTTGGTTTTACACGTCGTGGTGGCTCAGTGGCCTTTCTGTGTTTGTCTGGCTGTGCAGGAGCAGCCCAGCCACCTGAGCCCTCCTCTCCAGGGGAGAGAGGCACTGACGGCGGGGTGGCAGCAGTTTGGGTCCACTCCTTGTGTTCTCAGGCATCACTCAACACTGTCATGTACCAAAAGGGAAATCATGGCAGCAGATGAAAAACTGCCACAACCCTGGGGAAAGGAGAAGCAGCGACCTACACTTTGTCCCAGCTCAAAACCGAGTGGTGGCCTGTGACAGGCACAGTGGTGATCGCACATATTTTAGTGGAAATTACATAAGAGGTGGAATTCTGACTTAAACGACAAGATTACCTCAGCACTCCAAATCAATTCACTTAATGACCAGCTTCTTAACCTTTATGTGAGCAGTGGAGTTTTATGCCTTGTCTGCTTCGTGCTCGCTGTTTCATCCAAATCAAAATTAAATGACTCCATTACAATTACAGCTCTATCATTCTAGCATTCAAGGGTGCACTTTAGCAAAAGATCACTGTCGTGTGAATTATGGTGTAAGGGAAGAAGTTTGTATTGTCTGCCATATTTTTGGAGCTTGCTTGGTTTTCATCAGCCTTGCTACACAGGACATTATGCTGTGTCTATAAACTATGTATATTTTGTATATGTAGTGTATACACTGCAATATTTCAGCAGTTGTGCTGAAAGTTTGTATTGATAACCTGTCATATCTTGTGCAGTTAAAATTGAGGTTTTTGTGGGTTTACACCATCAAAATGTTACCCAGGGAGTTATTTCTCTGATACTCTGGAGTTGGCATTAAATTTGCAATTCATTTCTCCCCCACCCCTTACTTTTGTAGTTCTGCAGTGGGTTTTTATGCCCTTTGAATCAGTTAGGGAGGAAGGGGATGGGAGAAAGTTTACATGACTTTGATGGATCATTCCTGGTTTAGGATTTGGCTTAATGAGCTACACCAGCCTCAAAAGAGCTGCACTGATCCCACCATTGGCCCTGCTGTTCGTGCTGACAGCTGGGCAAATCCAGATAAGCTTGATGAAAATCACCAAAACTACACTAATTTGTATCCATCAGGCTTGGGGAGTGTGATTGTGTCGTCTTGGTGTAAATCTGGGGTGGCTTTGCCAAAGTCACTGAATTTGCATGGAGTTCATTCTGAAGGGACTGGGGGGAGTTCAAGAGCCCCTTGTCTTGGGTTCACATCCGAGAGGGATCACGTGGCCTCCCTGGCCTGTGGTGGAGGGGATTGCATCTGAGGGGGATCAGATCACATCCCCAGCCCGTGACAGGGGGGGATCACATCACGTCTCCTCGCCAGCCTGTGGCAGAGGGGGATCACATCACCAGCCACCCCCATCTCCCTGTTCAAGCACAGGCTTTCACTCCGACCAGCTCAGTCCTTCCATCTCCTGCTGTGAGAGTGTCAAGTGGGCATTTAAAAATAATTAAAAGGAGATTAAAGTTCCTGTTATCTTCTATTTATCTGGGGCTTTGTGATGGCAAACAAGGTGATCTCTTCAGAGACAGTAATATTTAATGTGAGGTAGAAAGGGCTCCAGGTGCTTGTGGTATTGCTAAAAGACCTCTGAGAAATGACAGGAGAGACGTGCAGCCCTGAGCCTTGGAAACGTATTTAGAGCCATTTCCCTTTCCAGACAGCTTACAAAGGGGCAAATCTCATTTCACTGTTTCTTGTGATGTCAAATTAATTGATTATCATGACCTCACACTGCTGATTTGCTGTAGGCAGCACTCACCACTGTACTGTTGGCATGGCCTGGCTCAGAGGGATGAATGCAACTTGATTTGGTCGGGGTTTGACCCTTCCAAGTACTTGGAGCTGTGGATTGTCACCGACAGTCATGGATGGGATGAATGAGGAGGAGAGGGAATGCTTTGATCCCAGTTCTATGAAGTTATCAGCCGTGTTCTTTAACTGCCTGTGTGCTTATCGCCGTGTCTCTGTATTTTTAGAAGGCACTAAAGAAAGAGGCTAGAAACTTCTCCCCTTCCCAAGGGATCTCGGGTAGCTGGAGCATGGAAAAGAAGGATGTGACTAGCATCTACCCCAATAGTTAGAGCAGTAATCTATTCCTTGGTGCCTGGATCTGCTTAGAAACAAAACTCCCCAAGAACTGCACTCAAAAAAACCACTTAGAGCTTAAAACACAGGTTCTGTGCAGGGCCACGGGTTTCTGCTTTGCCTTTCTGTCCTGCAAACAGTTTCTATTTCAATTTCTGTAGCCAGGTGAGTTTGGAGGGAGAGCATGGACAGTGGAAAGTCACCAGGACCTCCCTCTAGGAAAAGTGGGCAGGGAAAATGGTCACTTTTGAACTTGAAGCCATCCACATTTTAAACGAGTTTTAATGCTCCATAAAGGGAAGGGCTCATGGCAGTGGCAGAGCGTGGAGCTGGCGAGGGACGTTCCTGGTTCCCCAGGCAGATCTGATGATGTGGTGGTGCAGGTTCAATGTTGGACCTCCCCTGATGCTGACCAGGGTGCTGAGATGATGCTCCACTGTCACTGGGAGCTCCTCTGAGTTCCCAATTTAATACCTCGTGTGACTTGGACTGGGATAAACCTGCACACACAGTCAGGGTCTGTGGGAATGTGGGTTCAGCCGCTGCACCAGAGTTAGGAGCAGGTTATATTTGCTGCTCTGCCACTGATTTCCCTCACTGGGCAAGTTACTTAGTCATCTGTTTCTCTTCATTACGCGAGCAAATGACAATCAGCCCTAATGAAATCAAATGACATTATACTGATGCAAAAGATTAGAATGAGGTCCTTAATCTCTCCTCTCTTCATAATGCAGGATGATAGTACTTGGCACCAGTATTGGCTTGTTCATCAGGGTTAGTATTGTTAGGGCATCCTTGACTTCTTGGAGCATTAATGTTATTTAGTGGGCTCCTTGTAAATAAACAGTTTTGCCTCAGCAGAGAAATTGATAAGATAACCTGAAGGATAAAAGCTTCTTTCCTTTCAGTGTCATTTGGAAGAAAACAGAAGCATCAATGTGCAGCAGAACTGGTGAATTAAATACCCTTTACTTGGTTCCTCTGTCCTCAGGGAAGACAACGGATTTTCTTGACACTTTCCTCAATGCCAGCGTCTGCTCAGAGAATTATTCAGCTCTAAATCCCCTCAGTTAAACTGACAAAGCATCTGCTGACATGATTTGCCTTCGTTTCTTTTGACTGGGTGCTCTGGGAATTCTCCCTGTCATGACCACTGAGTGCTGGGTAAATCCAGGTGGAGCAGGGACCTGGGCATCTTGGAGGAGCTCTGCTCCTGCCAGCTTCTTGTTGCTGGGTTCAGGAACTGCCTCTGAGCCTCTCGTGGTGGCAGGGGAGGCTAGAGGGACCTCTGCTTTGGGCAGGCTCTGACTGCATGTCCTTGGTGCTTAGTCCAGTGTCTTTCTCACTCCCCTCACTGATTCTTTCAGGGTTAGTTTTTCCACCAAGTAACTACTGTTGTCTAGACAAAATGGGCTTGGTGGTGGTTTGTTGTGACCTCTCAGCATTGCTTGGGGTGGAGTGGAAAGAGAAGAGGGGAAAGCAGGAGAGAGTGCTCTGATGTAGATTTGCCTCATCTGCCCCCTCTCTCCCATTCCCCCACCCCCCAACTTGCGCTGAAATAAAGTTATGTGGAGTTTTCTGCCCTTTTTATAATTGTCCTGGGCTTCCTGATGGGTGCACTGGGCAGTGACCAACTCGAAGGGCAGGGATGGGAGCTGTCAGCCCTTGGAGGGACTGGGGAGAAGGGACTGGAGCTAAGATTTCATTTGACCTTTCCAGGTGAAAGGGACATGGGCTTCCTGATACCTTGAGGGTAAATGTGTGCAATCACCATAATTATGCATCTATTTGCATTTATTTGCATAAATGCCACTACTTGAAAGCCCAGCTGCTGTCACCTTTGCCTTGGGAGAGGGGGAGAGGTTGGACTGTGCCTCCTGCAATTCCCATTTGTCTTCCTGATGGGAGGCTGTGTCTCACTCCCTTCATCCCCTGTGCTGTGGTTCCTGCTGCTTTCACTCCATCTGGAGTTCCTGTGCTTCCCTCATCCCTCCTTCTGTCTCCTGCTCTTCCCACCTGCCTTTGTGTCACCTTTCCCTTGTTCCAGTTCTCTTTGTTCCCACGCAGGGATGAGCTGTTTGGACAAGTCAGTGCGGTCCAGGCTTCTGGTTCCTCTGCTCAGAACCAGTTCCCTGGTCTTTGTCAGGCAAGATGAGGACCGGATAACACTTGGAATCATGGAATTCTGGAATGCTTTGGGTTGGAAGTGACCTTAAAGCTCATCTTGTTCCAGCCCCCTGCCATGGGCAGGGACACCTCCCACTAGACCAGGTTGCTCCAGCCTGGCTTTGAACACTTCCAGGGCTGGAACAGCCACAGCTTCTCTGGGCAACATTTGATCCCAAACATCTTGTTTGTGGCCACGGGCTCCAGTCTGGGACAGGGCACAGTCTCTCCCCGTGTGTTTGTGCTGGACCTGGCAAACTTGGCCTTAGCCAAGGTGTGCAGTGGGAGCTGAGATGGTCTCACTCCCATCCTGCCTGCAGCTGATTCCTGGAGCAATCCTTTTGGGGCAGGCAATGCCTCTGCCTGCTGTCCTTGGCTCTGTCTAGGCAGAGGAACCTCTTGGCTGATCTGGCTCAGTCCATCTCCCTGTAAAAGGTCCCATGGTCCTGCCCCTCCACAGCACACACAGGGAGCTGCTTCGTTCCCACTGGCACCGAGATGGTTCTGCTCAGTCTGGCTGGGCCCACAAGCTTAAAACTACATATTGCGAGGGAAACTTATGGACACCACGAACTGACCAATATGATCAAGGTAATGCCGTTTATTGTTGTGAAAACACCCCTTAAATAACCCAGATAGCACACACACTGCAAACCACCCTGTGACTGGTTAATACGAATAACACACAACTCTATTGGTGTAAAATAAAGTCCTTGTGACTTCTCTCTGTGCCGTTGTTTTTCAGTTCTTCTGCTGCAGTTTCTGTAAGTTTACATTCCTCTTCACTGTTGATCTCCACAGAGGCTTCTTACAAGCAGCTTCTCACTGCAGTCCTAAAGGCCTGGCAGCATAACTGCACCTAAAGCACTGAGGTCGCTCATATGTCCATTTTCTGCAAGAAGTTTCCCAACAACTACCTGAGCCCCTGCATCCAGAAGAGAGCAGGAAACAGTCAAACTTCTGCAAATTTTTCCCTCCATGGTGCCAGAATGTGCTGTAGAAGCTCCCTCTGCCTCCCTCCTGTGGTACCTCATTTCTTCCTCCTTTGCAGTTTTGGGTGTTTTGGGTTTTTTTTGTGCCCAAGCTTGTACATTACGTTACTTTTTTGGGGGGACTTGGTGCCAGATTGTGTGGCGCTTCCTTGATTGATAACCTTTGGAGCTGACCTTTGGAGGTGCCCATTATCCAGTGCCCATTATCCAATGCCCATTATCCAGTGCCCATTATCCAGTTCCCATTATCCAATGCCCATTATCCAGTGCCCATTATCCAATGCCCATTATCCAGTGCCCATTATCCAGTGCCCATTATCCAATGCCCATTATCCAGTGCCCATTATCCAGTGCCCATTATCCAATGCCCATTATCCAATGCCCATTATCCAGTGCCCATTATCCAATGCCCATTATCCAGTGCCCATTATCCAATGCCCATTATCCGGGCAGCCAAAGGGCTCTGGTGAGGCTGTTCCTGCTGGAGGAGGAAAAGCAGCTTGAGGCTGTGGCGAGGGGGAGGATGGCTCATAGTTAATGCTCCTTGTATCCAACTGTGCTCTCCCGGCGAAGGGATGAAGTGGGATGGATTGCTCCTTTCATTAGCAGAGAAGGTAAGTGAGGGGGCTGTATCCCAAGGAGATGCAGATCCTGGCTGCCAGAAGGATCCTGGTGATTAATTGCCATTGATTTCTGACATCTGTGTTCCTGCTGGGGGTGTTTTTGAAGGCCTGGGAGATGCTTTTAAGCAGCGTTCAACCTTTCAGGGGCCATCAAGGAGGGGTAAATGCTGAAGACAGGAGAGGAAAGCCTTCAGTGCTGTGAGACATGCTGGGCAGCACCAGCCTGGCACGGCTGGGTTTCGGAAGGGTGGCAGCTGTCAGTCTGGATTGTAGGAAAGAACACTATGTACTGTGTGTTGTTTTGGGTTTTGTGGGTCTTTTTTAAAAAGGAAATCCTGAGCACAAGAGATTTGTGGGCACATGAGATGAGTGTTTGCTTTTTTTGGCTATTTTAAACCATCCACTTCACTCTGAGGACTCGATAGATAATTAAGTATAGAGTGTTGTCAGGGGATCAGTGGCCTTATGGAATCAACCTGTCCCCCTCTCTGGCACTTGCTGCTTCTAATAACATTTCTAGCCAATTGGTGGCTGTTTCGCCACTAAAGGTTCTGGCACTAATTACCAGATTGAAAGAAATTATTTCTTTAAGCTTGGCTCCTAGCAGGTGTGCTTGCACGTCGTGGTGCCAGAGTTAAACCTCCCACCCCACTGTCTTCAAACACATTATAGATGGGGCAAAGCCAAATCTTTTCTGAGTCTGGAGCGAAAACACAGCAGCAGCACTGAACAACATGTAGCAAATCCCTGAAATGGCTTGAGAAAGGAGATAGAGATGCAGCCTGTGCTGTCTGATTCTGCAGAGGGGATTAAGGAGGTGGAATTTATTATTTAGTGGTAAATGGGTTGAGTTCAGTTTGCACATCAGATAATGTGCTTTTCCCAAAATCCACCCAAAAGGATGAGTTCTGCTGTTGCTTTGTGGTGGTGTCTCTGCAGTCGCTGCACACGAGACAGGTTGTGTGTCTGGGAGGGAGAAGTTCTCCCTTGTAGGATTCCTATCCAGAGCTTGTCCCTTCTCTGTGAATGTCCCTCTTTGGTGGGCACTGCTGAAGCCACACCTTGAGTGTTGTGTCCCGTTTTGGGTCCCTCAAGAAAGACATTGAGGGGCTGGAGCGTGTCCAGGGAAGGGAACGGGGCTGGGGAAGGGGCTGGAGCAGCAGGAGCAGCTGAGGGATCTGGAGGGGCTCAGCCTGGAAAAAAGGAGGCTCAGGGGGGACCTTCTCACTCTCTGCAACTCCCTGACAGGAGAGGGGGGGCCAGGGTGGGCTGTTCCCCAGGAACAGGGACAGGAGGAGAGGGAACAGCCTCAGGCTGGGCCAGGAGAGGTTCAGGTTGGACATCAGGAGGAATTTCTTCATGGAAAAGTTTGTCAGGCATTGGAAGGTGCTGCCCAGGGAGGTTTGGAGTCCCCATCCCTGGAGGTGTCCAAGGAAGGACTGGATGTGGCACTCAGTGCTCTGGGCTGGGGGACAAGGTGGGCATTGAGCACAGGTTGGACTCGACGATCTTGGATGATCTGCTGTGCTTCAGTATGGAGTTATCCAAGGGAGAATGAGGGAGAACTCTGCTTCCCTTCTCATCTCCTCTCCCAGCCATGGCAGCTGCAGTCTAAATAGCTGGTGGCTGCCTGATGAACAAAAAGCTTCCTGGAAGCTCAAATGTTTGAACTGAACTGGCTTTAGGGGTCACTGGGTGGGGAGGGGGTTTGTGCTGAGCATCCTGTGGGTTTTGGGAAGGCTGTGGCGACCAGAGGGAGGACACCTGGAAGTGTCCAAGGCCAGGTTGGATGGGGTTTGGAGCAACCTGGTCTACTGGAAGGTGTCCCTGCCCATGGCAGGGCGTTTGAGAAGGTCTTTGATGGGCTCCTATTGCAGCCCTGCACTGGGCATTAGCAGAGGGAGGGTTTTGGGGGTGAAACTGTACTGGCCTGGAGTCTGCTCTCACTGAGTGCTTGAGAGACCTTAGTAAATGTACAAAATGTGACCATCCTGCCCGCTGCAGCTCTGCCTCTCTGGGAGAGACTGGCACCAGCAATGTCCCAGTGGGCACTGCCAGCTTCTGTTCACTCCCTCCTCTCATGTGCCCTTTTTTTATGGAGCCCTGGCCCATCCTGCTGCCTCCAGCAGCTGCTCCCTCATCTGGTCTTGCCTTCATGCATAAAACATCCCCCTGCAGCCTGAGATCCCATCTCCTGGTGGCCCTGTCAAGGGACCTGCAGGGAGACATAACAGTTCCCTTGTAAATCTCTGGCCTCTCATCCCTGTGGACTTCACTGTTGCTCCCGAGGGCGGCTCTGCTGCTGTTCCTGCACTTCCAGGGGCTGACATTTGGCTGAGATGTCTCTGCCAGGCTTCCCCAGCCGCTCCTCCTGTGCCTGCTGTCTCTCCTGGGTGGTACAAGAGGGTTTCCTTAGGTCCCTTCTCCTCCCCTGCCGGGATGGATTCTCTCAGGAGGAGAGGAAAGGGAATCCTGGAGAGCCACGTGGGAATGAGGTGGCAGTAGATGTGGGGAGAAAGGGGGAAGTGCAGCTGGTGGAGGGCCCTGTGAGAGATCCTGACCTGGCCTCAGCTCTGTGTTCTGTGTTTTCTCCTCCTTAATTTACAGCCACGCTCATCAGCTGGGTCTGAGGTGCTGTATAAACACGTACAGGTGAGGGATGCCCAGGATCCAGGCAGAGCCTGCTCTGTCCTGCAGGGGGGAAAAGGGTGGGAATGCAAGCATCAGTCAGGATAACAAGGCGTTTCTGTGGCAGAGGGAGGACTGGAATCCTGTATCACTGATGATCCTCGTCGTCTGTCTGTGCTGGCTGAGGAGCTGCAGCCCCACTCAGAGAGGAGACCTTGCTCAGGGGACTCGCGGTGCTGGGTAAGGCAGTGTTGTAATGCAGAGTGAAAGGAGGTTTTCACAGAGGTGTCTGTATTTTGGATGGATGGAGAAGAATGTTTTGGGGAGGGCCTGTACCCCATGGAATCCTAAAATATGCTGAGTCGGAAGGGACCCATCACAGTTATCCAGCCCAATTCCTGGCCCTGCACAGAACACCCCAAGAATCCCACCATGTCACTGAGGTCACTGGTAGCTCTGAGGTGGGTGAGAAGGGACCCTGACACCCCCACTTCATTGACTGCGTGGGGTTCAGCCCATCCTGAGCCTGGTTGTGTGGCATTTTTGACTCAGGAAGCTGCACTTGTGCCCTGGAGCATGGCTGGGCTGTGGTGCCCACTGGAGAGCGGGGTGGGCAGTGGGCTCAGAAGTGGCTCCCAGTGGGACCTGGGCTGATGCCAGCAGGACTGGAGTGTGGGCAGCGCCTCTGCCAGCCTGGCTGTAGGTGACAGCAGGGCGTGTGTTTGAGGGATCAGGGAGCTGCAGGGCAGGGGCTGGGGCTGGTGAGCAGCCCAGGGTGGTGAAATGCTCTGCGGGTGTTCTGATGGAGCTCTTCCTTTCACAGCCCTTGGTTAAGCTCTCCAGGCACACGGTGACCTTGGGAGCACGTGACCAGTTTGCGGCCAAATTGCCCTGTGTGATGGAGATGCTGAACTGGATTCTCTTTAGCTTTGGCAGGGAGGGACAGGAGTGTTGCCAGGTCAAGGCTGGGATCCAGCCAGCCCAGTATTACTGACAATATTACCCTTTACAAGGAGCTGCTGCTATTAGTTCTTCCTAGTCCCAAGCTTTGCTCAGCAACTTCACTGCTCAGTGGGGACAGCAGCTCATCAAAATGACGTATATATGGAGAAAAACCCCAAAGCACCTCCTTTCTGAGAGCAGATCCAGAGTGTTGATGTTCCCGAGGCCTCAGAAGGGATCAGCACTTACAGCTGTCCCCAGGGAGAACTCCTATATGTTAATTCAAGTTTCCTGTAAAGCTGCTGTCAGCTTCTCACGGTGGAAGCTGGAAGAGCGATTGCAAACCACCTTATCTGGGCCCCAAGGTCATCTCTCTGCATGCTGGTTTAAATACATGTATATATTTAGTAATTACTGTACTCATTAATTGGCTGCTTGTGCTGGGGAAGGCAGCTGGTTGACTAAATGGCTGAATTTTTGCGAGCCCTGTCAATATTCCCTGAAGGCATCAGGAGCTTTTCCAGTGGCAGAGTTTGGGACTAAGGCTTTTCCCAGGCTGCTCCCAACATGTTGTGGAGGGGCTGACATCCATGTTCAGCCTGGAGAGCAGAAGGCTGTGTGGAGACCCTGGAGCCCCTTCCAGTGCCTAAAGGGGCTCCAAGAAACCTGGAGAGTGACTTTGGACAAGAATCTGAGCTGGTCTCCTCCAGCACTGATTCCTGTCCTGCTCCAGCTCCTCTCCAAAGCTGCAGAAGCTGCTCAGTCTTGGGTTCAGCTCATCCTGGGGTTCCTCCTGGGTAACCTTCCATACTCTGCTTCACTCTGTTCTTTCCGTGGCTGATGGGAAAAGTTCCCACTGTGTTTTCTCTGCCAGCAGCAGCAGCTTTGCCTTAACACTGTTGAAGTCAGGAGAGAAGAGAAAATTCCCAGCTTTCCCAACATGTCGTTCCATCATCCAGCTGGTGGTCGTGGAGTACCTTGGATCATTCAGCCTCGTGGAAGAGCAAAGCTGTGTCCCCTTCCTAAAACAGATGGTCCTGGCATTAACTCCCCCCTGTCCTTGTCTTGTCTTCCAGGTCCTGAAAGGCTGCAAGAAGCTGAACCTGTCTGTGCACTCGGTGGGTCGCATCCCAGGGGGCTACGTCACCAACCACATCTACACGTGGGTGGACCCGCAGGGCCGCAGCGTGTCCCCTCCCACGGGGCTCCCCCACCACCAGAACAGCTCCCTGCGCAGGGATAGCGAGAAGAGGAGCCACCTCCAGCTCCTGCAGGAGGGGGATGAGAAGAAGGTGAGCAAAGAGGGATCGGCCACAGCCCTGGGGGCTTCGCTGCAGTCAGCCCTCGCCACGTAGGTGCCAACCTTCTTCCTTTCCCTTGGGCATGTCATCCGTGTGGTTCTGGTCTCGCTGGGATAGCCTGTCTCTCTTTTAGGATCCTGGGTTTCTCCCTTGGTCACTTTATTCTCGTTCTGTCTTCCCCGAGAGTCTCCTGTAGGATGGGAAGGATTGGCTTTGTTCCTGTTGGGCACCAGTAGAACCTGAGCTGGAGCTGAGGAATTGTCCCGGTATGGCAGTGAGGGTCCTACCAGGAGCATCCAGCAAACCAGAAGTTCCTTTGAAGGCCTTTCCCAAACAGGTTGTTGTTTGGCTGGAGGCTGCTGATGTCATGGACATCAAGGGACAGACATCCATGTTCACCTGGAGAAGAGAAGGTTCCAGAGAGACCTTAGAGACTCTTCCAGTGCCCAAAGGGGGACTTGGGACAAGGGATGGAGGGACAAGGGGGAATGGCTTCCCACTGCCAGAGGGCAGGGTTAGATGGGATATTGGGAAGAAACTCTTCATGTGAGGGTGGGGAGCCCTTGGCACAGGATGGGCAGACAGGCTGTGGCTGCCCCATCCCTGGGATCCCATGGGCAGGGACACCTTCCACCAGCCCAGGTTGCTCCAAGCCCTGTCCAAACTGGCCTTGGACACTTCCAGGGATGGGGCAGCCACAGCTTCTCTGGGCAACCTGTGCCAGAGCCTCCCCAACGTCATATGGAAGAATTTCTTCCCAGTATCCCATCTAACCCTGCTCTCTGTCAGTGTGAAGCCATTCCCCCTTGTCCTGTCTCTCCAGGCCCTTGGAAATAGCCTCCCTCAGTTTTTTGGGTTTTTTTTTGGTGGCTCCTTTAGGTTCTGGAAGGCCACAATTAGGTCACCCCAGAGCCTTTTCTTCTCCAGGCTGAACAATCCCAACTCTCCCATCCTTTCCTCCCAGCAGAGCTGCTCCAGCCCTCCCATCATCCTGGTGCCTCCCCTGCACTCGCTCCAGCAGAGGATCGTGCTTTGACCCTGTTAGCCTGGGAAGGGTCCATGACAATTGCAGGATTTATTTGGAGCTCTCAGAGGTGGGATGCAGAGGGCCGTGCTGGCATCCCAAGAGCAGGCAGTGTTCATCCTTCTCCTGGCACTGCACCCTGGTGATGCACCAGCAGGGACGTCGGTGACTGCTGTCAATGCACAAGGCTTGGTATGCACGTTTCAATCACCTCCCCCTCCTGAATTCCCATCTGTAAGACCAGAAAAAAAAAATAGAAAATTCCTGGATGCTCCAACTCTGAAATGCTCAAGGCTGCCCAGACACTTCTGTATCCAGAGGTGCCAGCTGTGCCAGCTGGTGGTGGAAGCAAGTCCCCCCTGGTCAAAGGCTGCTGGAGGGGAGCAGAGCCTGCCCTGGCTGCTGGGCAGGAGGGATTTATTAGGTGTGACTGCCTGTGTCATTGGTCTGAACAGGCTGCAGGGCATGAATGGGCTGAGTCGCTTTGTCCTGAATTACTGTGCACCATCCAGAGATGGAAATGTGTCCCAGAACACAGGAGCAACCTGCCTCTTGTTTTTTCTCCTTTTATTTGTATGTGTAGATATATAGCTAGGTACAATTTTGTAAAGAACTGTTGGAACTGTGGTTATTCTCTTCACAAAGATGCAAATAAATGCAACATATCCCTGGTTAATTCAGCCCAGTCAACCAGAATTGACAGGTACTGCTGAGACCTGTTTGATTTCTGGAATGCTTTTACATTCTGAACGAAGGGCTGGGAATTAGTTGGTTATATTTTCCCCCTCTCTCTCCTATTTCTAATCGATCTGAATGTCCTGAAATGAATCTGTGAAAGCTTTCAAAGGGGCAGGGTGTGGGAAGGTACAGCAGAGCGGGTTCAGCCCTGCAGCAGGAGCACGTTTGTGGATGCATGCTGCAGCTCAGGATGACTGGAGCTAAAGGGATAATTCCAGCTTTTCCAAGGTGAAATTCAAGGCTGGTGGAGGCATCTGACATTCTTCAGGCAATAGAGATATCCCTGTCTGGCTGCCTTTTCCTCTGGCACATCTCTATGCCTGGAAGGCTGGGTTTGTAGCAGAGTTTAGCAAGTTTATCTGGAGGTTTGTTACCCCGAGGCTTGAAATGGAAACCACCCCTGCGGAGTGTGTGAGGGTGTAACTGATCCACCTGGCAGAGCTGGGACCTGCAGGATCATCCCCCTGGGATGGAGGGCTGGAGCAGGTGGATTGGTGTGCAGCCAGGGTGGCTGGGCTTTTGGCTGGTGGGTTGGAGGCAAAGGCAGCCACAGTTGTTGGCCTGTTCCTTACCCATGGCTTTGCATTGTGTTGTTGTGTGGACACTGGGATTCAGGGAATAACACACTGGTTTGGGTTCGAAGGGATCTTAAAAATAATCTCATTTCACCCCCTGCCATGGGCAGGGACACCTTCCACCAGCCCAGGTTGCTCCAAGCCCTGTCCAACCTGACCTTGGACACTTCCAGGGACAGCCACAGCTTGTCTGAGCACTCTGTGCCAGGGCCTGCCCACCCTCCCAGGGAAGAATTCCTTCCTAATATCCCATCTATCCCTGTCCTTAGGCCATTTGAAGCCATTCCCCCTTGTCCTGTCACTCCAGACCCTGTAAATTGTCTCTCTCCATCTTCCTTGTAGCTCCTTCAGGTCCTGGAAGGCCTCAGTGAGGTCACCTCGCAGCTTCTCTCTTCCCGGCTGTACAATCCCAATTTTCTCAGCCTTTCCTCATAGCAGAGCTGCTCCTTCCCTCTGAGCAGCTCCATCACTTCCAGCTGTTGGGGGTGTGTGAGGAGTTCCTGGGGGGCTGCCAGGTGTCCTCTGGCTTTGCTTTCACCATCCCCTTCCAGGTGGATCTGGGCCAGAATTGCACCAAGCTCGGGTCAGAGGCTGTTCTGGGGGAGTGAGCCAACATCTGGGCCAGGTGTTCAGGGTACACCTGTCCTGAGATGGATGATGTCATGAGAGGACACAAGAAAGGGTGTGAGAAGGGAATGGAGAGCAGGAGGAGGTGCTGGCAGGTACAACCTGTGGCTGTACAAGTTGTTACAGATCCTTCTGCTTTCCATGTCCCTGCTGTGTGTGGCAGATGGCTGTAATTCCCAAGTTTATTACTTTCCTGCAGCAGGGACAGCCTTCCCTGTAGTCCTGGTCAGTGGATCCAGTGTTTTATCAGAGCCCTGTGTCCACCTTCCCTTACACCTTAGAGGTGAGGCAACCAGTGGTGGTGCTCAGTAATCAGTGGCAAAAGGAGGATTTAAAGTAATACAAAGCTCTGGTGAAATGTTGCTGGAGCCACGTGCCTCCAGGCCAGGCAGCAGGACAGTCCTCCAGCACCATCTCAGCAGAGGACTGTCACCTCCTTGCTGGAAAGCTGGGACCTGCTTCCCGTGGTCACCTTCTGCTTCACAGCACTGGGATCTTTATCACCTGTCCAGGCTTAAAGTCCCCTGGATTTGTCACAGCAGCAAAGGGCCATTTGTGCTGTGAATGTCATTGATGGACTTCTGGGATCAAGAGCTTATTTCATTAAAAGCACTTTGGAAAGCTTCAGACAGCAAAACCTCGTAGGTGCTGCTGAGCTGGGAGGAAGATGAAGTGAGCAAAGTGCTGTGCCAGGGTTGGACTGTGAATTCTCTGAGAAGCACCATTCCATCAGCTGAATTGTTGGTCTAATGTGCTTATTGCCAGGGGAGCTGCTTATTCCTTCAAGCTTTTGGTACAGCAGAAGAAAGAAAATATACATGAAGAAGGGAGTGTGAACATCTCCTTGCCTTCAGGCAGTCCTGTATCCGAAAGTAGCTGTAATTATTACTTTTTTTTGTTTTGTTTTGTTTGTATCTGTGATAATACTGTGTGCCCCAAGTGTTTGAGACACTAATGGTGACTACTTGAGCATGAAGGATAAGAGATGCAGGAGGGAGAAGGAAGGATTTCTGTCTATTAGTTTGTAATGGCATTTTCAGTGTGAAGTGTGAAGCTCCCCATGTCTTTCAGTGCTTGCTCTGACCTTGCTGGGGTTTGATTTTGTTTACAGCTTGAAGTGTATCCAGGCGACTGGGGGGATGTGGATAGTTCCCTGTGGTGCTGGAATATGTGATGTGAGCCATAGGCCCCCCCAGTCCCCAAGGGAATAAAGGCATGGAATCATGGAATGGTTTGGGTTGGAAGGGACCTTTAAAGCCCATCTAGTCCAACCGCCTGCGGTGAGCAGGGACATCCCCAACTCCACCAGAGCCCTGTCCATCCTGATCTTGAATGTTTCCAGGGATGGGACATCCTGCTTCACCCCAAAATACCCCTTGGGGCAGACCTCAGCCCCCCTCACCCCGTGCAGAAAAAGCACCCAAAAGAGGTAATTATTGCCTGAGCTGAGCCCTGCCCAGTGGAGAGGCAGCGTTGGGCTCAACATTAGCCTGGCCAAGACCTGGGCTGAGGCTTGGCATGGGACCCCTGGCAGAGGACTTGGGTTGGGGACTGTCCCTCTGCCCTGGGAGATGCTCAGTGTCCCCACTCCCTGGTGCTGATATTAAACACGTTAAGCACCTTGGAGGTGGCTGCCCAAGCCCTGGCATGGCTTTGCCAAGCTCTGATGGATGTGGCACCCCCGGAGCTGTGGCTGCTGCTCTCCCAGCACTCAGTTAATGGCTCGTGAGCTGGCTCTGCCTTCCCCTGCTCCTGTGTTTGCAGGATGTCTAGACACAAACCGGTGGGGTTTCCTTGGGAAGCAGGAGGAGGATGAGCCCTTCGAGCATCCTTAAATGTTGTTTTTGTTTGTGTGGTGGCAGTAATGGCATGGAAATAGCTGCCAGCATGGGTGAAACCTCCTCAGCCACGCTCGCAGCTGTGTGCTGAGTCGTACTGGTGCAGAGTAATTCATGTCTGAAAGAGCTTTTTCTAATGATAAAATTGAATCTGTCAACAGGTAATTTCATAAACCCAGAGAGAAGAAATCCTGGGCAAGAATGAGTTCAGAGCAAATGCCTTACTGATGGTGGCATTTTTTTCCCCTTCATTTCCTGCTCCGGGAGATAGCAGATGTTTCACCACTGAAATTAAAATTGTGACCTTGCTCTTCCAAATGCTTTTGTGTGGCACATGCAGGAGTAGCCCAGGGCTGGACATGGCCTTGGAATGGCACAGTGGAGGAGGTGGGGGCTGCACAGCTGCCCTGAGCCCAGGAATACCCAGCAAGGGACAGGAGGTGACTTTGCCTGGATGTTATTTTGCCTCCAGTACCTAAAGAAGATCTGAGAAAGGGCATGGAGTGATAGAACCAGAGAGAATGGCTTTAAACTGAAGGAGAGTACAATTAAATTGGATATTAGGAAGAAATCCTTCCCTGTGAGGGTGGGCAGGCCCTGGCCCAGGTTGGGCAGAGAAGCTGTGGCTGCCCCTGGATCCCTGGAAGTGTCCAAGGCCAGGCTGGACAGGGCTTGGAGCAACTGGGGCTGGTGGAAGGTGTCCCTGGCCGTGGCATCTTTAAGATCTCTTCCAGCCCATACTAGTGTGTGATTCTGTGTTATCCTCAGTTTCCCTGCCAGAACAGCTGCCCTTGCTTGCTGCCTGTTTTGGGGCGGTGTCAGGGCAGCTGTGGGTTGCAGCTCAGGGTGACCCCAGCCCTCCCTGGTTTTAGCCCCTGGGATATGTCACAGCTTCTCCCCCTGAGTGACCTTCAGGCTGGCTGCAGAGCAGGGAGGAGGGAGGAAGCAGATAGTGGAAATGGAACCAAAATGTCCTCTCTTGGGACAAGACTTGGCACGGAAGTGTTGATCTTATGTGGACAAACTGAGTGGAAAAGCCCAGGCAGAGGGGCTGGAGGGCTTGGTCCAGGGAATGCTGTGCTGAGGGTGTTCCCAGTGGGACCCTGGATCAGCACTTTCCACCATGGCAGGGTGGGTGGTGGGAACCACTGGAAACATCAGTCTGGTCACAGGGCACAGGTTTGGCTTCCTCTTTGGGCAGCACAGCTGGGCTTGTGGTTCCATCTCACCCCACAGCCGTGGGTGCTCACGGCAAGGAGAGGTGCCCTCAGTGGTGGGGGAGGACCATGGGGCAGGACCACCCCCTCCCTCCTGGCACCACCTCTGCGCTGGGCCCATCCCTGCAGTCAGAGTCCCTTGGGAAAGAGAATCATACAATCATAGAATCATGGTATTGATTGGGTTGGAAAAGACCTCAGAGATCATCAAGTCCAACCCTTGGTCCAACTCCAGTCAGTTTACCAGATCATGGCACTCAGTGCCACGTCCAATCTCAGTTTAAAAACCTCCAGGGACGGTGAATCCACCCCCTCTCTGGGCAGGCCATTCCAATGCCTCATCATTCTCTCTGTAAAGAATTTTTTTCTAATATCCAACTTATATTTCCCCTGGCAGAGCTGAAGCCCGTGCCCCCTTGTGCTATTGCTGAGTGCCTGGGAGAAGAGACCAACCCCCACCTGGCTATAGCCTCTCTTCAGGGAGTTATAGAGAGTTATAGAGTGTGCAAAACAGCCCCCTGTGCTCCCTAAGCCCTTCCCTTGGAGCGGCTCAGCCTTTCCTTCATCCCGGCAATCAGCTTATCCCTGCTCCTCCTCCTCGCCCCTCTCCCCAGGCTCATCCAGCCGAGCCCCCTGCCTGCCAGCGCTCTCTGTTTCCCAGCTATTCCCGAAATGTGCAGTTTGTCAATCAGCTGGATGCTCCAAGTGGTTCTTTCTCCAGCCCCTGCTGCTGCCATGCTCTTCCCGGCAGTTTCCACAGCGCTGCCGCGGGCTTTAACTCGGGAGCTCTGACCATTATCTGATTAAGAAATGCAATTAAGCCCTCGGCAACCCAACTTTCTGGGGCTGCCAGCAGCGAGGTGTTGTTTTTTTCTTCAGCAGTGCTTAGATTTTTCCACCCAGCTCGGGTTTGCAGGAAGGGCTTCCAAGCCCTTTGTGGCTCGGGGCTGTACCCATCGCTTTTCCACATTTTGATGCCAAAAAGCACTGAAAAACTGCTCAAAGACTGAGTTTTATCTTTAAGCAGCAAAGGTATTTATTGGCTACAACGTTGGAGAGCCCCAGATTAGCACCGGACAAAGAAGCTCTGCCGTTCCAGTGTAAAGTGAGGGTTTTTATACAGTTTTCGGAGTGAGTTTCAACATATTACATACATATTCATGCATCTAATTATAATATTCATAGTAGGCGGGGTTTGGGCGGTGCCTGGGGTGAAGTCATCTTTTGGGGAGGTTTCTGGGGGTCGTTCCTGTTTCTTCAGCCTCAAAAGGGGTCGTTTTCTCTCTTCTTCCTCCGTTGAACTTTTCACCTTTTCTCTACATGTCCAGGCTTACCTCCTGACTCGGTACCTTCTTATCTATGGATGCCCACTCTCTCTGTTATCTCTCTTGTAACACAATGGGAGGGATTCCTTTGGTCAGCTCATCTCTAGAAGCTTGTTTTCCCAGTTTGCATCTTTGCCCTGTCTCATTCTGGATGCCCAGGTTTCCCCTGGCACAGGTGCAAACAAAGCGGCTCACGTGGCAGCACCTCAGGTGGAGAGGGAGTATCTCTTACTCCATCTGATGGTATCCAGGTGGGCAGAGCAGCCTCTCAGCTTACCATCCCGCTGGGATAGTGTTAAAGGGAGATGGAAATGTCTGGATTCGGAGCCGCCCCTCCTGTCGCCAGCTCTAGTTGTGTGTGTTGTTCAGGGACTTGCAGGGGAGGGGGGGATTGGCATTCTCGGTTTGTTTTGACCTGATCTGTGATTCCGTGCACTTCCCTGAATTTCTGTTACTTGTGTTTTTCCCAATATTGGGAAATTTTCGAGATGTACAGTCACGGTGGGGTGAAGAAGCTATAGAAGCGAAACCCTAAATGTCATTAGGCAGACTGGGAGAAAACAGGACTTCAGAGAAGTTGAATCTTTTTCTGGCTATAAAAACACTCAGCGAAGTGTTCCGTGGCGCAGAGCAATGTTCCCGTGTAAAGAGAAAGCTAAACTGCCCTTGCCTTTGACAGGCAAACTCTCTGCTGAGTGGGTTCAGTTCCCAGCTCGCCTCTCCAGCCTGGCGTGAAGGTCTCTTTATAGTCCCTTTATTGTGCTTCAATCCTGAAGTTGTTTCCAGCACTTTCTGCGCTTTAAATCAGGGGAAGGACTGACCCAGGGAGCGTGAGGTTCGTGCAGCTCTAGAGGAGGATGCTGGTACAGGTAGTTAATGTCTTGCAGTTCTCATCTCCAGCTTTCTGCAGCCATTCCTGGAGTGTGGATATACAGGAGCAGCTGGTTTGCATCCATTGCATGAAGTACAACATTTGGAGCCACGGGTACATTTGTGTCCTGCTGCTGATTTCTGTGTTGCTCCTGCACCACCACCAGGATAGAAAATCGGTTTTCAATACCAGCCACTCCAAGACTGGGCTGAATTCCCTGTGTCCTCTAGAAAGGTGGATTAATTAGTGGCTTGAAGCTGGAAATTACTTTTCCATCCAGGTAAACGCACAAGATTTTGGTTTGACCGCAGTGAAGCATTTTGAATATAAAAGCTCTTCACAAACAGCCTGTTTCTGGTTGTTTCTATCAGTAGGAAACACATTTTGGCTTTTCTCATTTGTTTTTATTCCCGCTGTCTGCTTTTTTCCAGAAGTGACCTAAAACTTGGGACCGAAGCAAAAAAAAAATGAGCCCTGGAGTTATTCATTTATAAAGTGTCGTGCAGCGAGCGAACAAAGGCCATTTTAAATTGAGAGTCCTGCAGGGAGCTGAACACAGATTTGCTCATGCACTCTAAATTCTCACCTGAACATCCATACATTGTGAGCCCCTCAGAGGAGGGGAGGGAGGCAGATGGGGGCTGGCTAATGGCTCTGGGGTGCTGTGCAAATCAGCACTTGGTGGGGAGAACATCTGTCCAGCTGCTGCAGGGTGCGTTGGCCTGTCAGGCTGGGGGAAATGTTAAATGTCTTTTGCAATACGTGCTGGACAGATGGAAGATGTTGTCCTGGCATTATTAATTAGAGATAATCAGGCACAGGATTGTACCTTGGTGGGGTTTGCCTTGTGGCCTGTGCTCCATACCCTTTCCCAAGGGAGGAGTGCCTGGAGTGGCCCCTCACAGTCACTGCTGTACAAAGAAGGGCTGATTCCCAGCCTGGATGGAGCGGGATCATTGCTCTGTAATCACATGTTTGCACAGCCATGGGATGCCAGAGGGGGGATTTGCAGCCAGTGCTGGCTGGCACCGCTGCATCGGTGCCCGTGGGGCTTGGGGGTTTGCCCTCAGCTCAGTCTCTACTCCAGAGACTGTAAAAGGGGAGAGTGGAAAACTGCCGTGGATCAGCTCTTCCCCTGGCCACAAGTGCTTCTGAACTCCCAGTTCTCCAGAGCTGGCTTTTCCTTCTGGTGTTCCCCTCAATCCCTCAGGAGCTGCCCTTTCCCACCAAGGGAAGAGGGGGTGCAGCTCTGCATTCTGTCTGGCTGTGTGTCCCACCTCATAATATATGACATAAATGACCACCTAAACGACTTTTCCTATTCCTCTGCAGGTGAATCTGGTCCTGAATGAAGGGAAATCCCTGGGCCTCATGATCCGAGGAGGGGCAGAATATTCCCTGGGCATCTACATCACCGGCGTGGATAAAGGCTCCGAGGCAGAGAGCACTGGCTTGAAGGTGACAGTGACCCCAGCGTGGGCTGGGGAGGGGACTTGGGGCTGCACGTTTGTGGCTGCAGGGCCAGCTCAGCATGTTCCTGCTGCTCTTCCTACCTCTTTCCCCCAACCAAGCAGGGCTCATGGTGGGCAGGTGAGCGTTGCATGTCTGAGATGGCTTTCCAGGGCAGGTTCTTTGGGTGTTTTGGGTACTAAGCCTGGAGGGAGCGAGGTGGTGGTGCGAAGAGAAATGCAGCCTTGCAACTTCGGGGGTAGGTTGTGCTTGCCTTCTGCCTTAGCACACCCCCACACCTGATTTCTCCTCTTTGAGACAGCCCAGGGATGTTTTTGGTGTGGACATCCAAGAGGCGCAGCAAAACCCTGGTAGGTGAATCACAGACTAGCTGGGATTGGAAGGGACATCTGGAGATCACCCAGTCCAACCCCCCTGCCATTGCAGGGTCACCTGGAGCAGGGGACACAGGGACATGTCCTGGTGGAGTTTGAATATCTCCAGAGTGGGCGACTCCACGTCCTCCCTGTGCAGCTGTTCCAGTGCTCTGCCACCCTCCATGGAAAGAAGTTCTTCCTCATGTTGAGGTGGAACTTGTTGTGTTTTTGTTTATGTCCATTGCTCCTTGTCCTGTCTCTGGGCACCCCTGAACAGAGTCTGTCACCATCCTCCACACCTGCCTTGCAGATATTTATGTGTATTAATGAGATCCCCTCTCAGTCTTCTCCTCTCCAGACTGAACAGGCCGAGAGTTCCCAGAGTCTCTTTTCATAAGAAAGTCACTCTCACCTCCCTGAGCTGGCAGGGCAGAGTTTTCTATTAAACATCCTGGTCCTGTGCCCTCTCCCTGCGCTTTGCACCCGAAGCCAGGATGGTTGGAGGCAGTGCCGTGCACAAGGTGCTCTCAGCCTGCCTGAGGGCACCTGGTCAGAGCCCGGTGCTCTGTGGTGGGAGCAGATGTGTGCAACCTTCCTCCTTCCTGCAGCCTTGGCATCCACAGGGATCAGGTCTTAACAAGGAGAACCAGCAGGATCACCCTGGGGATAGAGCTGATCCATCCACAGCCTAACTTGGCGTGACCTCCAGCTGCATCAGGCTCTTTCCGCAGTCACACAGGTTCCTAAGGGGTGCTCTGGGGTTTGGCAGGACCCTTCTGAGGCTGCACTGCTCCAGGGGTGGCTGCAGGTTGGCTGCAGACCTCCTGTAAAGGGAGGTCCCACACCTCGTTCACCCCACCATGAACACACACGTCACCTCTGAGCTCCTCCAGCCTTCCTGAGGTACCAGGTCTCAGGACAGGATGGGACATCCTGGGATCACAGCTGTTCCTGGAAGGCACATTTAGGGTTAAAATTCTATGTGTCCTAGGGTCTTTACCATTTAAATACATTGAAAAGGAGCCATTGGGTGTATCTCAGTGCCACTCATGAATGGGGCACGGTTTAAACTCAAACTCCTCAGACTGTAAAATTTTGCTTCACTCGGTGTTTCTTTTCCAGTGTGTTTTTTCCCTTGCCTTGCCTTGCCTTGCCTTGCCTTGCCTTGCTTGCCTTGCCTTCCCTTTTCCCTTCCCCATTCCCTTCCCCATTCCCTTCCCCATTCCCTTCCCCATTCCCTTCCCCATTCCCTTCCCCATTCCCTTCCCCATTCCCTTCCCTTCCCCATTCCCTTCCCATGCTCAGCAGGGCTGATGTCACTCTGCACACTCACAGGGACAGCCACAACACCTGGTCTGCTCCCTCCACTTCATCCCATGCCTGCTTGGTAGGCTGGGAAGTAACCCCCATCCCGCTCCACTGAGGCACCCGGAGCAGTCCCTGCTGTCCCCTGTCCCTGCCACCCCAGGTCCCACCACCCCCAGGTTGTCATTTACCCACCAAAGCCCGCGTTTATTGATTCTGGAGATGTCCTTCCTCGCTGCTCTGCTCCCTGGTGACTGATTTGTGCGTCCAGCAGGCCGGTGCTGCTCTGAATGTCAGGCTTTATGTGATTTCAGATCCTCACAGGCACTTCCCACCCTGATTTGTGTTTGCTGGGGGCTGTAAATTCAGTGCTGCTCGGAGGTTTGGAGATAAAGGAGGGCCTTTTATGTCCCGCTGTTAGACATGGTTGGGTGTCGATTGTGCTGCTCCAGGGGGTGGTGGAGGGGCTGTGATACCACCAGGAGGGAAGAACTGATGGGTAAATGTGATTTCCAGATAGTTTGTTGCTCTCTAAAATACAAAAATTGTGGTTTTTTTTTTTTCAATATGGGCTCACCCCAACCTTGCTGGGTCAATGGAAAAGCTCCTGCTGGTGAATCCCTCTGTGAGGTTTGCTGCTTTCACTGTATTTGTTACCAAAGTTGTTTGATTTGATTCTGATGTGATGTTTAGATTGGATATAAGGAAGAAATCCTTCCCTGTGTCTCAGGTGGCCCACAGAAGCTGTGGCTGCCCCTGGATCCCTGGAAGTGTCCAAGGCCAGGCTGGACAGGGCTTGGAGCAACCTGGGCTGGTGGAAGGTGTCCATGGCAGGGGGTGGGTCTGGAAGGTCTTTGTGATCCCTTCCAACCCAAACCAGTCTGTGATTCTGCCAGGCATTTCATTTTTATCTTCTTGTATCTATGGCACCAACTCAGAATTTTGAAGTGTTTTAATAATAAATGAACCAAACAATTGATGTTTTACATTTAAATTGTGATCAAAGGGCAAACAATATGGTATTGAAACCCAGGCAAAACCAAGGAAGTTTCTCTAAGTCTCAGGAGCTAAGTTGGCTTTTGTGGGTCCCTGGTGCTGAGATGTGGGTCCCAGAGGATCTCCAGCCCTGCTGAGGCTGGTCTGGGTGCTGCTGCTCTGCTCCCTCTGGTGCTGGGATGTGGGTCCCAGAGCATCTCCAGCCCTGCTGAGGCTGGTCTGGGTGCTGCTGCTCTGCTCCCTCTGGCTCCGTGGCCATGAAAGGCAGAGCAGCAAACAGGCTGGATCGCTGCAGTCGGTCGATAATTAAATATTCATACGCCTGGCCTTGGCCTTCTTTATGTTTATTCATTCCTGAAACTCCTGACAATGTGTTCTTTGGGCTTGTTTTAAATTATGCTGCCTGGGACTAAGTTCTCAGAGTGAAAAAGTGCGTGTTCGCAGAGGCTGCAGAGCAGGGATGTGAGTCAGTCCTGTTTGCTTTTGGCTTCTGTCCTTCCCACCTCCTTTGTGATGTTCCCAGTGATGCCCTGAGCCTGTTCTGATGGCATCCATGGCTCTTCTCATCCCGACGTCTTCCTTGTTCCTTTTTTCTGGTGGTGTATTTGGTGTGCATCTTTTCTTTTTTAAGCCGTTTTTGTTTCCTCTCCTTGACCTTTCCATCAGAAATAGCAGATTTCGGGTAGCTTGCTGAGAACAAACAACTCAATATTGAGTGCCCAGCACAAGGGCTGGGGTGAAAAGAGGTTACCACGATCCATATCCATACAGAGAGGAGAAGAGAGGCTGTAAATAGAAAAAGCTGAATGATTTTACATCATCAGTGGCTGTCATAGAACGCAGAGTCATTTAGGTTGGAGGAGATCTCCAAGATCATCGAGTCCAATCATTCCCCAGCACTTCCAAGGCCATCACTCACCTCTGTCCCCAAGGCCACGTCCATCATCATCATCATGGCTAGGCTTCGCGAACGAAGATTTGGGAAGGGCTCTACCCACGCTTGCTGCAAGCGCGCTGATGGCTAAAATCACTGATAACTGCCCTGGGCAGCTGTGCCAGTGCTGGACAGCCCTTTCCATGAGGAAATTTTTCCTTATATCCAACCTGACCCTCCCCTGGTGCAACTTGAAGCTCGTTCCTCTTTTCCTATTGCTTCTTACTTGGGACAACAATCCCCCCTGGCTCTCCTCTCCTGTCAGGGAGTTGCAGAGAGCGAGAAGGTCCCCCCTGAGCCTCCTTTTCTCCAGGCTGAGCCCCTTCAGCATCTTCTCATGAGACTTGTGTTCCAGCCCCTTCCCCAGCTCTGTTCCCTTCCCTGGACACAACTTGGTGTCCTCTGCAAACTGACTGGGGGTGCATTCGATCCCCTCATCCCAAAGCCAAAGCTGCCCTTTGAAAGCTGAATTGTGGGGTTTTTTTTTGAGGTCTGCCCATAGAGAAAGATACTGAAAAAGAGGAGAGAAAATAAAATCAAAGCCTTGTGGCTCCCTCTGTGTCTGGGGAACAAGCTGGAGGGTGAGCAAGTCAGTCAGGAGGGGTGTGGTTGTGGTACCCAAGATGTAACGTTTCTTCTGGAGTGGTCCTTCAGATGGTGTCACTTGATGGGGATGGACGTTGTTTAAGTGGCTCCTCTCCTGGGAGGCCACCAGAACCCTCCTCACAGCAGTGCCCCAATCTCTGCCAGCCCCAAGAGACCATTTCCTCTCCTTGTGCTTTCATCTCCAGCCTGTATCTGCTTTGTTCTTCCTGTTTGTATTGCAGAGCGTTTGGGTAAAGAACACGTTTTCAGGCAGCACTTGGCACCCATCACTGCCTGCCCTGCTCCCAAATCTGTCTCCAATCCTTCCAGCAGGCTGTGTTGGTCTCCTTGGACATGGGTCATCTGCCCTGACCTGTTTTCCTCCTGGAAAAATTGAGCACCTCCTTATTTTATTGCGAGTCTTAATTTGGTCAGTTCTGAATCGATTCATACCCTTCCCTCGCCATGCTTTTAATTGCTTAAGGTCTGCCTTTGGTAATTATTTGTGCTAGAGGGAGGCTCCTTCTGCTTTAGTGGTGCCTCAGGTGTAATTTAGCCTCTCTCCGGGCACATTAGTGGCATTAAACAGGTCTGGTGCCAATGCCAAGCCGTTTGGCATCCTATTAGCCCTGTCAGTCCCAGCCCAATTTGGTGTCGTTTAACGTTAACTCACATTTAAAATCTCTCACCTATTTTTCTGTCCGTGTGACTGAATTTCTCCCAGAGCAAATTTTGATTATTTTTAAGAGACTTTAGGTGCTCAGAACGCTTGTCTGAAGCCCATTAGGTTTCTCTTGACTGCACCTCCCTTGCCCACGTCATTTCCTCTGTCTCCACAAAGAGAAGGAGCCAAACCTCTCATCGAGGTGTGTTATTTCCGAGCTCTGCTTCTTGTTGTGGTCTGTCACCTTTTGCATGTCATGTTCAGCCCTTGCATTTCAGGGTACATTTATCCCTAGGAAATGAAAATAATTCCATTTTCACAAGTGCCACAGCATGTCTTGTGTGTCCACCCACCACAGCTGAGCACAACTGAAAACTTGTTCCTGAAATATACAGGGCAATAATTTTCCTGTGTTTTATTATAACTTTTTTTTTTCGGTGTCTTATTATTGCTTCTTTTATTCTGTGCCAGTTTGGAGCTGTGCAGATGGAAAATCTTTTTTCAGGGTCAGCTGTTGTTTTACTAGATGGTTCTTTTGCATCTCTGCAGGTTTTTTTGTTACCTTCCCAGTTGTCCTTGACTTTGGGGAGAAAATATAATTATTATCTATGTTAATTAGCAAAAAGTCCTTTCCAGCTCTAATAGGAGTGTGTGATGAAGATAGGCTGATTTGCAGACATTTGGGCTGTCCAGTGATTCCTTTTTATCTGCCCTTCACCAGCAATTATTTTTGCAAGGTCTTTTTTTTTTTCTTTTCCCTGCACAAGGTGCTCCAACTTATCCAAGTGTTTTGTGGCTGGTTGTT
Source organism: Grallaria varia (assembly GCA_013396735.1). Taxonomy (NCBI): domain Eukaryota; kingdom Metazoa; phylum Chordata; class Aves; order Passeriformes; family Formicariidae; genus Grallaria; species Grallaria varia. Next base: position 59,364 of record VWZG01011753.1, on the reverse strand, counting down.
CCCACCTGGTGTTAATATTCTGGAAGCACCTGGGAGAGGTGATCACGTGCTGGGCGCTTTAACAGAGCACAAGGGACCAGAGGGACATGAAGGACATGGAATGAATGTTGAGGAAGTGATAAAGGACAGACAGAGAGATGAAGTAGCTGGTCCAGGGCCCCTCTGGTCTCACTGATACAGTGAAGACTTACCAGGCTCCTGTTGGTTCTCTCTTGAAAGGAGAAATTAAGGAAGGGTTATTAAATCTGTGTAACTGTCTTGAACCAAAAAATCATGAAAATTTAATCCCTGATATGGAAAACTATTAAAGATTCATAATTCCAATCAAGCTGTCTAATCAAATTTGGGGGTTTATTGTTTTGGTGCTGCAGTGAGGAGCCTGGTGCTCCTCCTTTTAGTAGCACAATCCACTCCACTGGGTTGCCTGATAAATCAGAGAGACTATATCCTTCACCCCTGAATGGGTGTTTCTCCTGGCAGTTTAGGCACTTGCATAACTTCCCTTCCCTGTTGTGTTGGTCGCCAGCAATTTTCTGATAGCACGTTTAAAGCTGACAGAGCTTGAAAGGAGTCTGAGATATTTGTGGAGTCTGTTTGTTGGGAATGTGATCATTTGTGTTGTTTGTGTTGTTTGTTGTTGCCCCTGTGCCAGGGGCTGCCCACCCACACAGGGAAGATTTTCCTCCTCATATCCAATCTAAACCTTTCTTTCAGTTCAAAGCCATTCCCCCTTGTCCTGTCCCTCCATCCCTTGTCCCAAGTCCTTCTCCAGCTCTCCTGGAACCCCTTTGGGCACTGGAAGGGGCTCTCAGGTCTCCCTGGATCCTTCTCTTCTCCAGACTGAACCCCCTCAGTCCTCCCAGCCTGTCCCCAGAGCAGAGGGATTCCAGCCCTTGGAGCATCTTTGTGGCCCATTTTCTCTGACTTTTCCCTACTCTTGTGCCTTCTCTGCTGGGAATGCACTCATGGGAATGCTTGGAGACACCAAGGTGGGGTTGTATCTGCACCATGGCGTGGCCTCTCTGCCCTTGGTTCCCATCAGCCCTTCACTGGATGCACTAATGGAAGGAAAACATCCCAGGAAGACAGGGAGAGGAGTGGCTGCCTTGACAGGGTTGTGACACTTCTGCTGTCCACTTTGACCCCAGAAAAATTCTTGGCAGGTCTGGAGTAACCTTGGGTGATGGCAGAGTCACTTGGCAGTGGTTAATCCAGTGCTTCCCACTGGAGTAAGAGTCTGGAGAATTAATCCCAGCTGGCTCTGTGTCATAAGGAAAATCAGAGAGTGTTTTGTCAGAGCTGAGCAGAAGCCTCTGGTTAAGCAAAGATAGGAGGGAGCAGTTTGAAAGAGATGTTTTATCAGAAACAGGGCGAATTGTGATAAGGGAGTGAAGAGAAGCAGCACTGGATGCCCTGGAAGCACAGAGGAAGAGGGCATGGAATGAAGGATGAAATACCAGATGGGTGCCAGGCTGTCAGGGAAACTCCTGGTTACTGCAAAAGCCCTGCCCACAAAACCAAAGCTCTGAGGAGCAGCTGGGGAGGAAATAGGAGGAGAGGAGGGATGGGATCCAGCAGTTTGCAGGGTGTGGGAGGCTGTGGTGAGACACTCCAGTTGAACCTCCCTGCTGCACACAGAGATCTGAGGTTTGGGGCTTCCACAGATGGTTCCTGGCCTCCCAGAGCAGCAGGAGGTGCTGGATCTGGAGGCCTTGATGCTCTTGGGGGGTCTACAGTTGGTCTGCAGGTCTGGTTAGTGGAGGAGACTGGGCAGATTGGTCTGACTTGGGATGCTGAACAGGCTCCCCCAGGCTTCACAGACTTGTCCCTCACTGGCTCCCAGCTTGAGTGCTTGATCTCCATCCAACAGCATTTTTCCTGGTCTCTCCAACTGCTGTATCCTGAGTTTGGTGGTGGGTCACACTGAGTAGCTCCTCCCTGGTCGGGGAAGAAGGTTTTATTCCTAACAGAAAAGCCCCCAGGACTTTCCAGGCTCACCCCATCCCGATGCCACAGGTAGGAGACCAGATCCTGGAGGTGAACGGCCGGAGCTTCCTCAGCATCCCCCACGACGAGGCCGTGAAGCTGCTCAAGTCCTCTCGGCACCTCATCATGACGGTGAAGGACATCAGGCGGCTGCCCCACGCCCGCACCACCGTGGACGAGACCAGGTGGATCACGAGCTCCCAGCTCGGGGAGACCCTCGTCAGCCCCGCGGGGTACGTGCTTGGGGCAGAGCCCTGAGAGGGCTGTCACCTCAGAGCCCCTGGGGTGGGGGGACACAGTCACCCCCCACCACGTGATGACCTTGGGCAGCCGGTCCATGGGTGCACCCAATGCCAGGGTGGGTGGTCCCTGTATCAAGTGAAGCATCTCTGACCTGGTCTGGACAACATGCTGCTGCCTCTTCCCCTTCTCCCAGGCCAGAAGCTTTTAGTTTCTTCCCCTTTGAGAGGAGGTGCCAGGTGCTATGCCAGGTGCTGTGCCAGGCGCTGTGCCAGGTGCTGTGCCAGGCACTGTGCCAGGCCCCATGCCAGGCCCCAGGTGACGAGGGACCAGCACTAACTTACCTTCTCCCTCCTCGCAGGGCAGTGGGTGACCATGCTGTGGAGATGGCAAGCAGGGTAAGACACACCTCGTGCCTGATGCCTTATGAAAAAACCCCAACACTGTTATTGTCTTTTATTTTCCCTGTGAGGGAGGGCTTTGTGCTCCTGGTTATAGAAGGGGTGCTGGTTTGATGAGGGGTTTGAGCCTTTCTCCTCCCCACCTCATGTTGGCAGCTGACACAGTGGGTGCCCCCTCTCCTGTGCCACTGGGGAGTCACATCTGCAGCATATCTGGTGCCTCCCAGCCAGGCACCTTAACTGAGAAGGGGCAGAGATCACCCAAGGGCAAGGACCATGGGGACACCTTCACCCTGCAGACGTGACCATGGTGCCTTCCACATGGTGGCTGTCTCTGGGTCCTGCCAGCTCCTGGGATCTTTCCCATTCCAGAGCAGAGCAGAGGCCTCTCCAGCACACCAGGCAGTGGCAGGGACTCACCCATGCTGTGCCTGCAGCTCTGCACCAGCTTCTTCTCCCCACACCTTTCTTTTGAATGGAAATAAAGCAGGGAGGTTTCACAGGTGGCTCTCACTGACAGATTTGTATTCTTTGGTGGCAAAACGTGTTCCCCAGCCTCAACTCCTCTCTGTCTGGGATGATCAGGGTCTTGTCTGGCTCCAGATCCCTGTGCTGACTGTGCCAACACTGCCTGGGAGGGAACAGCAAGGACCTCCTCTCAAAGGAAAAAAAGCCTTTCATCTGCAGCCAAACTTGTCTCTCCCTGGGGCTCCTTTGGTTGCCAGTGGCTCTTTCTTCACCAGGGTCTGCTTCAAGCTGGCAGCAGAGGCAAATGTGCCTTTTACACAGGATGGGAAGCTGGCCTGTGTCTTGTGACCCCAGTTCCCCCAGCCCTGACAGGGTGGAATGAGCCTGTGATTAAATCAGTAGCTGGTTGAGGGGCAGTGTCCCTTCTTGCTGAACAGAGCCGGGAAGCTGGTTTGGTTTTCAACTGATGCTGCATAAACTCATAGAATCGTAGTTTCAGAAGATACCCTGAGCTGGAAGGGTTCCCCAAGGATCGTCCAGTCCAACTCCTGGCCCTGCAGACACCCCAACAATCCCACCCTGTCCCTCAGAGCATTGTCCAAACCCTCCTGGAGCTCTGGCAGCCTTGGGGCCGTGCCCACTGTCCTGGGGAGCCTGGGCAGTGCCCACCCCCCTCTGGGGGAAGGACCTTTTCTTGAGATCCAACCTAACCCTGCCCTGACACAGCTCCAGCTGTTCCTGTCACTGGAGAACAGAGATCAGAGCCTTTGACCATGGCTCTGGAGTTACCCAGAGAGGTGGTGACACTGAACAGCCCTGCTGTTGATCCCTTGGGTGTTTATCTGCCTTGGGTCATCCTCCACATCCCCCTTCCACGCCTGCTTTCCAGCTCTCCCCCCGGCAGCTGAGTGAGAGCACTGGTCTGAGGCACAGGCAGCTTGGGCTGGCAGGCAGAGCCCAGGGCAGGGGGCAGTTCTCAGGAGAGAGAGCAGCCAATTCCTTGTCATCCCACCCCAAAGCCAGTCTCCTGTCTCCTGCAGCCCGTGTTTTACCGGGGGCTGGCCGGCTCGCAGGTGACCCTGAGCAGCATGGTGAACCAGACCCGTGTCATGCTGGAGGAGCAGGCACGGCACCTGCTCAACGAGCAGGAGAGGGCCACCATGGGCTACTACCTGGACGAGTACAAGGAGGGCAACATCTCCGTGGATGCTCTGGTCATGGCCCTCTTCGAGCTGCTCAACACGCACGCCAAGGTGAGGTCCACACCAGGAGCAGGGACAGCTTCTTGTGCCTGGTGGGCTGAGCAGAGCTATTGTCACAGGGTGGGCATTGTCACAGGGTGGGCATTGTCACAGTGTGGACATTGTCAGTGTGGACATTGTCACAGGGTGGACATCATCAATCTGGACATCGTCACAGGGTGGACATCATCACAGGGTGGACATTGACAGTGTGGACATTGTCATAGGGTGGGTGTTGTCACAGGGTGGACATCGCCACAGGGTGGACATCATCACAGGGTGGACATTGTCAGTCTGGACACTGTCACAAGCTGGCCCACTGCCTCCAAGTTGATCTGCTCAGGGCAAGGGTAAGGGTGTAAGCAAAATCCAGGTGTAGGACATTATCACAGAATCATCAGTGTCCCAGAATGGTTCGGGTTGGGAGGGACCTTAAAGACCATCTTGCTCCAACCCCCTGACATGGGCAGGGACACCTTCCACTAGGCCAGATTGCTCCAAGCTCTGTCCAGCCTGGCGCTGGACACTTCCAGGGATGGAGTAACCTTCTCCAGTGCCTCCCATGATGTGGGAAGCTCTGTCCAGCCTGTGGCAGAGGAGCTTCTGGTAACATTTAGGACCAAACCTCCTGCTGTGTTACCTGCCAGCGCATCCCATCGCCGCTGCCGAGCAGGGTGGGAGGGCAGGTCCTCACCTGGACTGTGGTGATGCTCCAACCTCCCTTTGGTCGTGTGTGTGCCCGGTGCAGTTCTCGCTGCTGTCGGAGGTGCGGGGCGTGATCTCCCCGCAAGACCTCGACCGTTTCGACAACCTGGTGCTGAAGAGGGAGATCGAGTCCATGAAGGCCCGCCAGCCCGCGGGGCCCAGCGCCGCCACCGACTCCTACTCCATGATGTCCTACAGCGACACCATCTCCTCCTCCAGCAGCCACTTCACTGCCACCACCGTCAGCTCGGCCCGGGTGAGTCCCTCTGGGCTTGTCCTTTTCCTTCCAGCGCCTGCTCCTGGCAGCCCTACGGCAAACTGCTTTCCCTGGAGCGCTGTAAGGGCCTTTCACCCCGCAGGAAATCCTCTTCCAACTCCCCCTCCCGTGGGTTCCCCCAAAGCTTTGGTTTTTCCTGGTGGTCCTGGCCACTTGTAGGTGCAATGAGGTGATGCCAGGACGCTCAGTGCCATGATCCGGTAATCCCAGTGGTGTTGGATCAAGGGTTGGACTTGATGGTCTCAGAGATCTCTTCCAACCCAGTTGATTCTGTGACTGTGTCTCTGTGGTCCTGACACTGAGATGCTGCTGTCCCCTGCGTGAGGGGTGGCGCTGGCTGTCCCTCTGTCCCCAGGGAGGATGAAGGCTGTCTCCCTTCCAGGACCTCCACTGTGCCACAGCAGAGCCATGCATTTGAATGGCAAACATGGGTTTAAGTGTATAGACAAATATTTCATTTAAATGAAAGATAAAAAGCTCTTCTAGACTCTTCTAGGTAGTTAAGATGATGCTAGGCAAGTCTCTTAGCCAAACTTGTAACTCAGCTTTGAAATTTGGCCTTTACTGCCTTCTAGTTTTTTATATTTTAGAAAAGCATGGGATTAAACATATTTTCAATCAAAAGTATTATAGTGTACACACAAATATGTAGGATAAAATATTATGTATAGCAACAGAATGCAGGTTCCATGATGCATAAAAATCACAACCTTCACCTAAGGAATTCCAAAATCGCATTCCCAGACAAAGCAGAAAGTCCATTATGGGTTTTAAGCACAACAAACTACAAAGAGATGCTTTATCTTTAAAATGTTATTCTGCAGACGAGAGCTGCATCCACACGGAAATCCAGGCAAAGTGCTGCTGCCCCACTGTGCCTGCTGCTGTTCAGCACCTTTTAAATCACCTCCTTAAGGATTCTGGCTGCCTGCTCCCCATCCCAGTGGGAACCACAGTGGCTGCATCCCATTCCAGCCCCTGCCCACTCTCCAACACTCAGCTCCCACGTCTCTGCCAGGCTGGCATCGCACACACCGTCTAATTAAGTTACTGTAATCACCTCAGAGTGTGCAGGCACACAGCCCCCAAATTAATTTCCTCGCCGTAAAATGCCTTTCATCATAAATGCATTAGTAACCTTGGAAATTAAACCCTTCCTGAAAAGAATTGGGGACAATGGGCTGGTTCTGCAGCGAGGGAAGCACCCACGGATGGAGCGGTGGGATGGGGATGTGGAGGTGGGGGAGAGAGGAGGGGGCTTTCCTGGGGCTCTGCCTGCCTACACGGTGTGGTCCAGCCTCCTAAGAGGTCTCAGAGAGTGTCAGAGCATCAGAGCTGTGCTTTTGTGCCATTGATTTCCCAAATGCCCACGGGGACACCATCTGCTCTGGTCAGGGTGGATCCCAGCGAGATCCTTCCTGCATCAGGAGAAACAAAGCCAGTTTTGCTCTGCTTTCCGAGGACCTGCTGGGAAAACCCTTCTGAAGTATCTGAGGGCTGGCACAGGTCTGCCAGGGCTGTGTGCTGGGTGTGACACCCTGTTTTCCTGCTGTCCCCGTGCCAGGGGCTGTACCAGGTGCTTTGGGTGTGCTGTGCTCTGCCTCCTGCTCCACAACACGTGCCCAGCGTGAGAGACAGCCCAGCCTCACTTGGCACATGAGCCCAGAGCTCAGGGAGGGAGACCAGGGTGCTGTTCTGGCATAGAGAAGGGAGTGGGCACCGTTGTTTTAAGGGCTTCCTTCAGAAACGTGGCCCTGTCACGACGTCAGTTTTACACAAGGCACAATTCTAGCAGCCTTTGTAGGGGCTCGTAGCCCTTAGCTGTTAAATAATACAGCCTGACTGCTTCAAACAAAAATGAACACATTATTTTAAGTCCTCTTCGTCAGTGAGTTGCAATGTAGTTCAGGAGTGGTGGAGAAAAAGCATCTAATGCTTGCATAAAGGCACCTTTATCTTCCACTGTGCAGGGACCTTACAGACTACAAGTAAGAACTATCCTAACACACAATTATGCATCTTTCTAAAACTAATACACTCCACCAAAACTATCTAACAACAAACAGGTATAATTAAATATTAACTAAGACACATTTTATAAAATTGATGAATTCACACAGTTCTTAGCTATCTTAATTCTAACTTGATTAACAGAGTTCTTTGCGTGTATCATTCCGCAGAATATTAGCAGGCTTCTTGTTCAGTTTACTGTTAGCCAAGGTCATTTTGCACATTCCATCGTTATCATTGAGGCCTCTTCCTGGGAAGCTGCTTTTGGCTCCTTCTGGAAACCTGCATGTGCTCCAGCATGGTCCCTTGGTCCTTCCTGGCCCTGTGGCCCCTCTTTGCATGGGTGTGAGCTCTGCCTGGGTGTTGGGAACGCTGGCACGGGAGGTGGTTGTGCCCACAGTTTGCCAAAACAGCTGCCAAGCAAAGAGCACCAGCACATGGTGGATTGAGGCTTGTCACGACTAACAGGAGAGAGAGACAAAGGGGCAGAGCTCCCAAACTGCTCCCTCTGCCCTGTTCTTCCCTGAGCCCCTGCTCCATTCCCCTCCCCAGCACCTCTCCCAGGGGGGACTCACCTCGGCCGTCACATCCAGCCCTGGATGCAGCTGGATGTGGACCCTGCAGGGTGGGCTGGGGGAGGAGGGATGCTCTGAGCCGGGATTTGCTCATCTCTCTTGCTCTGCATTCCCCCCTGATGTCACGTTTTCGCTTTTGTGCTTGTTTTCCCTCTGCTCTTGCCCTGGTGCGTCCCCAGGAGCGGCTCCTGTGGCTCATTGACCTGATGGAGGTAGGGGAGAAGGGCGAGTGGGTGGGCTGTGTGTGTGTGACTGTGTGCTGGGGAAGGCTGGCATGGCTGGCCAGGGGCTCCCACGCGGCTCCTCCACGTGGGCAGCCACCTTGTGCCACCCACCCTGCTGAGGAGACCCCCTTTGCCCAGCCCAGCTGCAGACCCAGCTGGTACCAGTGTCCCACCCGCACCAAAGCCCTGAGTGCCACGGATACCTCGGGGATGGGGTTTTGGAAGGAGCAGCAGCGTGGAAACCTGGTGGACCCCAGACTGCTCTTCCTGCTGTGCCTGCTGCTGTGCTGACTTGCTGACTCATAGAATCCCAGGATGATTTGGATAAAGCCCATCTAGTCCAACCACCTGCAGTGCATGGGGACACCTTCCACTAGCCCAGGTTGCCCCGAGCCCTGTCAAACCTGCCCTTTAATATTTCCAGGGATGGGGCAGCCATAGCTTCTCTGGGCAGCCTGTGCCAGGGCCTGCCCACCATTGTTCTAAAACACTTTGTCCTTCTAGCTAATCTAAACTGACCGTTTTAGTCTAAAACCATCACCCCATGTCCTATCACAGCATGCCCTGTTAAAAAAAAAAATCTGTTCCTATCTCTCTTACTTCAAGTAGTGAAATGCCCCAATGAGGTTTCTCCAGATCCTTGTCTTCTCCAGGCTGAACAACCCCGGCTCTCTCAGCAGGCAGGTCACACCCCGTGGCACATCCTCAGGGATGGGGGAGAATTTTCCTTATGGGTTTTGGGTCTGGAACAATCCTTGCTGCAGTGCAGGAGGGGCAGTGTGTGCACGTTGTGCGTGTGCAGCCTTGGAGAAATGCTCACAGAGGCTTTGGAGAGGCTGGATGTGGATGTGGATGTGGGGAGAGCCTGAGGACGCCTCTGTCGTGTCAGAGCTCTTGGCTGGGAAAGCTGCAGGTTCTGTGGGGTGGAGCACATTCCCCGCTCCTCGGCTGGGAGGAAATCACAGGGTCAGTGGGTTGGGCACAGACCGCCACTGGTGGAGCTGGGACTGCTCGGGAGAGAGGACCTCTGGCCCAAAAGGCACATCCCTCCCTCTGGGAATGGCCCTTATCCAGTGGAAAACAGCTGTAGCATTCCCAGATGGGGTTGATCACAGGCGCCCTGAACCGTGGGACACAGATTTCTTTGGCTTCACTTGACCAGGCCCCCTGTCCCATGAGCATTCCATGGGCTGGAGGATGAACTTGACCAAAAATAACCAGTGTGAGGCTGAGCAGGCGCTGCCATGGGAAGAGTGATCCCATTACAGGATGTGTCCTTCAGGATACTTGGAAAGGAGGCAAGCCCCACACGGGAGCTCCGTGTCTGCCTGTCTGGGTGTCACCAGCACCTCCTGGGTGGGTCTCAGGAGGAGTCCTGCAGGGCAGAGGTTGGTTGTAGATGGCAATGATCAGGTGCAGCATGTCCAACCAGAGCAGTAGGAATTCCTGATCGCTTCCAAGCACAACATTCCATGTGTCCCTGCCTCCTGCCTCGCACTTGTTCTTAGGATGAAGCAACTGAAAACCCTACTGGTTTTGGTTTTGCTTCTCCATCACCTCCTAGCAAAGCTGCTGCCATCCAAAGGTGCCTTCTCCTCCCAGGGCCTGGTTCCACAGGCACTGTCGTGCTCCCAGTTCCCTGGGATATCCCACATGGAGGATTCCCATGTGCTGGGAACAATCCTCTCAGAGGATGAGGACAGAGACAGAGTGAAGCCACTGTGTAGGGGTCACTGTGTCACCTTCAGAGCCCCTGAGGTCTGGGCCAGGGGCCTGGGGCTCCTCCAGCCCTGCCGCTGCATTCCAGAGTGGGACAGGGAAGGGAAGAGAAAAGGAAAACTGGGCTTATTGTCAGGCTGGTGCAGCTGATCAAAACTGAAGCCCTGTGGGACTCAGGCTGAGTAGCTCTGCAAAGCTCTCGTTAGCAATAACTGGAAATTAAGGGACTGATTTGGAGCTGAGAGGTTAATTAAAGGTTGGATCGTGTTCCCCAGGGAGGTGGCAATTTCTCCACTCTTTAATCTGCAAATGAAAGCTGTCTGCCTGTCTGAAAGATGCTCTCCAGCTCCATCACTCCTGCCATGGACTCCATGCAGGATAGGAAGGAAAACATTTCCCAGCTCCTCTGGCCCCCAGTTTCTATAGGGAACTGGAAAATACGTTGGATAAAGGAGCAGGGAGTGGGCAGGAGGGAGCAGCCTCCTTAGTAAAGACTCATTTCTCAGGGCAGTGGCACGTGGCTTGGATGAGTCTTTCAAGGGAAATTCAGGAACGCACAGCCTCAAAATAACCAATTCCTGAAAGCAAATGTACTCGGCTTAAAAGCCATCGTGTTTTATAGCCCAGAGCATTCTCTGTTTAATTGCTTTTGCCCCCAAAGAACTAAGCTTGGGGAAAGGCAAATCTCCTGCTCACACACTGCAGCAGGAAAAGGTGCCCTAAGGAGGGTGAGCAGCATCAGTGCCCCTGGCTGGGGGGGAGCAGAGCAGGCAGCGGGATCAGGGGGTGGAGGGCGACTGCTGTGCCCACCCAGCGTGTGCCAGAGGAGCCACGTCTCAGTGCAGGCTGTCCTCACCACGAGGCCAGTGCTGGGACATGGCATGTGATGGGCTTCGTGGGCATCAGGTTCAGTGGCAGGACTGGGGGAGGTGGCCCTGGCAGGTTTTAGGGGGCATCGGGCAGACTCTTCTTGTTTTAGTAGTGATGTAACTGTGGCTGTCTGACATCAGGCTGCTCCCACTTATACTGCCCAGAGAGGCTGGGACTGCCCCTGGATCCCTGGAAGTGTCCAAGGCCAGGTCGATTGGAGCTTGGAGCAGCCTGGGCTAGTAGAAGGTGTCCCTGCCCATGGCAGAGGGTGGTACGAGATGAGGTTTAAGGTCCCTTCCAACCCAAACCGTTCTATTATTCTTTATCACAGTGGTCTGGTCCTCATGCATTTGCCAAGAGCTCAGTGGACTCGTTGGAGCTACTGGAGGCAGGGCTGGAGAGGGAAGAGCTAGGGACAGAGGTGAGATCCTCCCCAACTCTACCAGGCTGGTGCTGGAATGTCACCATCTCTGCTTCCTTTCCTTGTGCAAGCAGCCACCTGGTTGGATTCAGGGCTCTGGGCAGCATCTGGTGCAGGGGCAGGTGGTGTTTGGGCAGGTGTCTGCAGAGCAGAGGAACCAGCAGCAAACAGGAGCTCTGGGACAAAAATCGGTGCATTTGGTGCAGCTTCTGCAGCACTGGGAGCTCTCTGGCTGAGCACCTCTGTTCCTTGGCATCACGCAGGGACAAGGATGGCACTCAAGCTTTTAAATTCATTGGCACTTCAATCAGATTTGAATTCTCATGGCTGACGTGTGCCCAGCCCAGAGCAGCTCATGACCAGTTAAATCACTGTAAAGACACATCACTTTTGAAACAGCCCTACCTGCATCTTCCTCCAGGCTCAGATACAGGGAATCACATCCCTCACACTGGTGCTTGGATTTGCACAGTCCTCTGCCATGTCAGCTCTGGATAATACCTGATTTTTCTGGTGCTGCTGCCACGTGTTTCAGCCAAATCCGTGTCCTGCCCTGTTTTGCTGCATGATCAATAATCCAGGAAGGGGTAGGGGATGGCTTTAAACTGAATGACAAGAGGTTTAGATTTAGATGTTGGGAAGAAATCCTTCCCTGTGAGGGTGGGGTGGCCCTGGCACAGGTTGCCCAGAGAAGCTGTGGCTGCCCCTGGATCCCTGGAAGTGTCCAAGGCCAGGTTGGAGCAGCCTGGTCTAGTGGAAGGTGCCCCTGCCCACGGCAGCGTGTTGGAATGAGCTGATCTTTAAGGCCCCTTTCAACCCAAACCAGCCTGGGATTCTGTGTTTCTCTTTCAAAAGCTGCCTGCCCTTGTGTTGGATTAATTGATGATTTTGCCAGAGGAAGGAGTGGTTTCCCAAGTGAAGACTTTACCTGTTGCTCCCCGAACAAGCTGTTTCTTTTTGTTCCCATTCTCCAGGGTTCTTTCAGAAGCCACGGAGATAAAAGCACTTTGCATCAATGTTTTTGCTTCTTCTCTAATGCTCTTAATTGCCTCCCGTGTCTATTTTGGGACGCCAACATCTTACAGGCACAGCAGCAGCCTCCAGCAGCTGGGGGAAATGCAGATGCACCAGCATCTCAACTAATCAGCTGTTTACCCTGCAATAAATAACAGGCACTTAAACACAAACTCTGCCCTGCCCCATCCAGCAGGAGCCAACAAACATCCCTGCGAACGTGACAGGAGCCAAGTTCACCCTTCCTGAGCAGCAGCAGCCCCTCTCCAGGGCAGGATTGCTGCGGGAGGGGGGCTGAGTCTGGGTTTGCCCTTGCAGGAGCACCAGGATGTTCCCTGCTGGCAGAGCATCCCCGGAGCCTGGGCAGAGCCAGCAGCAGGGCTGTGGATCTGGGCTCTGCCCGGGCCAGGCAGAGCTCACCAGGGCAGAGCTGTGCCCACACTGTGCCCCTCGTCCTGCCATCCCTGCTGGGACTTAGCCAGGGTGCCTGTCTGCTCCCCTTGGCTGTATCCATGTCCTCTCCCTGGGGCCATCCCGACCAGCAGCTGCCCCTGCACAGACAAACTGACAGATTCCCACTGCCCTTCTGGATTCCTGGAGCTGTGGCGTGTTTAAAACTGTGGCGTGACATTTCCTGATGACATTTTGACTCAGCAAGGGAAAACAGCCTTGGTTTGCAAGGAGACCCACTGTTCTGGGTTGCAAGGGAGAGGAGTCTTAAGCTTTTCTATTGCCCTTCTCCCAGGAAGGATCCAGATATTGAACCTGTAGCCCTCAGAGCTTCCAAATTTAGCAGGAGGAGCTGATTTGGGTCTAGAGGAGCTCACTCCTCCTCTGCAGGGGAGCTCACCCGAGTAGGTCCAGGTCCACAGCAGGCTTTGGGGACACTTCGTCGCTTGGGAGAGCCTGTATCCCACAAAGCTGCTTTGCTCCTGTGATGTGTGACCCTCCAGGGAAGCTCCAAGGAAACACAAACCTTTGGGTGAAAGATTGGCCTGGCACGGGGAGGGGTTTGGGGGATAACCTGCATCCCTCTGCATGTTCCCTGTCGCCCTGGCACTGTGGTGGTTGCCCTTGCTGCTCTGACGTGGTTGTCTCTGCCTTTCTTTGCCCTCTCAGAACACGTCAGAGCTGGAGGGAGCTGGGGACTGCCACCAAAGCAGCATCAACACCCTGCCAGACGTGTCCCTGGTAAGGCCCTGCACGGAGCTGCTGCGCCTCGGGTGGGAGCTGGAGGAAAACTGGGGCTGCCAAGTTCTGCCTCAGCTTCAGTAGCTCTGCTCCATCAACACCTCAGGGGTGTCAGAGAAGCCAATTAATCCTAGCCAGGTAAATTGGCTAAGGGAAGGATTCTGGCTGGCTGAGTAGGAGCAGCCTTGTGGGAGCCAAAGCAAAGGTTGGGTGATTTGTCCTCTAATCGTCCTTATTTGTAAATCGAATTCTTCCTGTCAGAAGGTCAGAAAGGTGTTTCTATGACAACCAGCTCGTTTAGCCGTGGCCACTGTGAAAAGATAAAGTTACAGGTGACACTGAGCCTGGGGAAGTTCTGGGGAAGTTCTCACAGCTGGGCATGGTGTCCTAAAAACTCCTGTTCTTGGTCTGGCAGGATGATATCTCCTCCTTCCCAGATGAACCACCCAACTTCAAGCCTCCACCTCCTCCTTCAGCCCCTCAGCTGCTGGACCCCTCTGCTGCCCAGCACAGGAACCCAGGGAAGGAGAAGCCCAAGCGTCCCTCCTCCGAGTCCTCCCAGTCAGGCCTTTTCTTTGTGGCCCCCCGGAACCCCACGCCCCCTTCCAATGCCCCTGAGAAGGACACGGTCAGCATGACCTCCACTGCCACCACATCCACCGAGGATTCGTCCCCCAGCGCCATCTACGCCACCATCTCCCCGGCCCCGCACAGCTCCCGGAGGCCGATGGATGCCCAGCTCTCCTTGGTCACCCAGCACCCCATCGGGCCCTTCCCCAGGGTCCAGTCCCCAACCAGGTTGAAGAGCCCGTCCCCAGAGGGTCCCGTGGCTGGTGGACCCCAGGGCCCCAGTTCTCCATCCCCTCCTCCTCCTCCTGCCCACCCTGCGCCCCCTCCCCCGGACAAGGGCAGCCCCCAGGCCGTGGCCAACCAGCACTTCATCATGGTGGAGGTGCACCAGCCCAACAGCGAGCCCGACGTCAACGAAGTGAGGCCCCTGCCCCAGGCCAGAGGTGGGTGGCCCGTGGTCCTCGAGAGGACGCACTTCTGGAGATCCCAGATCTCACGATCCGAGGGCTGGCGCCCCCCTGCCCTGGAGACAGGCTGGGAGAGTTGGGGGTGTTCATCCTGGAGAAGAGAAGGCTCCTGGAAGACCTTAGAGTCCCTTCCAGTGCCAGGGGTCCCTTGGAGATGGAGAGGGATAAGGAGCAGTTCCCTGGAGATGGAGAGGGATAAGGGGCAGTTCCTTGGAGATGAAGAAGGAGGGGATTACAAAGGGAGTACAGGGGGCCCTTGCAGATGGAGAGGGAAGAGGGTCCCATGGGATCCCTTGGAGAGGGAGAGGGATAAGGGGCAGTTCCTTGGAGATGAAGAAGGAGGGGATTACAAAGGGAGTACAGGGGGCCCTTGCAGATGGAGAGGGAAGAGGGTCCCATGGGATCCCTTGGAGATGGAGAGGGATAAGGAGCAGTTCCCTGGAGATGGAGAGGGATAAGGGGCAGTTCCTTGGAGATGAAGAAGGAGGGGGGTCCCGGAGGTGCCTCAGAGATGGAGAAGGAAGGGAGGTCTTGGGGGTCCCTTGGAGATGGAGAAGGAAAAGGGAGTCCTGGGGGTCCCTTGGAGATGGAGAGGGATAAGGGGCAGTTCCTTTGAGATGGAGAGGGAGGGGGGGTCCCATGGAATCCCTTGAAGATGAAGAAGGAGGGGGGTCCCGGAGGTGCCTCAGAGATGGAGAAGGAAGGGAGGTCTTGGGGGTCCCTTGGAGATGGAGAAGGAAAAGGGAGTCCTGGGGGTCCCTTGGAGATGGAGAGGGATAAGGAGCAGTTCCCTGGAGATGGAGAGGGATAAGGGGCAGTTCCTTGGAGATGAAGAAGGAGGGGATTACAAAGGGAGTACAGGGGACCCTTGCAGATGGAGAGGGAAGGGGGTCCCATGGGATCCCTTGGAGATGAAGAAAGAGGGGGGTCCCGGCGGTGCCTCGGAGATGGAGAAGGAAAAGGGAGTCCTGGGGGTCCCTTGGAGATGGAGAGGGAATGGTGTACGGGAGGTCCCTCGGAGATGGAGAAGGAAGGGAGGTCTTGGGAGTCCCTCGGAGATGGAGAGGGAAAGGGGGTCCAGGGGGATCTCTCGGAGATGAAGAAGGAAGGGGGTCCTAGGGATGCCCGGAGGGTCCAGGGGGTACTCCCGGCCCCCCGCGCTGCGGGACCAACACGAGTGGCAATGTCGCCCTCCTGTGGCCCCGTCCCGTCACTGCATTGGTTAATTAACCGCCGGTTAATGAGGGTGAGGGGCTGCGGGGCCGCGTCCTGCCCGGGAGAGTCCGCAGTGGGACCCCAACCCCTGCGAGTGCCAGAGCCGCTGTCCCGGACACCCAAGTGCTGCTGTACCGCCGTTCCCAACATTGCCACAGTCTCCATCTGCACTTGGGGTCTTTATTCTCTAAGACCAGGAAACTCCTTTATGGCAGCACCTCTTTGCTCGGGTCTGTCCCATGCAGAACATGGTCTGGATAAACTGGCCTTTGGAGGATGCCTGAACTCATCACTCTCTCCCTCCATCCCAGTTTGGGGTCTGGGGTGGATCCTGGACCTGAGTATGAGGCCACTTGTCCCTTGGTGCTCCTTGTGCACAGCTCTCTGGACAGGAGGGCGTAGCCAGGTGGGGCTCAGTCTCTTCTCCCAGGTAACAAGTGACAGAACAAGTGCAGGTTGGATATTAAGGAAAATTTCCTCACCGGAAGAGTGGTCAGACATCGGGAGAGGCTGCTCAGGGCAGGGTTGGAGCCACCAACTGTGGTGGGATTTAAAAGCCGTGTAGATGTGGCGCTTGGGGACATGTGTTAGTGGTGGCCTTGGCAGAGTTGGGGTGGGGGTGGCAGGTGACGGATAGGCTCGGTGAGTCTTTTCCAACCTAAGCAATTCCATGATTCAGAAGGGGTCTCTGAAGGCCCACTGCGTGCCCCGGGTGTGCCCACCCACTAACCCGCGTGTCTCCGCAGCCTCCACGCTCTCCCAGCTGTCGGACAGCGGGCAGACCCTCAGCGAGGACAGCGGGGTGGACATCGGCGAGCTGGAGACCAGCGGCAAGGACAAGAGCCGGCCGGCGGGTCCTGGGAAGAGCCAGAGCCTCAAGGAGGCCACCAGGAGCGAGGGGGCTGCAGAAGGGACCTCCAAGCCGGTGAGGCTGGGTGCCAGCAGAGCTGCTGCTCCTGGGAGGGGGCACCCGGGGCTGTGCCACGCTGCCTCATCCAGCCGGTTCTGCTCCCTCTTCCCACCAGGCAGCAATCCCTGCTGTGTGCTTGGATGGGTTATTTCTCCTCTTTCATGAGCCAAGTCATCTCTCTGGTGGGCTGATTTGTGGGAAAAGGGATCAGGATTGGCTGAAAGGGGCACTGTAGGGCTGATTCGCTCCATCCTGGGTAAATCCAGTCCCTCCCAGCTACTTGGGGCATGGCAGAGTCCCTGGCCCTGAGGGGACATCCCCAGGGTGCAGTGTCCCATGAGTGAAGTCACCTGTTGCATGGAGGGGAAGGTGGCAGCAGGTATCAGTCACAAACTGGAGGGTTTCTGGACACGGTGAGGTTGAGTGGGAGGGGCAGGCAGGCAGAGAGTTGCTCTGCTCCTTCCCAAGCCCTTCCAAACCTGCCCACGGTTGGGACCTTGGATATCAGGAGTGTGTGTCCCTCTCTGGTGACAGCCAGCCGTGAGTGTCCCTGCCTGCTGTGCCAGGGCAGCGTGGCAGGCACGGCGTGTGCCGCCTCCCTCGGCAGCACTGCCCTCTCTCCCCACAGCCAGGGCTCCTGGAGCCCACGTCGT
The DNA here is from genome assembly GCA_013396735.1 of Grallaria varia. Classification (NCBI taxonomy): domain Eukaryota; kingdom Metazoa; phylum Chordata; class Aves; order Passeriformes; family Formicariidae; genus Grallaria; species Grallaria varia. Next base: position 42,207 of record VWZG01011753.1, on the reverse strand, counting down.
GTCTGATCCGAGTGTCCAAGAGCGCTCCGACCTTGGGCATCGCCATCGAGGGCGGCGCCAACACGCGGCAGCCGCTGCCCCGCATCGTCACCATCCAGGTAGGGCGGGCTGGCAACGGGAAGGACTCCGTGAACATCCCATCCCTGTCCTCCCTGGACGGGGTGGGAAGGCCCCTGAGCCACAGCCAGAGCGCAGGGGGGGATTTTGGAGGTGCTTCCCCCTCCTCCAGCCCTGCACCCCCCCAGGCATCACTCTGCTTTGGGGGGCTTGCTGAGGGTTTCATCCCTGTCCCGTGGATGATCCCACACCCCAACAGACATCCCGGGAGCCAAGGATTTGCTGCAGACATTTCAAAGGGAGTCAGGGCAGCCCCGAAAGCTTGGCTGGTGTCTCCAGATGTCTGGAAATTCCCAGACAGAGGATTGGGGAGGGGGAGTGGTGGATGAGATCCAGGGAACTGAGCCCTCCAGAGCTGTCTCCCGGTTTGCTGTTTACTTGGGGCAAAATTCAAGTTATTTACAGCAAAAGAAAAGCAGAGCTGACTGTGCCTTGGTTATTCTTGGCCATCCCAGCTGGCGCCATGCTCCAGGAGCAATCAGGAGGGAAGCCAAATTCATCCTCTCTCTCCAAAAAGTGAAATATCTCCCATCCATCACGTTCACTTGCCGGTTCCGGGCAAACATGATGGATATGAAATATTTCCTTATTTTTTTTCCCCCCCAAAACCCACCGGGGGTGGGAACGTGAGCTGACCCACCTCTCTTCCTGCAGCGTGGGGGCTCAGCACACAACTGTGGGAAGCTGAAGGTGGGCCATGTCATTTTGGAGGTGAATGGCACAGGACTGCGAGGCAAAGAGCACCGGGAGGCTGCCCGCATCATCGCCGAGGCCTTCAAGCTGAAGGAGAAGGACTACATTGACTTCTTGGTCACAGAATTCAACGTGGCCCTTTAGGGACGGTGTTGGGGAGCGCGGAGAGGGATGGGGATGAAGGACAGCACCGAGGTGTGAAAGCAGCGTCCCACCACGCAGAGCCCTCGCCGCACGCACAGGCACCCCCAGCTTGTCCCCAAATGTCCCCTCGCCCGCCGCGGACCTGCTGCCTGGGTAGAACGGGCAGAAATCACTGCCTAGCCCTCGAAGTCTCCACCCCTGTTCTGTCTGGGGTGGGGAACACGCTCTCCCCCTTGGCCAGGCGGGAGGATGGCAGAGGTCTGGGTGTCCCCCGCTGTCCTTTGAGTGCCACACACGGAGCAAGGTGGGCCCGTGGCTCAGGCTGCAGGGGTTTTTGGGTGGTGGGTGCTCACCCCCGTGCCCAGGCGGGTGGCACGGGCCACGGGTGGGGATGAAGAGAGAGCAACCGGAGGCCTTGTAAATCGCTGGCAGCGTCGTCGTATTTATATATACAGAGCTTGTGCTTTTAATTTTTCAATAAATCTATCAGGGTAGAAAAAGGCTGCAGTTGGGGGGGGTGTTCCTTGGGGCTGGGGGTGGGGTAGGAAGGGGCAGGGGTGCCTGTGGGTCTGGGAGGGCAGGTGGGAGTGTGGAGAAGACAGACTGGGAGGGGATGCTCCATGCCAGCCCAGTCCCATCCTATCCTATCCCATCCCTGTTCCCATCCCACACCATGCCCATCCCCATCCCAGTCCCACTCCCATCTCATCCCCATCTCATTCCCATCCTATCTCATCCTCTCGCGCTTGGGGACACCACCCCATGAGATCCGCTCTTCACCCCTACTCCATTCCCATCCTCATCCCAATCCCTGCCAGGGATCCTCAGGGTTAGGAAAGGGCAGTGCTCCACACTGGCAAGGCAGATGGGACTGTGATGGTGATGGGATGGGAAGGGATGCTCTGTATTAGCCCCATCCCATAACATCCTATCCCATCCCATCCCCATTCCCATTCCAGCCCTGTCCCAGTCTTGTTCCCGTCCCATCCTCTCCCCATCTCCATCCCCTCCCCATCTTCATCCCAATCCATGCCATGGATCTGCAGAGAACAGGAAAGGGCAGTGGTGCTTACTGGGCTCCTCAGCACGGGCAGAGCAGGTGGGAGTGCGGTGGTGGTGGGCTGGGAGGGGATGCCCATCCCCAAACCCATCCCGGTCCCCATCCCGGTCCCCATCCCGGTCCCCATCCCGGTCCCCATCCCGGTCCCCATCCCGCCCCTCCTTATCCCCGTCCCTTTCCGGTCCCATCCCGTTCCAGGAGGATGGGCACGTGCCGCTCCGCCAGGGGGCGCCCGCGCTGCATAAATTATGACAATGAGGCCCATCCGCCGCGGCTCTGATTGGCCCCTCTCCGCGCTCTATGCAAATAATGGCGGAGGGCAGGGTTTATGCTAACGAGATCCGGCGGCTGGCGGGGATTGGCGGAAAGCCACTGGTATGCTAATGAGTACGCCACGCCCCCCCCGCCGCGGGCCGCGCTATTGTCCGGAGGGACCGCGCAGGGGCTGGATCGGGATCGGGATTAGGACCGGGATTAGGACCGCGATTGGGACCGGCATCGGGACGGCGGTCGGGATTGGGACTGGGACCGCCCAGCACCGGCCGGGCCCTCCCTGCAGGTGGGCAGCGCGCGGCGCTGGCGAGGCGGGGGGCGCTTCTCCAGCAGTGCCCCGGGGCCAGCTGTGCCCCAGCTGTGCCCCAGCTGTGCCCGGTTGGGGCGGG
>VWZG01011753.1:569-20431 GCA_013396735.1 Grallaria varia | reverse complement strand
TCCCTGTGGATAAAATGAGATGGTGGGGAGGCAACGAGAGGGGAAGGGGGGGACCAATACAAGAACAGGAGAGAAGCTGGGCCCGCTGGGTGCAGGGTGGCACCCGGGGCCGGGCGCCTGGCGGGGACCTGGGTCGGCATCGCGTGGTGACGGCGTTTCCTTTTAACTGCTGCTCTCCTCCTCTGTTTTATTGAGTTTCTTCAGCGTGTCCAGCAGTTTCTGTGGGGTGAGGATGTGCGTGGACCCTGTGGGAGCAGAGGAAGAGGGGTGGAGGAGGGGAGGAATGAGTGATGGTTTTTGGGACCCCCGTCTTGTTGCGCCCCGGCCGCCGTCCCCGCGCAACTGGAAATGCTTGCGGGGAAATGCACGGCTGTGGGGAAGGGGAAGGGGCATTCTGGGGGCACAGATAATGGGAAAGGGGTGCAGAAGGAGGAATGAAGGTGCTGGATGGAGCTGGAGGGGTGAGGGAGGGGCCGGGGGGTGCCTGTGCAGGAGGGTTTGTGGCAGTGGGGTCACTCCTGGAACCTCTGGGGATGCAGCAGGCACTGGGGTGGGAGATGTGGGTGGGCAGCAAGGGGCAGCTGGCATGGAAAGGCATTCCACAGGTCTCCAGGGAGCAGCAGGCATGGAGGGACATTCCACAGGTCTCCAGGGAGCAGCAGGCATGGAGGGACATTCCACAGGTCCCCTGGCCTGCACTGAGCATCCTGGGGATACAGAGGTGGCTGGGAGGGGAATGGGTGAGAGGGGAGGAGGAAAAGGGCTCTCGCCTTCTGCTGCCCCCTCGTTCGGGGGTCCCCCAACACGGTGCCAGTGGGGCTCCCCACCACGCTGCCCACACCAGCCCCTGCCCTGCAGCCAAGCTGGCACTGCAGGGACCAACACAGGGGATGCCAGGGTGGGTCTCACCAGTAAAACCACCAGCAGCTAAACCCCAGCATAGGGAGGGGGGATCTGCAATGTCACGGGGCTCCTGCCCATCCAAGAGGCGCAAGTGCTGCAAGAGCAAAAACCTGAGCTGGCTGGGGATTGCAGCCCCATGGCACCCCAGAGCCAGGGGGCACGGCAGTGCCCAGCCTGCGCTGGGGTGTCTCCACCATGTGCCCACAGCTGTCTGCTCTTCCCTGGGCACTGAACCCCCAGCCCTGCTCCAGGAGCAGCATCCCAGGGTGCTCCGTCCCCATGCTCAGCCTTGGGACACCTCCCTGGGCAGGCAGGACCCCAAATTCCCCCGGCCCCTCCGGCCCTGGCAAGAGGGAACTCATGGCATGAAGGAGCCAGCCAGGCCTGGCCAAGAGACATGGCAGAGGAGTGATGGAGCGACGCTGGATGCTTTTCCACCTGGAAGGAGGAACCGCAAGCATTTTCTTATCGGAGAACCCAACAGAACTCAAAACAATAATCAAAAGAAAGGAGGAACAGAAGAATCAAAGAAAACCCTTCGGGGAGGAAGAGTTTCTTTTTTCATTAGTAAGCTGCCTTTACTTGGTTTCTTTGGCTCACTCCATTGCTGGAGCCTGATCCTCAAATGATACCCTAGTGGAGTCCCTGAAGTCGGGGTGCCTCAGGTCCATGAGAAATTTGGTGGGAGTGAGAATGTGAGTAGAACCTGCAGGAGAACAGAGCGGGGCTGACGGCTGTGCCAAGGCTCCCCACCACCACCACCACCTTTTCTGGGGGGTGAGGAAGGATGCAGTTGCCACCCAGAGCATCGTAGGCGCATGCAGGGGATGGTCCCCGGAGAGAGGCGGGATGAGGTGGGATGGAGCTGGCATGGGTGTCCAGTGACAGGGGGACACATCCGTGGGCAGCAGGAGGTCATGGAGATGGGATGCTGCTCCCAAGGAGCAGATGAGATGCCAGCGACAGGCTCCACCAGCCATCCTGGGCAAGAATCCAGGGACCAGGAATCCAGATGAAACAGTGAGGGGAACCTGCCCCTGCCCTACAAGCCATGCTTCCTAGAGGAATTTTAGGGGACCTCAAAGCTCTTCACTAACATCTGGTAGAGCTTCCACTGTGTCCTCTATGCCTGACCTACAGCTCCTCTGGGAGCAGAGATGGGATGCTGAGACCGAGCACACAAATGTCCTGTTGTCTGGAGCCCCTCAGGGGGTCTGTGCCGAGGATTCCCCTCCTGGGAAGCTCAGGGGCATGAGCTGAGCTGGAGATTTCACCCCCCTGATCCCTGCCTGGGGTGAGGGACCTGCTGCTGGCCCACCAGTGGTGGAGGGTTAATGCCACCAGTGAGACCTCATCCTGCACTACAGGAAAACGCACTGGGTTTATTTGGCTTTTTCCTTCCTCTAACGACCCTAAGAACGAGCAGACAAAGGTGCAACAGGAGCAATCCAAGCTGCAAAACCTCCATCCCTCTCACCCAGCCCTGCCTGGACAGAACCAGCCAGGGAGACAAAAAGAAAAACCAGGAGCCAAAATGAGAATGGGTCGGAGCGACGCAACCCAAATGGGAGCGGGGACAGAGGTGACAACGGAGAGAACCTTTCCGCAGAGTTCCAGCTCCCACGGTCCTCTGGAGCCGGGAAGTGGCGGGGATGGAGCGTGGGATGAGCAGCCAGCGCGAGGGGTCACCCGGGGGTCCCCCACTCACCTATTAGCACCTCCCACTTGCCGCTGGCTTGTGTCACCTCGTAGGCGCAGCGCATCTCGTTCATGCTCACCCCACCCAGGATGAAGATGATGAGGCGGGGGCCGCTGCGGTACTCGCCCGGAGCCTTGTTCTTGTGCCAGTGGCCATAGCGGGCACTGCGGAGAGGAAGAGGAGGATGAAGGAGGGCACGTGGCACCACTGGTTTGCTCCCAGATGGCCGGCGGAGCAGGTGAGGTCGGGTTTTCCAGCCGGGAGTGCTGCTCGCTGTTATGGGCTGGGAAACGGAGGCAGGGGATGACTGAGGGGAAGCTGAGCAATGGGATGCGGGGAGGGAATGTAAGGAATGGGATGTGGGGAGGGAAATCAGAAATGGGATGTCTGGAGGGAATGTGAGGAATGGGACGTGGGGAGGGAAATCAGAAATGGGATGTCTGGAGGGAATGTGAGGAATGGGATGTGTGGAGGGAAATCAGGAAGGGGATGTCTGGAGGGAATGTAAGGAATGGGATGTGTGGAGGGAAGCTGAGGAATGGGATGTTTGGAGGGGAAGCTGAGGAATGGGATGTGTGGAGGGAGATCAGGAAGGGGATGTTTGGAGGGAAATTAGGAAAGGGATGTCTGGAGGGAACGTGAGGAATGGGATGTGTGGAGGGAAATGGAGACACAGGATGCCCAGAGGAAATGGAAGTATGGGATGTCTGAAGGGAAGCTGAGGAATGGGATGTTTGGAGGGGAAGCTGAGGAATGGGATGTGTGGAGGGAGATCAGGAAGGGGATGTTTGGAGGGAAATTAGGAAAGGGATGTCTGGAGGGAACGTGAGGAATGGGATGTGTGGAGGGAAATGGAGACACAGGATGCCCAGAGGAAATGGAAGTATGGGATGTCTGAAGGGAAGCTGAGGAATGGGATGTTTGGAGGGGAAGCTGAGGAATGGGATGTGTGGGGGGAAACTAGGAAGGGGATGTCTGGAAGGAATGTAAGGAATGGGATGTGTGGAGGGAAATCAGGAAAGGGATGTCTGGAGGGAAGCTGAGGAATGGGATACCTGAATGGAAATGGAGACACGGGATGCCCAGAAGAAATGAAGGTATGGGATGCCTGAAGGGAAACTGAGGCAGGGGATGACTGGAGGGAGATTAGGATGGGGATGTCTGGAGAGAAGCTGAAGCATGGAGTGTCTGAAGGGAAAGTGAGACATGGGATTCCTAAAGGGAAACTGAGGCACAGGTGACAGAAGGGAAGCCGAGGAATGGGATACCTAAAGGGAAATGGAGGCATGGGATTCCACTTTTCCTGAAGAGAAATTGAGGAACAGGGTGCCTGAGGGCAAACTGAGGCACTGGATGCCTGAATGACCACAGAACAGCTCAGAGACCTGCTGCTGGATCCAGCCCCTGAGGCCAGGGTGGGAAGGATGCTGATCCAGGGGAGGATGCACAGGGAAGGACAGGGATCCCCTGATCCAGGGGAGGATGCACAGAGGGAGCACAGGGATACCCTGATCCAGGGGAGGATGCACAGGGAAGGACAGGGATACCCTGATCCAGGGCAGAATGCACAGCAGGAGCACAGGGGGACCCTGATCCAGGGGAGGATGCTCAGAGGGACCCACCTGACGGCAGTGGTGCTGAAGGAGGCAGAGGAGCGGGTGGAGATGTATGGGTAGTGCTTGGTGTCCAGCTTGTCATCAATGGCATCCTGCAGGCAGAGAGCCATGGAGGAAGGGTCAGAGAGGAGCCAGGCATGGCCTCTGGCCCCTGAGCCCCTCAGGAGGGCTGTGCCCAGGGTTCCCCTCCTGAGAAGCTCAGGGGCATGAGCTGAGCTGGAGGTTTCACCCCTGTGACCCACCCCCAGGGCGAGGGACCTGCTGCTGCTTCACCAGTGCTGGAGGGTTAATGCTACCTGTGAGACCTTGGGGAGGTGCTGCTGCTCTGGGCAGGCCCCTCCGGCCCCAGGGGTGAGGTTTAGGGTTGTCCTGGGAACAAAGCCACCTTACAGGGGTTTGTGACAAAGGAAAGCATGAGCTCTGTGCTTTTGGGAATCGAGGGAGCTGCAGCTCTGCAGTGTGGGGGCAGAGATAGTGACACTGCACTGACATTCCCCTCCCCAAAATGTGGCTGCAGGGTCTGTCTGTCTGTCTGTCTGAGCAGGTGGAGTGTCTGTGTCTGGGGTGGTCTTGGTGCCTGGCATTCCCTGGCTCTGCACAGAACCAGGGAGGTTACCCTTGGTGGGAGGGTGGGAGTGGGTCAGGAAAAAAGCAATGTCTGGAAAAACTCACTTTTTGGCTCTGCTCAGGGCTGCCCAAGCACAGAATTTGTGGGATGGCTCCTGTGGGTACAGGCACAGCTGTACAGAGCCATCCCTGTTCCCTGGGTCAGCTGGGACACGGGCACTGCCGTGATGAGGCTGCCCAGCCGTGCCCACGGTGGCACACGCAGGTGGCACACACAGGTGGCACACACACACATCCAACCTGTTTGTTACTGCATTTGGGTGGCAGGGATGCCACGGCCATGCATCCTCCCTGAGGCCAGGAAAGCCACCCAAAATATTCCCACCATGCTGCAATCCCTGGAGGGCGCGTGTCAGGGAGAGGTGTCAGGGTTTGGCTGGAAGCAACCAGCTCTCTGCAGGTCCCTTTTTGGGTGGTGCAGAGGTCCCTGCTGTGCCCCCCCAACCCCTGCCTTTGCTGGCTCACCTCCATGATGTCCTTGATGACCGGGGTCCATCGGGAGAGCTGGTAGGTCTGCTCACTGATCCGCTCCTTCCGCTCGGGCTTGCTGCGGCGGCGCAGGGTGGACTGGGCACAAGGAGCACAGGGACCCCCTGAGACACGGGGGCTGAGGCAGGGGGACCACCCAGAGGGCCGACAGGGGCATCCTGGGGGGCACGTGGCTCCTGGAGCAGAGCCATGGTCCTCCCTCCTGAGGGAGGGGGAGAGGGACACTCACGTCTGTGATGATGGGCACCCCAAGGTGGGCCATGTTGGTGATGATCTCACTGTCCTCTGCTGGGATCTGGGCATGCTGGATCAGCTTGTTCAGGTTCTCCTCGGTGATACCTGGAAATGCAACGGGGAGATGGTGTCCTGAAGAACGCCTTCCATGGGGATACAGCCCTTCCACTGCTGCCTTAGGACACCCAGCCTGGTGCTGGTTGGGCTCGGCTTTCCCACCTGGCTCATCCTGGCCAAGCCCTGCCTGCAGCCACCCCTGCCCAGGCACCCTCCTCACCGTTCTTCAGGAAGATGTAGAGCAAGATGATGCGGATCTTGTCATAGGTGCTGACATTCCCATCCAGCAGGATGGGGACAATGGCCCTCATGGGGTCCTTGATCTTCTCACCTTCAGCATCGGTGCCCATGGCCAGGTCCTGCAGAGAACACACGTGCCCATCACTCCTCCAGCAGAGCTGTGAGACAGGAGACACCGGCCCCCGTTGTGCCCGTGGGGATGAGGGGCTGGGGGGAGCTGGTTGGTACCTGCTCGACCCTGCAGAGCTTGTCCACAGTTCCCTGGTAGTGCTTCATGCAGTCCTCAGCCAGGTGCAGGTGGGTTGAGTACTGGGGAGACATGGGTGGTCACCCTTGCAGTGCTGGCAGCAGCCAAAGGTCCCTGTGCCACCACCTGCCACTGGTGGGCTCAGTCACAGAAGGCAGAATCCCCCCCTCCTCATACCTTGCTGAGCTCCTTTTGGTACTGTGGCATCTTCTTCAGCATCTGGGACAGGTCTCTCATGGTGGTCTGTGAGGGAAGGGGACATGGTCACTCTTCCTCAGGGACTTGGGAGCCAGAGGTGGGATGACCCCACCAAGGACTTCTGTTCACATGTGAGCCCCTCGTGGGGATTTGGCGACACTCAAAATGTCACTGCCAGGTGGGCAGGGTGGCGTCTGCAGCTCTGTGAACTGGAGTAACGGGGACAAATCCCTCAAAGACCTTCCTCTGGGACCCCCATGTGCCTGGCTGGGACTGAGATGGTCCTGTCAGCTCCTGGCCACTTTGACATCCCATTTCCACCAGGGTCCCCTCAGTGCCACCAACTCCAGGGCTCTGCAAGGGAACAGGCTGGGGCCAGAGGCAGCTGCTGGGGTGGCACATGAACCCTGTGCTGGGGGCAAACTGACCCCTGTGATGTGGTGCCTCCCAAGGCACCCCATTTCCCCAGCCCTGGGTGTAGGGCTGACACCTCACAGCCAACTCCCCCCACCAGGGCCCTGAGCACCCCTTTGCAGAGGTCCCCACTGGGTGCCCCCAGGAGACTCCACCACGTGCCAGCCCATGGCTGAGCCCCCTGGATGCCCAGCCTGGCAGATGCAGTCAGGTCACCTTGTCACCCGTGTTCATCCTCTTGCTTGAAGAAAACTCCTTCAGGGACCGGGTCACCTCCCTGGGGAGAGGAGGAGGGCAGAGCTGTGAGCAGGGAGGGGACCCTCAAATAGGGGTGGGTGGCAATGCCAAGCCAATGTCCCACTCAGCTGGCAAACAGGACACTCACTGGGACACCTCGGCGATGTGTTTGTGGCGCAGGGTGACCCACAGGTCGTCATCTTCATCCAGGAGAACCTCCTTAATCCGGGCCTCTCCGATGCCACTTGTCTCGTACCTGGGAAGAGGGGAGGGAGTGTCACTGTGGGGATGGGGCTGAAGGGGCGCACAGTCCCCTCACTGCTTGGATTTCAGGAGATGGGGACACATGGGGGGACACGGGGGAATATGGGGGGGAAATGGGGGCTCTTCTTGGCTCTCCCAGTAGCAGGGTGAAACTATTCAACTCGGTTTCACCTCTGGCCCTCTTGTACTCCAACTGCTAAATGCTGGGAAGGGGCCAAGGACTGAAGGCTGGAAAAAGCCCCTTTTAACCCAGTCCTGCCCATGCAGGACCACAGCATCCCAATGATGACTTGTGATGGATGGAGGGACGTTGGGCTTCCAACCCCTGCCCGAGGGCTGGCCTTGGGGGTCCCCTGGAGGTGGTGGGGATGGCAGGGCTGCACTCACTTGTAGACATCATTCTCAATGGGCAGCAGGTCGTAGCTCATGGCCTGGAAGGTCAGCTCGTGCAGCACTGGGGAAGCGGGATCGAAGCCACGGTCCAGGATGAGGAGCTGGGAGCGAGCCTTGTCCGGACCCTGCGGAGCCAGGGGAGCCATCAGCAGTGGGGCCGGGGGCTCCATCAGCCCCACACGTCCTCGGAGGAAGCTGGGGTTGTTTTGGGGTCTCTGCTCAGGGTCTGTGACTGCCGTGGGGCAGAGTTTGAGCAGGACTTTAGGACTGAAGCATCACCCCAACATCCTCCCCCAGGGCACCATCCCCACTCACCTCACCCATGGTGGGGTCATCAGCCTTGTAGGCATCCAGTTTGTCCTGGATGAGTTGTGCCAGCATGGCATTGTCCTTGTAATCCCTGGGGGAGGCAGGAGGAGAGGTCAGCTCCCCGTGCCACAGGTGGACAGGCAATGCTGCCTTCCCTGTGTCTCGTGGGAGAGGAGGGACCTGAGCAGGTTTTGTTGCCCATTTCCACCTCTCCTTGGTGAGCTCCATGTTCCCTGGATGCCACTTAGGTCCCAGCTCCCCCCAGCTCTCCAGGGCATCAATTTTGAGCCTGTTGACGCTGACCACAGATGTCTGTCCATCCCACCACACCCTCCATCCCCACAGCCTGACCAGCACCGGGCACATCGTGGCCTCATCCGTGCCCCATGTTCGGCACAGCTCCAGCTCCCCTGTGCTCTTGGGGGAGTGGGGCAGGTCCCAGGGGTGCCCCCACGCTGCCCTTACCCCCGGTACCGCACAGCTGGGTACTCCTTCAGCGTGGCACAGAGCGTGGCGATCTGCTCCGCCAGCCGCTCCAGGATGGGGTTCTTCATCTGCGCCTTGTGGGGGCTGTAAAAGCTTTGGAAGGAGTCAGCTGAATCCAGAGAGTAAACCTGGGGGTGCAGCAGGAGGGAGGTCAGAGGGGATACCTGGAGGAGGGTGGCCCTGTCGGACACCCTGGGTGGGTTTGGAAAGTACATTCATTCCCAGACAAAGGTCCCAGCCAAGCCTGGAACCAGGTGGTCAAAGCTCAAGTGATGCTTGGAGCATCCCTTGGGTTTTTTGGCTGCCAGTTCCAGACCCTGATGCCTTCCCCAGCTCCAGCTCCATGGCACAGTCTCTACCATGACCAGGTCCCTGGACCCTCAGCTCCAGCTCCACGGCAAACAGGGATCATGGCAGGGATGAGTGTGGGCAGGGGCACTTGGATACCCCAGGGGTTTTTGGATACCCCACAGCAGCACCGGGGATGTCACGGTGGTCAGATATCCCATGGCAGCACAGGGGATGTCAAGGCTCTTGGATATGCCATGGTAGCACAGGACCAGCCCTGCCAACCCCTCCATGGCCCAAACACCCCCAGGCACTCACCCCTGCCCACCCAGGAGCTGTGCAACCTCCCAAGGTGAGCAGAGGAGGCAGGAGAACCCCTGCCCACAGCAGGCACCTGCTGCCAGGCACAGACCCAGAGACCCAGGGATGGCAGGGACACATTGCTCCCCAGCCATGCCCCTGGCAAAGGCCAGGAGCCAATTTGGCTGCACATGGAGATGCCAAGAGATGCCACTCCCCAGAAATGCTGAGGATTGAGGCGTTAATGGCACCGAGCGGGTCTGGCACCATCTATCCCCCTGGCACCCTTGTGTCCAACAGGGGCAGATGGCACAGGGCAGGCTCCCTGGTGCCCTTGGCTGGTGGCCACGGTGGGGAGGCAGAGGTGGCCAATGCAGCTGCTGGCACAGGACCAAGGCACAGCACCCACTAAATCCCCCAGGGTGGATCAGCCCAGGAATTAATCACAGGAGACAGGGAGGAAGGGCTGAGCAGGGCCGGAGAGCCCGCCCAGGATGCAGAGCTGTTACACAAACCCCAATGGGCTGGAGAAACACCCGGAGCATCCCCTGGGTGTCCCTGCACCACCGCAGGGAGGACAGTCCCCAGCCCAGCCTCACCTGGGACTCGGAAGGGAGGAAGGCAATGTTGATCTCCGTCAGCGTTTTGATGACCTTGGCCGCGCGGGATTTCACCAGCTCGTTGAAGAGGGCGTCAGGACAGGCTGCAAGGGGAGGAGGAGGGTAATGCTCAGCATCCCTCCATCCTCCTGCCCTCCCTCCAACTCTGCTTCCTTGCACCCCATTAATGACTTTCCTCCCGCTCTGGGTACTCACAGTCGGTGAAGAAGACGTGGGCAGCTCTGTACTTGGAGGTGGGGGGATCCTTGAAGTCATTGATGAGGGAGTGGATGGACTGGAAGAGAGAGGGAGCAGCTGGGCTGGGCAGGGTGGCACCCTGGGCATCTCAGCAGCGTCACCCAGCCTCCTCCCTCCTGGCATGGGAGCAGCTCTCCACCTCCATCCCACCGTCCCAGAGGCACTGCTTGCCTCACTGGAGCCAGGATGCCTTCCATGGGGACAGCTGCCCATCGCAGCATGGGCATCCCACCATCTCACCCCAGCCAGAGGCTGTGCCCCTGCCCCCTGTCCTCACCTTCTCTGAAGGGGTGATGAGATAGACAGCCTCCAGGCTGGGCAGCGGCTCCCGGCGCTTGTTGATGTCTTCCACAACTGGGGGGAAAAGCAGGGATCATGGCAGGGATGAGTGTGGGCAGGGGCACTTGGATACCCCAGGGGTTTTTGGATACCCCACAGCAGCACCGGGGATGTCACGGTGGTCAGATATCCCATGGCAGCACAGGGGATGTCAAGGCTCTTGGATATGCCATGGTAGCTAGCACAGGACAGGCCTGCCAACCCCTCTGTGTCCCAAACACCCCCAGGCACTCACCCCTGCCCACCCAGGAGCTGTGTCCATCCCATCCCAGCTCTGTGGTCTCCCCTGGGGCTGTGTATGTGGGCACCTGGCCAGGTCCCAGGGGCCACAAATCTCTCTGTGCTCCTGATCCCTTGGTTTATTCTCACATTCCCTGCCAGGGGAGACTACGTGGGGGTGATGCTGTGGTTCTACCCAAAGCTGGGGCAAAACCCTGGCGCCCCCAGCACCTCCCAGTGCCCATCCTGGGGTTTCCTTCTCCTTCCCAAGTGCTGTAGGAAGCTATTTATAGGGCTGACATAAAACACCACCTGGTCTCCTTCTTGGCTTGAGGTACTGCCAGGAGACAAGGTGTTCTGGCTGCTCCAGCCCCAGCAGGCAAGGAGGCACCCGTGGAACACCAGCCTGGCACCAAGAGTCACCCACGAGCGATGGGAGGTGCTGTGGCTCCATCCCAAGTGGGATAGGGCTGGGTGGGGGCCGTGCCAACCGCCTAGTGCCAGCCTGGAGATGTCTCTGGTGCAGAGGGAGGTTCTGCCCTTGCCACAGGGATGCAGGGACTGGTACTCACTGGTTATGCCCTCTGTCATGATGTCGGTCATCTTGCAGCAGGAGGAGAGCATGCGCATGCTGAGCTGGTCCACCACCAGCACCTGGGGAGAGGGGCTGTCAGTGGGGGGCACTGCACGACCAGCCCTTCCCCACCCCTTCCCCACCCTCCCTGCACCCGCTCCCTTCCTTCCCTGCTTCCTCCTGCCCACCCTCCTCCTCCTCTCCTGCACCCCCCGGGCCTGGTGCTCACCTTCCATTCCCCCTTCTTCTTCACTTTCCGGATCACATCGTGCATAATCTCTGGAAGAAAGGGAAAATGGGGAAGGGTGAGCACCCCAAATTCCCCCCGTAGCACCCCAGGGTCTGTGAGCAGCAGTGGGGGCTGTGCCAGAGGCACCAAACCCCCCCCACCCATGTGCAGGGCCATGGTGAGCCCCAGTCCCCCAGTGCCTTAACTGGGGACGCAGGGAGGGGCTGGGGGTGGTTTTGGGGTACCCAGAGAGGGGCTGTCACCCCCCCCATCCCTGTTTTCCTCTCATGGTTGGCACTAACAGACAGAGGCCATGCTGGGTGGGAGCATGGGCTGCCAGAGGGTCTGGGGGTCCCTCCGGGGGGCCACCCCACATGTCCCAGCCCTAATCCAAAGTGCCAGGAAAACAACAGCGGCTTAAGAGCTCCTTTTAGAAACAAGAATCAAGCGGCCTGAGCCTGTTCCTTGTAATCCCTCACAATCCCATTTCACCTCCTGCAGCTGCTGGGCTTATGCAACCATCCAGGACAGCAGAGACCCCCTGGACCACCCCATGGGGTGGGGGCTCAGGCAGCAGATGGTGGCCCTGGCAGAGGGATGAGGATGCCACCTCTGGGGCTCAGTTGCAGGAAGGGGTTTCAAGCCTTGCCAGAGTCAATACTTGTCCTCCTGCCAGACACACGTGCCACCTAAACATCTGTGTTGGGGGATGTGAGGTGCCCCCTAAACCCTGAAGGTCCCCTTTGACCCTCGTGTATGAACCACTGCCCCTCACAGAGCAGAGATATGCTGGGGAATGCCCAGCTGAGCATGAAGACATGTGCCATGTCTTCACACAGAGCTTCTCCCTGGATTTCATCCCCAGAGGGTTTTGCTCTGACCTCCTGGCCCTGGGGACAGGGATGAAAATGCCCAATTAAAACACAATTAAGAAATGTTCCTAAATTAGAAAACAGCAAGGTGTGGGGAGCCCACTGTTGAGAGTGCCACCCTTCCAGCCTTGGGACCCTTCCCTGAGGGAGTCACCCCAAGGGTGCCAGTTGCCTGGGTCAAGTCCAGCAGGGTCCAGAGTGGTGGCACTGGTGCCAGCAGGGATAAAGCAGAAGCCTGCGAGCGTCGCTGTCTGTCTGTCCTGCTGGAGGACCTGGAGGCAGCAATTCCTGCCACATCCATCCCCTTCCCAGCAACACCTGCCTCGAGGGAGCCCCAGAAGGGCCCTGAACTCGGGGTCCTGCCTGCCCTTGGTCACATCCTTTGGCCTCTCCAGGGACAGAGGGGGCATGGGGCATCTCCAGGCTGGGGAAGGGGGCATGGAGGGAAACTGGGCACTACTGGGCAGGCAAAGCCCACAGGGATCGAGCCACCCACACAGCAAATAAGTGACCCAGGGAGTGTCCTGTGCCATGGGCAGGAGTGGCAGCAAGTGCATCCCAGCCCTGCTCCCTGGTCCTTCGCTGGCACCGGAGCGCGGCTGGGAGGGAGGGATGTGCTGGCATCCCTCCCCTCCCTTCCATTACTCACGTTTGGCTCCTTCCCCAGAGCAAGGATCCAGCAATAACAGTGCTGTTTACAAGGCAGCCCAAAGGCTCCATCCAGCCCCTCCAGCCTCAACTCCAGCAGGGCACAAGGGGCCACGGTGGTGCACAGTATGCCAGGCAGCAATACCAGCTGGGAAAGGGTCGGGAAGGAGCAGCAGCCAGGAAGAAATCCTGCCCCTGTGATGAAAATGCTGCCATGATCCACGGCTGGGAGGAAGGAAGGCAGGAAGGAAGGAGGTAACAACGTCCTGGGGCCCAGGGGAAGGTGCTGTTGGAGCAAAGGCTCCCATGGCATGGTTCTGTGGTGCTCCCGGCACCCTCTGGTGTGGTGAGGGAGGGACGGGGGGCCCAGGGCAGGGAAACCCAAAGAGGGCTCCCAAATTGCTGCCTCAGCCACCCCTGGGTTTGTCCTTGCTGCGGCAGCCGCTGCAGGGGACATTTCATCTCCAGTGCCCGGCTTTGTGGGGACGCTGTGTCCCTCCTGCATGTGGATGGGCTGAGAGGGATGGAGGATGCTTTGGGGGGTGGAAGCATCTGCCTGGCTGCAAAAAGTGCTGTCACATCCCCCAGCCCGAGCCTGGCACCACCAGGGCCTCCCAGAGCAGGAACTGGGCACCTCGGAGGGTGATTGCTCCAAACTTTGTGGTTTTAGGGCTGCTCAGAGATGGGCCCCCAGGCACAGCTGTTCCCTGCACCGATGTCCTCTCCTGCCTCCACCTTGGGTCACACTTGGTTCCAAAGTTTGGCTCTTCCACAGGCTGCCAGAGCCAGCTCAGAGCCCACGTATGGTCAGGAAGGAGGCAGATCCACAGAGCATCCTCCAAAGAGGCTCCAGGGCCCTGCCAAAGGGCACAAACTTGAGCAAAGGCCAGAGATTAGTGTCACATTCGGAGGAGACAAGGCCATCAAACCCCCACATTAGGGAAGAGTGGTCTGGGCTCCCAGGGGAAATGGCAGCTCCTCCATTCCCTAAGAGATCCTAAAGTCAATCACCTCCCAGCAAGTGGTGCCCTCACACTCCTCATTAGTGGGTCAGATGATGCTGCCCATGTCCCCAAATGGTCCCCAAAGAGTTTTCGGGCTCTAACATCAGTTGGTGATGTTCACAGTCAAGGTTTTCACCTTGGCGGTAAAACCAAGTTTCAGGGGGGAAGAAATACTATGAGCAACTCATGCAGTGCCTTCAACTCGGCTTGTCTGGACCTACCACATCACATCTATTTCCTTCAGGCCGGAAGAATTTTAATTACAGTTTCTACCAAGAAGAGACAATACAGACAGCTCTGAACTCCTCCAACATCAGAGCCCACGGACAGGGCAGCACAATTCCCCAGTGGGATGGAGAACCTCTGGAGCAATATGGCCCTAGAAGTGCCACCATGCAGGTGACATGTCTGTGACCCACCACCTCCCCAGCCCACCACCTGCAGTGAGGCTTGTTCTCAGGGTGACACGTGGCACGGACATGACCCACTGCATCGTTTCCAAGCAGGGCCAGAAGCTGGTGACACGGTGGCCTAGTAGGACTTGAGCCCATCCCTCCCTCCAAGAGGCTTAGCCCAGGTTATTTACACTGAGCTGCCTGGGCAGCCTTTCTCCAGCCCTGCCTTGTCCTGCTTGGCTGCTGGAAACAGCAACCAGCCCCATGCCTGGACCTGGGGAAGGGGGAGCACCCCTGCCAATGCCAGTGCCCATACCAGCAAAGCTGAGGCCAAGCACAGCCCAAGCTGAGATGACCCCACTTTGGGATGTCCCAGTCCTGCTTCAGAAGGAGCCTGGAAGATGATGAGCACCCTGACCTTCACTGGTGGAAGCACTAAAGCCTCATCCTGGGCCACAAGGGATGATGGTGGGGGATGCTACAGCCAGGGAGGTTCCACCTTCAGTGCTGACCCCAGTCTGTCCCATGGCCAACCCCTTCCCTCCTGGAGGGATGAGACCAAAGTGCTGCTGCTCAGAAACACTCCCTCATTGCCACATCCTGGGACATCACGGGCTGCACACCATGGCCTGATGTGGCACAGGAAGATGGAGCTGCTTTATGGATGGGCATGGGTCCAACAGGACCCAACCGTGGGTTTTTCACTCTCCTTACACATCCTCCCTTTTGGGATCCCAACTCCCCGAGCAGCTCTGGAGAGCGGGGTCACAGAAATCCACAGCAAGGTTTGCTCAAGACTCACTTCTCTTGAAAAGCTGTCAGGCTGCATCTCCCAGACGAACACGTTTGGCTTTGGGTTGGCCTGGCAACTGCTTTTGTGCTGGTTCATTAACTAATTGCTCAAGACAGTGTGAATGTTACACTGATACAACAACGTCTGGATGTAGTGGAGCACATCTCTACCTCTGAACACCCTCAGTGGGGGCTCTTCAGGTGCCCGCGTGCCACCCCCAGGCTGTCCCAAAAAAAACATGTATCATGGACCACAGGATGGCAGGAGTGGCCCCTGATGGCCATCAGCCTGGAACTTCACTGACAGGAGGCAAAGCCCAGCTGATGTCCTTCAGCACAGCTAAGAACCATTTAGGGATGATTTGAGACTGGAGACTGCAGGGCCCACAGCCCAAGCAAGTCTCCAACATCTCCCCTCCAGCTGTCCATGTCCTGAACACCCATTTTTCTCACTGGATTATCCCACTTGGAGTCCTCAGCCTTCCTGAAGGACACATTCCTCACACGGGAACTTGCTGGTGGGGCAGCCCAAGCACCACCCAACTGTAACAAGTCCTGCGTGGGCAGAACTGCCCAGGCTGAGCTTCATCCACCTCTCCACAACCCTGGGTGAGGAGAACTTTGGCATTTTCACATGCAGAGCAGCACCTCATGTCTCCGTCCTGGTGGAACAAGCCACACTGAGCAGTATTTGTGCTTCTCTGGGGACCTGTGCGGTGCTGCTGGAGCTCCAGCTTGCCAGGTTAGTCATGGTAATCATAGTAACCTGTGATTAATTCCTCCTTTTCCTATTTGCACTGCTCTCCTGAAGGTTCTATGTATTCATACCTGCTGGCCAAAGCCTTGGGAAACCTGCACAGCCTGGTGAGGAGGAGGACAGAGACCTGGAGGTCTTGAACTCTAGAAGTTGAGTAACACATCCAGAAGTACAAAAGGGAAATAAAATGCATGATGACACCCACGAATGGCTCTGACTGCCCTGGAGAAACAAGGTAAAATTCACAAGGGTTTTCACTGAAGGATCAGGCACATGGTGGGATTGTTGGGGTGCCCCGGGCAGGGCCAGGAGCTGGACTTTGATGATCCTTGTGGGACCTTTCCAAGATCAGGATATTCTGTTATCACTCCTGGAAGTTTCCTTGGGTCTGTTTCTCTGTTCTGGTAGAACCAATTGGCTGCAGACCTTCAGGTCCCTGCTGAAGGCATCACCCTTCACTTGTGATTCTCCCTCCTCCTCCGGGGGTTTCCATCCCCAGCAGATGCTGCACCTGGCTGCAACCAGCGTT
The DNA here is from genome assembly GCA_013396735.1 of Grallaria varia. Classification (NCBI taxonomy): domain Eukaryota; kingdom Metazoa; phylum Chordata; class Aves; order Passeriformes; family Formicariidae; genus Grallaria; species Grallaria varia. The sequence continues at coordinate 4,215 of VWZG01011753.1, read as the reverse complement.
GGTGGTGTTTCAGTGCCAAGAGGAGCCCAGAGCAATCCTGCAGCAGGACAGCACACACAGGGTGTCACAGCGACCCAGAGGGGAGGGGACATTCTCCCAGGGGTACCTCACACTCTCCTATGTGTGTGACTTCCTGAGCTCGTTCTGCTCTGTCCTGAACCACAGCAGGTAAAAGCACCAACAAATTGGGGGTCTTCAGGCTGGGCTTGGTGGGAACCCAGGCTGGGCTGGTCCCCTGTGCCCACAAACACCAGGGACAGGCTGGAGGGCAGCCTGCGTGGCTGGGCTGGACCCCTGTGCCCACAAACACCAGGGACAGGCTGAAGGGCAGCCTGCGTGGCTGAGCTGCTCCAACTCTGAGTGGTCTCCACTGTTCCACATGGTCCAAGGTGAAACCATCTGACTGGCTCCATAAAAGACCCTCCAGCACACACGTCTGTGCACATTCATGTGTCTGTGCAAGCAGACAGTGATGTGGGAACCCATAAATCAATGCACCTTCAGCCTGATCTATTTTTTGCACTCTCCAGAGCCAAGTTCCTCCCTGTGCTGTGAGTTGGTGGACGCAGCATCTGCTCCTCAGCGTGCAACCAAAAGGCATGTGATGATGATTCTCCTTTTAAATGTGTTGATTCTGTGGGAAGAAGGAGGAAATCTTTCCTGGGACATTCTCCCCAAGAGGTGCCGGGAAATTAGACCCACACCTTACTTTTCAAGAGGGAAATAAGTCCTCTATGTCGGTGCCTTTTTCAACCTCGCAGACACTGTTGGGTGGATGCAGACCTGCCAAACTGAGGTTTGTCACTCTTGGTCACCTTCCATGGTCACATGGGCAAGAGTTGCTCAGCCCCAGTGCAGACTGCGGTTTGGAGACTGAAATTGCTCAGCAATGTGTGTGAAGGTGAGCCCCGAATTTTGCATGTATTTTTTCAAGTTTTCCAACTTTGAGCTGACACTGGAGGTGAGACAGACCCTGGAGACAGAGCTACAGGCCCCAGCAGAGGCTCTGCCAAGCTTTGCCCGTTCCTGGACCATTCCTGTCGGGTTGGTGGGCTCCCAGGAGTCAGGGATTGGGAGGGTGGGCTGCCCAGGAACAACTGGCTTCAAGCTCTGCTCCCACCCATGGTGGGGACAGGGCACCTCTCCTCCTCTCCCATCCACTTCTCCATCAGTCTGGGGTCATGCCCATGGCAGGAGGATGCCATGTGCATCCCTGAAACATTCTCCCTGTGCCCTTTGCTGCCTCCTCTTCCTCTTCTTGGCAGAGACCTGGCATGGGGCAGCACACAAGCTGCGTGCCCTGCACTGAGATGGGCTCAGAGCACCCGCCATGAGCAGCATCTGGCCCTCAAAGGCTCCCCATGCCCTCAGCACGGGGTGGTGGGAGCTTTGAGGTGCCCAGAGCAGTCAGGGTGAGCTATGTAGCAGCCACCAGCAGCAGGTCCCCAGTGCCCCAGCTGTGCCCCGCGGCTGGCAGAGGCCCCAGCCCTGCCTGTGCCTCCTCCCTGTCCCTGGAGGTGCAGCACAGCACCAGCCTGGGACCCTGAGTCATCACACGAGTGACTCGGCGGGGACATGAGTGACACGGCGGGCAGTGGGTGCTGTCCATGGGTGCTGGGAGCATGCCAGGCCCCATCCAGGCAGGATTTAGCCATGGGGCTCCTCGGCGTGGCTGTGGCAGGAGACAGGTCAGCTCTGTGGGAGGCTGTACAGGTGAGGATGCTCCGTGGGAGGATCAGCTGGTGTCCTGGGGGAAAGGTGTTTTCTTGCTGCCTCTGCAAGGCAGCAGGGCACTTCCTTATCCCAGGGCTCCTCCGCTTCTCCCATCTGTCCAAGACAGCCACAGGAGCAAAAGAAGCCTTTGGAGAGGTTGAAGGGGCCCAGGGGTTGTCAGATCCACTGCGGTGTCACCTCCACACGCTCCATATGCACCAGCCCACTGTGGGTGCAGGCACTGCCCAGGTGTCACCCCTGCAGCACGGCCTGTCTCACCTCACTGCTGATGGGTCAGTGAAGTAAAACCAGCCTCCTCCTCCTCCTCCTCTTCCTCCTCCTCCTCCTGCTGCCCTCCACTGCAGGCTGCTGCAGGAGAGCCACGACCAGACCGGGCAGGGGAAGCTCAGAGCACACCACCCTGAGAAGATCCAAGGAGCCCTGGGGCACGAGAGGGTGCAAGGGATATATCCACGTGGTGGGGGTCAGGTGAAGATTTGGGGATGGGTGTCCTCAGAGCTCCCACGCCTGGGTGAGATTTTTCCAACCAGCACCAGAAGAGTGGCTGGTTGTCCAGTGGGGCTCCCTGGGAGGTGGCACAGAGGGGACACAAGACACAGCAGAAGGACCTGCCACCTCTGCGGGCAAAGGCACTCAGCTCCAACCCCAAAGAGATGAAAGCAAGTCCTGGAGGGACGCAGCCACCACAGCTGGACACCACAGGAAGGTGCAGGGACACCCCCCCAGCACACACCCCACGGCTCTGGGGGGCCACAGTCCAGTTCTGCCCTTCTCCCGGAGAGCTCACCCACCTCACCCCCCTGCCCACAACATCCCAGCGCTTCCGAGGCCTCCAAAACCCATCCTGTCATGGCACCAGCTGGTCAGAGGAATAATCCGGGTCTGGAGGGAAGCCAGGGCAGAATGCAGCTCTGGAGGGGGGGGTGGTAGAGCGAGCCATGGCAACGCAGCAGCATCCTTCCCATCCTTCCCAGGGATGGAGCCCAGGGAGATGTCCTGCCTCAGGGTCAGCCCCAGGTTTGGACCTCTTGCTCCTTAGGAGCAAATATCTCCTGCAGGGAAAACCTCCAGGGAGCCCCAGCCCCAGGGCAGGCTGGCACGGCGAGGGAGCCAGGGAACCTCCTGCCAGCTGCACCAGTGCCCAGGGATGGAGAGGGGTGGTCTGGGGACCCTCCAGGCTGGTCCTAACTCAGCTCCACCTGAAAACAGCCCCCCGGGGCAGCCACTGACCCACCAAGCTCAGGAGCATCGCGGGTGCCCCTCCAGGGTCCCATCCCTCTCTCCTCTGCAGCATTTTCCCTGCACAAACCCTGCTCCCTCCTTCCAGCCACCCACGCTCCCCCGCCAGCCCCGCTACGGCAACCGATGCCCTGCTCCAAAAAATCATCATTTTTTTCCAAGTCTGGAATGATGGTGGGGTTTTTTTTCAGGGAAGAACGGAGCAGTTTGTCCCCAAACCCTGAAGGGAAGGACTGAGGCAGATTTCCACGATGCTGCCATGACCCTCTGTGTGTCTGTGTGCGTGCTCTGTGTGTGTCTGTGTGTGTGTGTGCATGTGTCTGTGTGTGTCTGTGTGTGTTTGTGCGCTCTGTGTGTGCGCTCTGTGTGTGTGCTCTGTGTGTGCGCTCTGTGTGTGCGCTCTGTGTGTGTGTCTGCGTGTGTGTCTGCGTGTGTGTCTGTGCGTGTGTCTGTGCATCTGACTGTGCGTGTGTCTGTGTGCTGTGTGTGTCTGAGTGTGACTGTGTGTGTCTGTGAGTGTGTCTGTGTGTCTGTGTGTGTCTGTGTGTGTGTCTGTGTGTGTGTCTGTGCGTGTCTGTGTGTGTGACTGTGTGTGTGACTGTGTGTCTGTGTATCTGAGTGTGTCTCTGTGTGTGACTGTGACTGTGTGACTGTGTGTGTCTGTGTGTGTCTG
>VWZG01011752.1:0-41475 GCA_013396735.1 Grallaria varia | reverse complement strand
TAAAGCGCCTGGAGCGGGCGCAGCGCACGGACCGGCTGGACGCGCTGTTCGGATTCGAGCGGCCCGCGGAGCCCGGCGAGCGGACGGGCTGGCTCATCAACATGCACCCGGTACGGGCCGGCAGGGCGTGGGGCGAGCAGGCAACAGATGAGGCTCTGGGAGTCCTGTGGGAAGACCTCCCAGGAGGGACTGAGGAGGGGTTTCCGAGAGAGGGACCCCAGCCGTCCCAGGAACGGGCGTCCCAAGGAGATATCGCCGGTAGGGCTGGGAGACAGCGGTCACACGGGGAGGCCCCCGATAGGGCCCGCGGTGTGGGAGGTGTCCCACGGAGATATCCCACAGAGGGCGTGCGGGAGGGAGTTCCCCGGGGAGAGCCCCGGTGGGGCCGGCAGAGCAGATTCCCGCAGAGATCCCTGCCCGACTCGAGGGGAGGGGTTCCCATGGGCCTAGTGGCCCTTCCATGGTTCCCTGGCCCTACGGGAGGGAGGTCCCACAGCGGGGAGGTCCCACAGGGTGGGAGCTCCCATAGTGGGGTTCCCGGGAGTCTCTTTGAGTCTTGATGTCTGTGAGCAGACAGAGGTGCTGGATGAGGACCGACGGTCAGTGAGCGCGGTGGACTACTATTTCATCCAGGAGGATGGGAGCCGCTTCAAGGTGGGTCTCCGAGGGGGTGAGGTGGAGTGTGGGGTTCCAAGGGGGAACCTGCCACCATCGACGGTCTACTCTCTCCTAGGTGGCCCTGCCCTACAAGCCTTACTTCTACATTGCCACTCAGAAGGTGAGAAGGGGACCCTGGCAGAGATGAGGCTCCCAGGGAGGGAGGGGTCATGCTAGGGAGCTTGAGACCTCCTGGTCGGTCTGCTTTGGGATGTTCTCCTCCCAAGGGACAGAACCACACTGCTCAGCCCCAGGGTTTCTTGACAGGGCTGCGAGCGGGAAGTGTCCTCCTTCCTCTCCAAGAAGTTCCAAGGGAAGATTGCAAAGCTGGAGACTGTCCCCAAAGAGGATTTGGACCTGGTCTGTATCTCTCTGTGCTCTAAAGTAGTGAGTTTTTTGGACCTTGCACAGCTCTAGTGATGTAGGGAAGGGAAGCATGGTTGACTTCAGTCTCGAGGTGCTGCTGTGATGTCTCAGAAATGTGTTCGTTATTACTAATTGCTTATCAGTGATTACATTCCTCGAGCATATAAACTGTTTCACTGTGCGTTCAGGACATTAGTTGTAGGAATTAAAGTGGTTGGAGGAAGAAGGATGCTGTGGGAGGGGGATGCATGCTTGGCCCACTCTTCCTCCTCTTCCCTGGGTGAACCCCGCTCACTGATGAGCTCACTGCATGAGCAGTGGGACTGGCTGGGCCCTTGCTGTGCTGCTCTTGACATGCCCACCAGAATCTCTTGTTGGTGCTTTACTCTCTCACCCATCAGCACCTCTTTTTTGGCCAGTTCTTCCACCTGCATCAGTCTTGTTGGCCTGCCCCTGTCTCTCACAGTGTCCATCCCTGAGCTGCTGTTCTCTTGCTGCTTCACAGCCAAACCACTTGGTGGGCCTAAAAAGGAACTACATCAAGCTGTCCTTCAACACAGTGGAGGACCTGGTGAAGGTACGGAAGGAGATCTCTCCTGCTGTGAGAAAAAACAGAGAGCGAGACCAGGCGAGTGATATCTACACGGCCATGCTGTCTAGGTGAGAGCTCCCCACAGGGGAGTCAGTCAGTCCCGTGTGATAATAATTAGTAGAATCATGGAATGGGTTGTGTTGTAAAGGACCTTTAAAGGCCATCTAGTCTAGACCACCCGCAATGAGCAGGAACACCTTCCACTAGACCAGGTTGCTCCAAGCCCCATCCAGCCTGGCCCTGGGCACTTCCAGGGATGGGGCAGCCACAGCTTCCCTGAGCAGCCTGTGCCAGGGCCTCACCACCCACTTAATAATTAGACTCCCTTGACTATTTGCCAGCTGTCCTCAGAGGTGTTATCCTGCCTGGGTCTGACCCCAGCTGTGCCTCTCTGCAACCCATCTCTAGGGTGGTTCTTCCAGCTTCATGCTGCCCATCAAGAGGTTCCAGAGCCTCTGGGGCAGCATGGCATGTGGTGGTATCTCTGCCCATGCATCGAATAGTTTGCTTGTTCCCTGTGAAAGGATTCTGAGAGGCACTGGGCAACCTTACTTCTAGCTGTAACTCCTGTCCCTGACTCCTGCTGCTGGTGTCACCAATGCCAGTGCCAGTGGCTGTCCCTGAGAGCTGGGCACTCAGGTAAGGCAGCCAGTTCCCTCTGCTCTTGCAGTGCTCTGAGCAGAGGCAGTCTAAGCACGGATGAAGAAGGAGCCTCCAGAAAAATTGCCAACCAGATGGACAACATTGTGGATATGCGAGAGTACGATGTGCCTTACCACGTTCGCCTCTCCATTGACCTGAAGATCCATGTGGTGAGTAGGGAAGTGCTTTGCTCTCCCATGGTCACTCTCCCAAAGTGCAGAAAGGGTTTTTTCTCTCCGGGACCTTCACGGAGGTGTCTGTGATGATGACTTCATGTGTAGAGTTTAGTCCTGTGCTGCTGGATTTCTCCTTAGTTAATGACATGCAGAAAAGATAACTGATTGATGCGCAGCCACAGTTTGAGCCTTTCTTCTGAGCTGTGTGTGATTCCTGCAGTCCTGTCTGCAGCAGCTGGACAGTGCTGCAGGGATCTGGCCCTCTGGTAAGACTCTGCCCACCCCCCTGTCTCCATAGGCTCACTGGTACAACGTGCGATACCGGGGCAACGCCTACCCCCCCGAAATCACCCGCCGAGATGACCTCGTGGAGCGGCCGGTGAGCACTGGGCGGGCAGGTGTCCTCTGTCCAGGTGTGTCTGCCCCAGGGATTGGTTTCTGACGTGCTGCTGGTGTCACAGCGTGGTGGCAGGGGGAAAGCTGTGGTTTTGGTCTTGGGTGATGACTTTTGGGTTGATAAAGCACTAAAATGATTAGTGGGGAGGTTCTGATTCACTTGCACTGTACTTGATGGGAGCTGCTCTTTAACTTCAAGTCAACTCTGGAATGTTTTCTAATGGATTTGGTCCTGCCCAGGATCCTGTTGTTCTTGCCTTTGACATTGAAACGACCAAACTCCCTTTGAAGTTTCCTGATGCCGAGACAGACCAGATCATGATGATCTCCTATATGATTGATGGGCAGGTAAGGCTAGCAGAGTGGTTTCCTCAGGTGGTTTCAAACTCCAGCAGCAAAACCAGGAAGCAGCCCAGCATTCTCCTCCAACCCTGCTGGCTCCAGGCTTGCCATGCTGCCAGCTGCATGGTATAATGCTGTGGAAATGACATTAAATCTGGGTGATGCACAAGACCCTGAGTTTTGTGGTACCCAGCTTAGGTTACTGGTGCCTCTCTGAGGGAGAGGAACAATGTTGGTGTCCCATATTGTCTCTCGTGACCTCCTTTTCTGATGGCCAATGGATGATTCCCTAACAGTTATTCCTCCTTGACAGAAGCTCTGTCTTTCAAGAGGGGAAACTTCCCATTGTTTGGGCAGCATTTTTGGGTTGCCTGCGAGGCCAGTCCTTCTCACTGCCTGCTTGTCACCTCCTCAGGGCTACCTGATCACAAACAGGGAGATTGTCTCAGAGGACATTGAAGACTTTGAGTTTACTCCCAAACCGGAGTATGAGGGTCCATTTTGTGTCTTTAATGAACCAGATGAGGTAAGTCAGTTCTGCTCAGCAGAGTTTTACTTGACTGGGGTTCTTGTTGGCCAAAGAGAGCTCATTCCCTGGCAGACTGCCTCACTGGGGAATGTGGTGAGTCTGGCAAGGCTGGTTGTGCTTTCATTTCTTGGGAATAAGGATAAGAGAGGTCAGGTTTGGTATCGGTGCAGAGGAGAGGGGAAGAGTGGAGTAAACTGTATGGTGTCTACCACCTCTTCATGAAGGAGATGAAGTTCCTTAAAATACACATCTTTTCTGTTTCATCTCAGGCTCATTTAATCCAGAGGTGGTTTGAACATGTCCAGGAGACCAAACCCACCATCATCGTCACATACAATGGAGACTTCTTTGACTGGTAAGACCAGGAATGACACCTAAGCTGACAAGATGTCACCTGAGCTGAAGAGCAGGGTCAGATTCCGTCCTCGACATCCTTCCATAGCTCAGACAGTGAGGGATCCATGCAGAAGGGCCACTTTGTGCACCTCACCAAATCCTGTGGTCATTGGCTTGGCAGTAGGACTTTCTAAAGAGTCCCAGTCGCTTGCCTGAGCTGCTTTAAACCCTTGGCAATGTGGGATTGTCGGTGTACAGATGAGCCCAGTCTTGAGAGAGCAGGGACAGGGTCAAAAGAGACCTGGAGGATATTGGGAGAGGAGTGCAGGCAAGCCTTGGGAAGCAGGGCAGAGGGACCATGTCTCCACCTCGAGGGGAAGGATGCAAGTGAGCAGCTTTGCCTCTTGGGTCACACTGCAATTCTGTCATAGAACCACAGAATGGTTTGTGCTGGAGGGGACCTTAAAGATCATCTAGTTCCAACCCCCCTGCCATGCACAGAGGCACCATCCACTATACCAGGTTGCTTCAAGTGTCCACTGTGGCCATGGACACTTTCAGGGATGATGTGTCCCCATGGCCGGCAGGAAGTTTTCTGTGGCGAGATACAGATAAATCACAAGAAAAATTCTTTAGGGAGTTTGTAACAAAGTGGTTATGGAACCATTGTCGGAGACACAGGAAAATGGCTGTTCTCCTCCTTCTTTTCACTCTGCCTCTTTCTCCAGGCCCTTTGTGGAAGCAAGAGCAGCAGCTCATGGAATGAATATGTATCAGGAAATTGGCTTTCAGCAGGACAGCCAGGGAGAGTACAAGGCATCCCAGTGCATCCACATGGACTGTCTGAGGTACCAAATGCTGCTGCTCTATCCTATGGCTTCATCTTTATCTCTTGGATTTCTCTAAAATACTTATGGTTGTATTTGATACTGTTCTCATTCTGTCTGTTGGAAACGTGTGAACCTTCTTCAACTGTGTGATAATCCATTTCTGTGATGTCTTCTTCCCTTTGGCATACTGTATGCCACAGGAGCTACCAAGTCTTTCCCTGAAGGGTTTCCAGGGCTGGCTCTTGCCCTGCAGCCTCAAGTGTTTGATGGCTGATTTGCAGGGGACAGAGAAAGGGTGGATTAAGATCAGGCCACTGAAGCAGGGAAGGGACTGTAGGCTCACCCACCAGCCTCCTGGCACAGCAAGAGGAGAAAAGGACACATGGGAGAGAGAGAAGTTTGGAGTTTTATGTCAGTTTCTCCCTCTGGAGCAGTCTGGGCTCTGGAGCACAGCTGGATGTCCTTGCAGTCCTGCTGGGTCTTCTCCAGTGGTGAAACGCTTATCTTAAAGCCATTGAGGGAGCTGAAAGGTGGAAATTTTGAGCAGTGGAGATGGGGTGGACAGTGGAGCTTGTCCTGGCTGGGATAGCTAAAGTTGGACAGCCTTGTACTCCACTGTGCTCGGGGACTGGGCTGTCCTTGGTGAGAGGTCCCCCGGCAATCCACAGCCCTGAGCCTATTTTGAAGGTCAGGGATGATTTCTCTGCATAAAGTGTTATTTTCATGATTCTGTCCAGGTGGGTGAAGAGAGACAGTTACCTCCCAGTAGGAAGTCACAACCTGAAAGCAGCTGCTAAAGCAAAACTAGGTTACGACCCAGTGGAGCTGGACCCTGAGGAGATGTGCCGGATGGCTACAGAAGAGCCTCAGGTATTCCTTCCCCGTGCTCTATGGGAAAACAAGCCTGGAGCAGGTGTAGTGTGACTGCATCTGTAAGCTAGAGGTGGATTTTGATAAATGAACTCTGTCTCCCCAAACTGCCAATGCCTTGGAGCTCATGAGGAGAAAGACCAGGATTTTGCTGAAGTTGTTCTTGGCCATGGCATTGCACTGTGTATTCTCTGTATTTATTTACGTCAGTGTGAGGTAACAGGCACCACCAAAATCAGAAACACCAAGAAGAACTGAGACCTGCTGGAGGGACAGGAGAGGGTTAGTGCTCCAGCTGTCACAGGCAAGGGGGCTCTGCATTGCCCTGGACCAGCTTTCTGAGTCCCAAACAGGGTGGATTTTGTGTCTTCAGCTCATCTTCTCTGTTCCTTCCCAGTCAAAGGCGACATTGCTATGTGATTAGAGCTAGAGCAGGATGGCTTTGGAAGTAACATATTATTCTTTACAACCTGGGCTATGGAGAAATACACCTTTCCCTTCTTCCTTTGATACGAGCATGTCCAGCAGGAAGCAATGAAAGATCATTGTCACGGAGCTGCTCTGTCATAGGATTGGGAATAACTTGCCTCTCTCCTTCCCTGACAGACCCTGGCCACCTACTCAGTGTCTGATGCTGTTGCTACCTACTATATGTATATGAAGTATGTGCATCCCTTCATTTTTGCCTTATGCACCATCATTCCCATGGAGCCTGATGAGGTGAGTGCTTTCCCAAAGTGTTAATTTCCGTGCCAGGTGAAGAGCCACATCTCCCATGCTGCAGGGATGCTCTGGCTGCAGATGTGATTCCCACTGTGTGGACAATTTGCACCTGTGGCTGAGAGGAAGGGAAGGCAGCTTTAGAGGCTGCTCCTTTCTCCCATGTCTCCTGGGATGTTTGGAGAGAGGTGCCTGTGAGAAGAAGACACTCAAGGGTTGGCAGTGCAGAGCTGGAACAAAGAGGTATTGGTAATGCTCCTGAGCCAAGTTGACTTGCAGTCACGACATAAAGCAAACTAAATGCAGGTGCTTCCAAAAATGACAAAGCAGTGGAAAGAATTCAAAAAGGTTTATTTCAAAGGCAAGAATACTAAAAATGTACAAAATAAAAAACCAGCAGTGCTGTGAGAAGCACTGGGCCTGAGAAAAGACAAACTTCCAGTTCATTCCCCAGCTTTATCATCACTTCCCCCCCTCGGCTCCCCCGCTGGCTGCTGAGGCCTGGAGCAGGTCTGTGAGTGTTGTCTCTCTCACACTTGGGAGTCAACTTTTGTGGAAGGCATGTGGAGAAACGTCTAAAATGGTCTGTGGGAAAGATGCCTCATTCCAAGCAGGAAAAATTCCTTAAGCAAAAATAATTGCCTCCTTGGCAGCAATATCTTCCAGAAAAGAGTTATTTGCCTCTACACATGGCCATGCAAAGCTGGGTCTCCTGATGGCTGTTACCAGATGTGGGGAGGATGGTTGGGAAGCTGTCAGTGCTAAGCATGTAGAAAATGTCCATCCTTTCCCACCTGGCTGAGCTGATAATGGTGCTTGATGGTGGAGTAGTGTTGCATGTGTGTCACAGCTAAAGCTGTCCAGCTCACTGTGTGACTGTAAGGCCAGTCCAGTCCTGCCAGCACTGGTACAGCACTTCCGCTGAATCAGACTGGTTTGGGTTGGATGGGACCTTAAAGCCCATCTCATCCCCCCCTGCCATGGGCAGGGGCACCTCCCACCAGCCCAGGTTGCTCCAAGCCCTGTCCTACCTGGCCTTGGACACTTCCAGGGATCGGGCAGCCACAGCTTCTCTGGGCAACCTGTGCCAGGGCCTGCCCACCCTCCCAGGGGAGAATGTCTTCCCAATATCTAAATCTACTCTTTTTGAGTTTAAAACTGGCTTTGGTTCTGTTTCTACAGGTGTTACGGAAAGGGTCGGGGACACTGTGCGAGGCACTGCTGATGGTTCAGGCCTATCATGCCAACATCATCTTCCCCAACAAGCAGGAGCAGGAATTCAACAAACTTACAGAGGATGGGCATGTGCTGGACTCGGAGACTTACGTGGGAGGCCATGTGGAAGCACTGGAGTCTGGGGTCTTTCGCAGTGACATTCCCTGCCGCTTCAAAATGGTAAGGGGCCAGCAGCCAGCCCCTGTCCTTGTGGAGCAGCGTGGTGGGGAGGGATAACCCTTCCACTAGTGTTGGCATCTCTGGCGTGTCCTTGTTTGGCTTGGGAAGCATCTAGAATCACAGAGTCAGTGAAGTTGGAAAAGCCCTCTAATGTAATCACGTCCAACCATTAACCCAGCATGGCCAAAGCCACCACTAAACCATGTCTCCAGGTGCTACTTCTACACGTTTTGAACACTTGCAGGGAGGGTGATTTCACCAGTGGCCTGGACAACCTGTTCCAATGCTTGACAACCTCCAGGAGACCCTGGGCACAAAACTGGGCTGGGAATGGATGGGGGGAGGCCTTCAGGTGGCTGTCTGTGCTTCACTGGGAAAGCAGGTGTCACATGTGTCACATACTGGAAGCAAGCCAGAACTTGTTGACCATGAGGAAGAGTGGTGAAGTGGGGTTTTAGGTTTGTTTTTGAGGCAGTGGTTCTTGGAAGTTATGCCTCTGTCCCTTTGCATCCTGTCCTCCCTCTGTCCTTCTCCCTCACAAACTAAGCTGCCTCTGAACCCTTCCCGAGGGTCTTTTACCTGTTTCTGGATCAGGCTGCCACCTCAGCTACATCTTCCCCTGCCTCAGTATGTCACAGCTTACAGCTCCCCAAACCTGGAGGAGACGGGTGCAGGGCAGGAGCTGCCAGCCTGCAGCCAGGGACAGCTGTCCACAGCCTCACTGCCCTCCCCACATCCCTGCAGAATCCTGCTGCCTTTGACTTCCTGGTGCAGAACGTGGAGAAGACTCTGCGGCATGCCATCGAGGAGGAGGAGGGTCTGCCCTTGGATCAAGTCACCAACTTCCAGGAGGTACAGCACCAGGAACAGAGCTGAGCTGGGCAGAGAGAGCTGGGACTGCAGCTCTGAAGTGCTTGTTTGGGTTCAGTTTGTGCTGTACATAGACCAAGTAGCCCATCTGTAGGCTGAATCCATGGGGATCCCCTTGCCCAGACACTGGAGCCCAACCTGGGTATCAGGGTCTCTGCCCCATCTGAGGGATGCAGTTCTTGCTTTCCTCTTTGCAGGTTCAACCAGGAGCAAAGTTCTGAGATAGCTGGGAAGGGAATTAGAATGTTGACCCCTCAGTTACCCCAAATACTCATGTTCCTCTTGTTCCCCCCTTCTTATCAGCTACAAAGGGCAAGTTGCCCTTTTCCAAATTTGTGTATGGAGTTTCTTGGAGGGCAGCACCAGACTGGGAAATTCTGGTCTTTTCTGTTGTCTCCATTAACCCATTTGGACTGAAAAGGTCCTGGATTCAGTCACATTTAGGAAGCAGCTGCTCCCACCTGCTTTGTGCCTCTATAGAAAAGCTCACCTTGGAGGTCCAAACCAAAACCTAAAGCACCGGTGGTCGAGGATTCCTTGATCTCTCCTTTGGTCCTTTAGATCCATCCTCAGAGCCTGTGGCAGGTGTCCCTGTGAAGAAGTAAAGGATCAAATTCAGTAGGTATTTGACTCAGTAACTCCTTTCTGTCTGAGTTTCACTTCTCTTTGTCTCGCCACAGATTTGTCACGAAATCAAGGTCAAACTGAATTCCCTGAAGGATGTTCCCAACAGAATTGAATGTCCCCTCATCTACCATCTGGATGTGGGGGCCATGTACCCCAACATCATTCTGACCAACAGGTTGCAAGTGGGTAACATCAGTGTTCTATTTCTTAGTTTGACTTCCAGGTGACCTTGATTGTCCCTCTCAATCCCCGTAACAGCAAGGGCTGAACTGTCTGCCCAGGGCACAAGAAGCAGATAAGGCTGAGTGTGAAATTCAGTCAAGCTGCCATGGAATTACAGAATCACAGAATCGTTTTGGTTGGAAAAGCCCTCTAAGACCATTGAGTTCAACCATACCTCCAGCACTGCCAAAACCATCACTAATCCATGTCCCCAGGTGGCACATCCACAGGGCTTTTAAACCCCTTCAGAGATGGTGACTCCACTGCCATGCTGGGCAGCCTGTGCCAGTGTCTGACCAGCCTTTCAGTGAAGAAATTTTCCCTAATATCCAACCTTAACCACCCCTAACACAGTTTGAGGCCCTTTCCCCACTTGTTACATGGGAGCAGAACCCGACCCCCACCTGGCTCTACCCTTCTGACAGGGAGTTGAAGAGAGCAAGGTCCCCCCTGAGCCTCCTTTTCTCCAGTCTGAGCTCCCCCAGCTCCCTCAGTTGCTCCTCATCAGACTTGTGCTCCAGACCCTTCCCCAGCTCTGTTGTCCTTCCCTGGATGCCAGGTCTGCAGACTGAGCTACAGCTTCAGCTAGGACTCTTCCCAAAAACACATCTGTTATTTTGAGGGGTTTATGTTCCTGAAAGGCTTCAGTAAGGGGAACACCTCTGGTATTCACACCTGTGCTCTCTTGCCACCTAGTACCTGCTCTGGTATGAGCTGTCATTTGGGGACCTGTCCTCTCTAACCCCTGTGTGTCTGTTACTGTGCCTAGCCCTCAGCCATGGTGAATGAAGCCACATGTGCTGCCTGTGACTTCAACAAGCCAGGTGCCAACTGCCAGCGCCGGATGACATGGCAGTGGAGAGGAGAGTTCAGTAAGTACAGGAAGGACCATGCAGTCCAGCCCACAGAGGTTGAGCCAAATTCCTGCTTCTCCCCTGATCACTGGGGACTGATCACTCCCCTCCTCTGCAGTGCCTGCCAGCCGCAGCGAGTACCACCGCATCCAGCAGCAGCTGGAGTCGGAGAAGTTCCCTCCACTGTCCCCCGATGGACCAGCCCGTGCCTTTCATGAGCTCTCCCGGGAAGAACAGGCCAAGTATGAGAAGAAGCGCCTGGCAGGTAAAAAGAACCAAAACAGTCAAGGTCATGATTTTGCAGCCTGGACTGTGAGCAGTATTTAGCATTAGTGACCCCTCCTAGGGCTGTGGGATGAGGTCAGACAGGCTGGCCTGAGAACTCCAGGATTTAAGCAGACTCCTGTGTACTTACAAAGAGGAGCCAGGCACTGGTAGCTCTGTCAGTGTTTCCCTTTGTCTGTGGAGAGCCTCGATTTGAGCTGAAATATGAAGGGCTCCATTTTTTGTAAGGCTTATCATTAAAGCAAACTAATGAAAAGGAAATGTCAACATTATCCTGTCACCTGAAGGGATGCTGTCCAGCAGAACCATCCAGCTGGCTGGGGACAGCCTGAGTTTGTGAATGGGCCATACGTTTAGTTTGTTACTGCCCTTGTCCCTGCCCCTCCATAATGAGGTGATGCTTCTCACTATGCTGAGATCTTCCTCTCCCTTTGCAGTCGGTCTGTCCCCTGCTTACCAATGCCTGATGTTTAGCAATACCTGATGTTTAGCTCTCTCCCTGTCCCTCCTGTGCCTATCCCTTTGTAGCAGGGCACCATCCCTGAGAATCTCCTTCTGCCTCCTCCCTTGAGCAGATTACTGCCGTAAGGCATACAAGAAGATCCATGTCACCAAGGTGGAGGAGCGAGTCACCACCATCTGCCAGCGAGAGAACTCTTTCTATGTGGACACGGTGCGAGCGTTCCGGGACCGCCGCTACGAGTTCAAGGGGCTGCACAAGGTACCAAACTCGGGTGCTGGTCAACCTTGTCTTGGCAAGGCCAGGCACCTCTTGTGGCTAGCTGAAAACCCCCATGGATTAGTCCACTGGCTCCCCACTGACAGAGGACAGGGTTAGATGGAATATTGGGAAGAAATTGGTCCCTGTGCAGATGGTGAGGCCCTGGCACAGGATGCTCAGATAAGCTGTGGCTGCCCTATCCCTGGGAGTGTTCAGGGCCGGGTTGGACAGGGCTTGGAGCAACCTAGTCTAGTGGAAAGTGTCCCTGCCCATGGCAGGGAGTTGAAATGAGGTGAGCTCTTACGCTCCCTTCTAACTCAAACCGTTTTAGGAGACACTGGGACTCGACCTCTGGCAGAGTTAATTAATGAGGCAGTTGCTTTGCAGTTCCTCCCAGATGCCTCTTCTGCCATGAATCACGGGGCTGGCAGAGAAGCCTTTCCTCCACTGGTGGTTCTGCTGTTAGCCAGATGTTATGAATTGCTGCAGACAGGGTATTGGGTTCTTCCCTGCACACACGTGCTGCAGCACAGCTGATGGAGTTTGAAATCTGATGGGTAGTGGGAGCTGCAGGTCCCTCCTGCTGAGTCACAAAGTGCCTCCGGCCAACACCTCCGGTGCTGTAAAAGAAAATGGGATGTTTAACTCATGCTACTGATCTTTGGCAAAGATACTCCTCTAGAGTTGCAATGCTATACTGGGACTGAGTGGGAACCAGTTGTGTGGCACTGGTGGTGATATGTGTGATCATCCTAACTCTGCCTGTGGCATGCAGGTGTGGAAAAAGAAGCTGTCAGCAGCAGTGGAGATGGGAGATGCCTCTGAAGTGAAACGCTGCAAGAACATGGAGATCCTCTATGACTCCCTGCAGCTGGCCCACAAGTGCATCCTCAACTCCTTCTATGGATATGTCATGCGGAAGGGGTGAGTCTCCCCTAGGCAATCTGGGGTCCTCAAAAGAGGACCCTTGGAAACCAGGATTGTCTTGGTGAGGTATTCACTTGTTTCACCCGCCCCAAAGTGACAAAATGAGGGTGGATGCTGCCTGTAACACTCTCCTCTTGCTTCTACCTATGACTTCTCTTCCTGGAGACTCGCCAGACGTTAAATGATGTGAATCTTGTCTGTTAGTGGGTTTCCAGCTTCTCTGGAGCATCATAAGTATAGAACTTCATAGGAGAACAATGTTCCAAGGGCCAGTGTTAATGTGTTTCTTGCCCTCCTTCCCCTGGAGGTCCTCCTGCCCTTCCATAGCTGGGTTGGGCAGGAAGCATATCATGCTCTTCACTGTGAATCCTCTGCTCACAGAGCTCGCTGGTACTCCATGGAAATGGCTGGCATCGTCTGCTTCACAGGGGCAAATATCATCACCCAGGCCAGGGAGCTGATCGAGCAGATTGGGTGAGTTGCATGCTGAGCTGAGGAAGGTCTATCTGCATCTAATACTGATGTGGGAGCACATTAAACACTGAGAGTTTCAGAGGGATGGAAAACCTTTCCAATGGGGCAAGGCTGAGAAAGCTGGGGGTGTTCAGACTGGATAAGGGAGCCTGGAGCCTTAGAGCCCATTCCAGAGCCTAAAGGGGCTCCAAGAGAGCTGGAGAGGGCAAGAGTGACAGGCCAAGGAGGAATGGCTTCCCACTGGCAGAAGGCCGGGTTAGATGAGATACTGGGAAGAAATTCTTTGCTGTAAGGGTGGGGAGGCCCTGGAGGAGCAAAGGCTCCAGGGAGACCTGAGAGCCCCAAAGGGGCCCCTTTGGACAAGGGGCCTGGAGTGACAGGACAAGGGGAATGGCGTTCCACTGCCAGAGGGCAGCAGTAGGTGGGATATTGGGAAGGAATTCTTCCCTGTGAGGGTGAAAAGGCCCTGGCACAGGTTGCCCAGAGCAGCTGTGGCTGCCCCATCCCTGGAAGTGTTCAAGGTCAGGCTGGACGGGGCTTGGAACAACCTGGGCTAGTGGAAGGTGTCCCTACCCATGACAAGGGGTGGAATGAGATGAGTTTTGAGGTCCTTTCCCACCCAAATCAGTCCGGGATTCTGTGCACATACATATTCCTAACACTGCTGTGGTTATTCTGTTGTATTTGAGAGTTTTCTTTGAAGAAGGGAACAGAGAGTGGATGCAGCACACTGCTGCTGCTTTTATGGAGGACAGAAGGCTGATCCTCACCTCTCATCCACTCTGCTCCTGACAGTGGCCTTTCTTCCTTCTTTAGGAGACCTCTGGAACTGGATACCGATGGGATTTGGTGTGTCCTCCCCAACAGCTTCCCAGAGAACTTTGTCATCAAGTCAACCAATGCCAAGAAGCCAAAGGTGACCATCTCTTACCCAGGTGCCATGTTGAACATCCTGGTGAAGGTGAGTCTGGCACCTGTCCAGGCCAGCTCTGCAGCCTGGGAAAAGATGTGGAGAGCTGATGAGTGGGGAGAGTGTTGCGGATGGGAGGGGAAGACTTAGACAAAGTTATTAAAGAAGGCCTGCCATTGAGTCACAAGGTACACAAAGGACTCCCTTGCTTTCTAAACTCCTCTTCAGAGAGGAGGTTAAGTGTGGCTGAATCCTTAGTCTCACATTGTGTCAACGGTTTAAGGAATTATAGAGGAGAGATTAAATGGCTTTGTCTCACAGGTTTTAATGATGGCAAATTGGATGTATTTATATGGAATGAATTATTTATTATGACAAATGAACGGATGAGTGAACAGACAAAAGATCTTAATCAGAATTATTTACTGCACAGTGTAAAAGCTAAAAGTCCACTAGTAGGGTGTAATACAGCATAAAGTGATACAGTGCACTGTATCAGTGCAATTATATTAAAGCAATTTTATCAAAGCTAGCAAAAGAAACAGTCATTAAATTGGTATTCATATAATTCACCATAGGAGATAGCAGGCAGATCTCTTTCTTTCTCCTAATGCCTGGGGAGTAACCATGAGGAGGCATCCCTGCTTCAGGGAAGAAGCTCCACACTTCAAAGAAGTATGTGGAAGGATCTGCCCTATGAAAGTTGGACTGAGCTTTTGTAGTTATAAAGTGATGAACTGGTAGTCATAGATTTACAGGCCAGCAACTAGGTTATCTGTCAAATCCTGTTTCAAAAAACAGGATGTGTGTTTGAAGTTTGGTGAACCAGGCTGGTTTTAGCACAGTTCAATACCAAAACAGCATCCTGGTGCCAGCAGGAGGAACTTATTTGATAGCTTGCATTGTGTGCATTCTCTGGTTGGATTCTCGGCCCTTTCAGTGTAGGCCATCCTGCCACAGAGAGGCCCCTCTTCCATCTCTGCTCCCCTTGTAGCACGCGAGGTGTTGGGGCTGATGGCCCTGGGGAGCATCTGAATGGAGGGAGTGGCTCAATATCCCTCAGCAGTGAGGGGGGTCTGTAAGAGGGCAGGTGTGGTGCATGCTCACCTGTGCAGATAGGGAGTCCAGAGCAAGGTCTAAACACATCCTCTGCTCACTCCAGCCTCTGTAAGAAAAAAGAATATAATTTTAGGGTCCAAGGCATTTTTACTCTAAACAGACAGGTCATATGTTTTGATTTTTGAGTCCTAAATCGCGCTGTAGCTCCCAAAGGGATCTGTGGATGTGTCCCAGAGGCATCCCCTGGTATGACCAGCTGTCTGTGGAGTGAAGCTGTTCTCCTGGGACTGTGCCCACAGGAAGGCTTCACGAATGACCAGTACCAGGAACTGCAGGACCCAGCCTCACTCACCTATGTCACGCGCTCGGAGAACAGCATCTTTTTTGAAGTGGATGGTCCATACCTGGCCATGATCCTCCCAGCTTCCAAAGAGGAGGGCAAGAAGCTGAAGAAAAGGTGAGATTTCAAAGCTTGAGATATTATCCCTTTCCCTGACTAACAGTGAGGATCTTGTTCCCTGTGTACACATGGGGCATTTTGGTCCTTGCCCCTGGAGACAGCAGCACACTTGACTTACTGGCTTTAAATGGCAAGTTCCTTACATCAGATCACCTTTGAATTCAGCTCTGCACTTACCTCCAGTGCTTTGGCTCTGAGGTGTGCAGGAGAACTTTGACTTTCCTTCTGAGTATTTCTAATACTGCTTGCATTCAACCTAATCTGTTTAAATTCAGCAGTTTCTAGCTTCCTGTCTCTCAGGAGTACACAGACCTCCAGTCACACTTCCCCTAGGTGTTTCCCCTTCCTTCTCCATCTGTAATAGGGACCGGGTCCTGCCGTTACTGTCACGTTGTAGGATAGTTGTACCCAGAATTCACTGATTTCCCTGCCACCTCCTAACCAGGAACATGAGCTAGAGCAGTAGCACCCACTGTTTCCAAGTGCAACCGACAGACAATCTGGCTCCACAAATTGCTGTCACTGCCCCCAGCACCCTCTGTCCTCACAGTTTTATGTATTTCTTTGCGCTTAATCTCCCACAGCACGAGTGCCAACACACACCATCCCCAAGCAGTTAATCCCCACTGCAGGAGCTGAGGTAATGCCCAGCTCTGAGCAGGGTCTGCTTGTAGGACTCCTCTCAGGGCCTCCAGTTTCTGGTAGTCTGGGGATGTTAGAATCAGCATGTATTTCCTGGTCACTTTCCAAGCTAAACAGCCTGGAGGTGGAGAAAGGAAAGGCTGTGCTCATGGGAATATGGGTAGGTGGGAGAACTGGCCAAGACTTGTACATTTGAGTATCCCCTTTCCTATCTGATGGTTCCCATAGGGTAGTTTGGGTTCTTTTGGGACATACAGATAATTGCCAGGGCTGTGAAAGGCAAAACAATGCAAAAGAAGAGGCAAGAGGAGAGGAGTATTCCTTAGGTCTGTCATGGCTGCATCCAGTTTCCTCTGAACCCCTCTGCCACCACTGGAGTTGACAGTTTCCTTCTCTCTAAACCTCTTTCTAATATCTTCATTTCCCCTCTCACACTTGTGTGCAATTAAGATCATTCTCCATCAATTAAGGTCACTCCATACCCTCAGTGCTGCATCCCGGTCTGGGGTCCTCGGCACAAGAAACGTGATGCTGCCGGAGCAGGTCCAGAGGAGGCCATGGAGGTGCTCCAAGGGCAGGAGCCCCTCTGCTCTGAGCACAGGCTAGGAGAGCTGGGGGTGTTCACCTGGAGGAGCAAAGGCTCCAGGGAGACCTGAGAGCCCCAAAGGGGCCCCTTTGGACAAGGGGCCTGGAGTGACAGGACAAGGGGAATGGCGTTCCACTGCCAGAGGGCAGGAGTAGGTGGGATATTGGGAAGGAATTCTTCCCTGTGAGGGTGAAAAGGCCCTGGCACAGGTTGTCCAGAGCAGCTCTGGCTACCTCATCCCTGGAAGTGTCCAGGGCCAGGTTGGATGGGGCTTGGAGCAACCTGGGCGAGTGGAAGGTGTCCCTGCCCATGGCGGGTGGGTGCGACAGGATGATCTATAATGTCCCTTTCTCTGTGGTTCTGTGAATCAGTGTAAATGAGCTGGGGCGAGAACTCATGTGCTTTTCCTGACCGAATTTAAATGGTTGCTAGAGCAGCTGTAGATATTTGAGACTGTATAGGTGCCACCGTGGCTCCATTGAATGTGTTGGATGATGGCACAACGGCATGGGGAGAAGAGCCCTGGCAGGAGGGACAGCAGCGGTGTCCTGATGTGTCCTTTGGTGCAGACCAGCTTTGCTCATGCTGTCTCTCCCAGGTATGCAGTGTTCAACGAGGATGGTTCTCTGGCTGAGCTGAAGGGCTTTGAGGTGAAGCGCCGGGGAGAGCTGCAGCTGGTGAAGATATTCCAGTCATCTGTGTTCGAAGCTTTTCTGAAAGGCAGCACGTTGGAGGAAGTCTATGCTTCGGTGGCCAAGGTGGCTGATTACTGGCTGGATGTGCTCTACAGCAAGGTAGGCACAGCTCAGCTTGTCTGTGCTCCAAGGTAGAATCTGGTAAGGAGTGTCCAAGCTGGTTGGGCACTGTGGGGAGGGTGAACTTTGCTTGCACAGAGTTAGTGGTTCCCTGTGCCTTTTTCACCCTGTCAGTTCACAGATGACACTGACCTGGGCAGGAGTGTTGATCTGATGGAAGGCAGGAAGGCTCTGCAGGGGGATCTGGATAGGCTGGATCCATTGGCCAAGGCCAGTGGTGTGAGGTTCAAACAAAACCAGTTTCCAGTTTCTGCATTTGGGTCACAACAACCCTGTGGCTGGGGACTGAGGGCCTGGAACAGTGCCCGTCAGGAAAGGGCCAGGGAGTGCTGGTCAACAGCAGCTGAACATTAGCCCAGGTGTGCCCAGGTGTGCAAGAGGCCAGTGGCACCTGGCCTGTACCAGCCGTGGTGTGGCAGCAGGGCCAGCGCAGTGACCGTCCCCCTGTGCTGGGCACTGCGGAGACATCTCCAGTCCTGGGATCAGTTTTGGGCCCCTCACAACATGACATTGATGGGCTGGAGCATGTCCAGAGATGGGCAAGGGAGCTGGGAAAGGGTCTGGAGCACAAGTCTGTTGTGGAGCAGCTGCAAGGGCTGAGCCTGGAGAAAAGGTTCAGGGGGACTCTTCTCGCTCTCCTACTCCCTGACAGGAGTGTGGAGCCAGGTGGGTGTCAGTCTGTGTTCCCAGGGAACAAGGGAGAGGATGAGAAGATGGCCTCAAGTTGCACTGGGAGAGGTTTATGTTAAATAATAGGGGAAATTTCCTCCCCAGAAGGATTGTTCAGCCCTGGAGCAGCTGTCCAGAGCAGTAGGGGAGTCACCATCTCGGGAAGAATTTTAAAGCAGTATGGATGTGGCACCTGGGGGCATGGGGTAGTGGTGGCTTTGGCAGTGCTGAGGGAATAGTTGGACTTGGGGATCTTGGAGGGCTTTTCAGCCTGAATTACACTGTGATTCTATGAAACCAGGGGGTGAGAGGAACCGATAGCCTGGCTGGGTCCTTGTCATGACCCACTGGTCAGCACTAAAATGTTCATTATAAATTCTCATTGGGCTGAACAAGGAAACTGGACATGTCTCCAGCAACTCTTATGTTTTTATTGTACAGTTGCTGTAACTCCAGCAACTACACTGCTTAGACTCAAAAGGTGTTGGTTAACAAGCCAATTCTTACAACAGACTTCCACAAGAGTGGAAGCAAATGAGCCCTTAATTTTGTATGGAACACTTCATTTAGTTCTCAACTCCAACCGCAAACTCCTGCAAAGGCACTGACTCCCAAGCCACAACACACCATTGCACAAGCTCTCCACTGCCACAAGAGAGTTCAGGACTGACTAGAGAGTAAAATATGATAGCTGTGCTTTGCTCAGGAAAAGCAAGGGAAGAAAACTAAGAATATCACCAGTCCTTAGATCCCACGTTGGTCCTGCCGCATGGACGATCCAGAGCTGGGGCAAATAATGAGATAAAGAAAGTGAAGGAGAGACGAGAAAGAGAAGAGAGAGGGGGGCCTGATCTGCTCCCTTTCCTAGTTAACCTCGTGCACACTGCTTATGTAAACTAGGTTTTTCATGCCATTTTGTTCATGCATACACAGCCAACCCTTTGAGCCTCCTCCTGGAAGTTAGTTGGACTGAGGAATTGAGCATGAGTGTCTAGATGGAGCAGAAAGTTCCCAGAATCGCAGAATATTCTGAGTTGGAAAGTACCCACAAGGATAATTGAGTCCAACTCTTAAGTGAATGGCCATTCAGGGATCAAATCTGTGACCTTGGTGTTACTGGCATCATGCTCTAACCCACTTAGAGTCTTCTAAGTATTGTATATGATATTGCATACAATACAATAAGTTGGCTCAGAACACACTGCTCCACCTTCGTGGGACCCTCTCCTCCAATCATACCTTTCATGTAGCAATACTCAGAAAGTTTAATACAAAACTCACTTAGGTCTGGTCCTCTACAGTACTTCATTTTGTGATGACATTGTTCAAGAAGTTCTTGGTGAGCCCACCTTTGCATGCACAACACGAAGCCTTGCTGTCACTGGTACCAGCCTCAAACCCATGCTCCCTCTTTTTTATAGATCCTACTGGCAGCTGCAACATGGAGCAGTTCTCAGGCTTCATGTAAAGAGACATACCAGCTGGGTGTAGGTGCTTCCTGTTCCTGACAGCAGCAAGGTTTGATTGTTAGGTTCTTGCTGACTTTGGGTTATTGCCTCCCTTTCAGGCTGCCAACATGCCCGATTCAGAGCTGTTTGAGCTCATATCGGAGAACCGCTCCATGTCACGCAAGCTGGAGGACTATGGGGAGCAGAAGTCCACCTCCATCAGTACTGCCAAGCGCCTGGCAGAGTTTTTGGGGGACCAGATGGTGAAAGATGCAGGGCTAAGCTGTCGCTTCATCATTTCCAAGAAACCAGAAGGGTCTCCAGTCACCGAGAGGTAACCCCACCTGGAGGGGCCAGGGCTTCTGGTAGTGTGGAAGCATTGAGGAGGGGATGTGCAGGTAGCAGGAAAGGGATTGAGCTGGTATAGTGTAGCCATGGGACGTACCGCGAGCGATGGGTAACATCAAAAAGCCCAGTGGCCTCTCAGGGGTGGGAGGAGAAGCCTTGAGGGTTCTCCACAGGCTGGGAGAGGGGATTGTGGAGTGCTAGGACATTGCTTCCATGCCTTCCCCAGGGCCATCCCCCTTGCCATCTTCCAAGCCGAGCCCAGCGTGCGCAAACACTACCTCCGAAAATGGCTGAAGAGCCCCTCGCTGCAGGACTTCAACATCCGTGCGGTGAGTGAGGCACCACAGCAGATGGCCCTGGATTTGGGTTAGGGGCTCATCCCTTCAGAGCCACAGCCTGGGCAGTGGCTTCTTGCACTCACAAAGCAGTGTGCCTGGGTGGGGATCCTAAAGGGATGTTTACTTCTGCATCTGGTGGCGTTTCTGCTTGGCTTTCTTCACTGCCCAAGCTTTGCCCTCTCCAGATCCTGGACTGGGACTACTACATTGAGAGACTGGGCAGCACCATCCAGAAAATCATCACCATTCCTGCAGCCCTGCAGCAGGTACAGGACAGTGGTGGGGTGGGAAGAGGAGGGCTTTGGGCAAGGGATTTGTTCTGATTTGGAGCTGCTCTCCAGGTAAAGAACCCAGTGCCACGGGTCCGGCACCCGGACTGGCTCCACAAGAAACTCCTGGAGAAGAATGATGTGTACAAACAGAAAAAAATCAATGAGCTCTTTGTTTTGGAAGGCAAGAGACAGGTAAAAAGGGTGAGGGGAAGGTACTGGTTGTGCTGCTGGGGCTCTTCTCCTGCAGCTCCCATCTTCCCGCTGTCCTTGCTCCTTCAGGTCCTTGCCAACCAGTCTGTGGAAGGGATACCCAGCTCACAAGTTGGTGACATAGAGGACTTTGGGGCTGTCAAGATTCCTCAGCCACTGGTTCCCATTGCAAATAAGCGGAAGCGCATCCCTGCAGCAGAGGAGAGCAAACAGCTGCCCCAGGACCTGGAGCTGTCCCAGTCCTGGCGGGAGATCCTGGGCCCACCTCCAGCCCTGGGCACCACCAAGGTGGGTGAAGCAGATTTGAAGCAGATTGTGCAGGGGATGCCTCAGAACTGTGCTTGTCCATCAAGGCAGCTTGGATGCTGCCAGGAATGAGCTGTGGGTCTCCCAAAACCCTCTACGTACTCATGGCTCAGCTACAAGGAAAAATATAACCAGGAGACAGAAATGCAGCTACTGATTGAGAGAAGGGGAGTGGTGGCTTTGCCAGCTGGAAGGGGATGTATGGCTGTAGTCTGGAGGGCTGTATGGAGTGGTGGTGTGGGGCTGGGCAGCCTATGTTGGTTTCATGTGTGCTGTCAACCCACTCAGGAAGAGCATCTGGTCTGGCTGCGCTTCCACCAGAAGAAGTGGGAGCTGCAGACTCGGCAGCGGCGGGAGCGGCGGAAGAGGCGGCGGCTGGAGGATGGTGGAATGGTCGCCAGTGGAGGAGTGGTCCGCGATGCTTCCTGCAAAGGTCTCAGCAGCTACTTGCGCCGGACAGCGCGCAGCATCCTGGATTTGCCCTGGCAGATTGTGCAGGTACTGGGGGAGGACCTGCCATGGAGCAGCCCAGGGTACAACCCTCACATTTGCACTCTGTGGTCAACCAGTGAAGTTCAGGAACCCTGACCCCAATGCCATGCAGGTGTTAGCCCTGGGGAGCCCACGTGAGGCTGCAGATCCTCAGGCTTGTGCACACATGGATGGAAACAGGCACTCACAGAGTCATTCTTGGTGAATCTGGGATGTGTGTGTAGATCTGCCAGTGGGGCAGCTCCAGTTCAGCTTGTGGGCAGCACTGGACAGTGACAGAACCACAGAAACATCAGCTGAGGCTGGAGGCAACTTTGGGGTGCCTCAGGTCCAATCGCCTGGTCAGGCAGGGCCACCCAGAGCCAGGAGCTCAGGAATATATCCTGAAATATCTCCAAGGATGGAGCGTGCACACCTACCCTGGGCAACATGGGCCATGGCTCGGTCACCCTCACAGGGAAAAGGTGTTTCTGACATGCAGAGGGACCCTCCTGCATTCTGGTTTGTGCCCGTGGTGTCTGGTCCTGCCATTGGGTGCTACTGGGGAGAGCCACATTCCATCCTCTGTACTTCCTGTTAGGTATATATGTGGATGAGATCCTCCTAAGCTTTCTCTGATCAGTGATGGACAGTCCCAGCCCTCTCAGCCTTTCCTCATATGAAAGATGCTCCAGTCTCTTCTTCATCCTTGTAGCTCTTCACTGGACTCTATTCAGTATGTCCATATCCAGTGCTGAGGAGTCCAGCACTGAGCACAGGATTCCAGTGGTACCTGGAAGCAGCCAATGTACAAACAGAGAGGTGGAATGGTGCCACCTAGATGTTTTCACAAACCCTTGTTATGCATGGCCACGTAAGTACAGCCTCTGTCACCCACTTCATTCTCCAGAAAGGCTTCAGAGCTGCAGGTCTGGCACATCAGAGTGTATTGGGTGACATCATCCCCTGGAGTTTGTTGGCCCACCTGAGGCAGTTTTCTTCATGGTCCCCTGGGATAGTAGGAGGACACAGGGACTCTAGAACTGAGAACAATGACTCTCTAAGACCCCCACTCTCTTTTTGGCTACCAACTGACCATGTAGATCCTCAGAGTGCTCCACAGCATAGGTTTAAGCATTGATGGCACGTTGGATCTCCTGCTAACACTGACCTCATACTCCGTGTCCTGCAGATTGCTGAGACCAGCCAGCCTGGGCTGTTCCGGCTGTGGGCAGTGATAGGGAGTGACCTGCACTGCATCAAGCTGAGCATCCCTCGAGTCTTCTACGTCAACCAACGCATCGCAAAGCCAGAGGAGGGGACAGCCTACAGGAAGGTGAGCACCTTCTGGAAGGGGAAGTAGCTGCTTGTGTTGAGATGAGGCACTTCATGTCCCTTGCAAGTTGGTATTACAAGCATCTGCTTTGCAACATCTCAGTGTCCCACTCCACGGATATGCCTCGTCCAGGCCCTAGTCCCTCTGCTAATCCCAGCCTGCCTGGAAAGCAGGTTCTCTTCTACAGGAATTTGTAACGTGCATGAGCATAATGCACTGATCTCCTTAGGAGAGAGGAGCATCAGGAGCTAGGCTCAGAGCCTGGCTCCTGGAAGTGGTGCCATGTGGTGGGATGTGTCCCAATAATCTTGTCCCTAACCTTGGCAGGTGAACAGGATCCTGCCCCGCGCAAACATGGTTTACAACCTGTATGAATATTCTGTCCCCGAAGACATGTACCAAGAGCACATCAATGAAATTAATGCGGACCTCTCTGCTCCAGACATTGAGGGAGTGTATGAGACACAGGTAACTCCTCCAGGTGCTCGTTTTTAAGGATTGCTGAGCAGTAGCTCATTAGTCTGAGTGTCACTGGCAAGAAGCAAAAATCCAATCTGGACAACAGAAAACTGGGGGCTATATCCACGCTCATATGGACAGAATATCAGCACACAAGTATGTCAGGGAAAGGGGCTTCAGTTTATCTGGAGTTATGAAACTTCGGGGAAAGAAGGCCTCTGATAAGCAGAAGTGGGGATCTTCCTCTAAGCTAATCCAGAACCAGCCTGCTGGTGTTGGAACTGGGAAGGAGAAGGGATATTGGGAGTAAAGCTGGGGAAGAAGAGTTAGACACTCTCTTGTAAGAGTGGATTTAGAGAAAGCATAAAGGAAGGTGGATTTGATACTAAATTGCACCATAGGATTATTATGGATCATTATTATGGATTATGGCTGTTGAATACTTTCTGAGGTGCAGGAGCTGCAGGGGGCAAAAAGAGCATCACAGAGTTGGGAGACTTCAGCTTCTGAAGTTACTGATATAACCTGGGAAGCATTCCAGTGGGGCATGATGAAAGAAACCATTTTTAGTCACGTTAAATTTCTGCTTTTGGAAAATTTGGAGAAAGGTTCCACAAGGCAAGGCACAACTCTTAATGATTATATGGAACCCATGAAATCTGCAGTGATGAAAAAGGTTGAACCATATAAGCCATCAGCAATCGACAATGGTGCCTACCAAACCTTTCTGAGGTTTAGTAAGCAGCACCCTGAAGTGACTTCAGATTACTCTGCCAAAGTGAGTAGCATGTACCAAAATTCATCACATCTGTAGACCTTCCTCTAGCAAACTGAGTCCTCTTCATTCCCATAGTGTTTAATAAGTGGGAAGAGGAAAAATCAAGGAACTAAGGGGAACTAAAATGAGCAGCTTAAGTAAAACAAGAAGAATAGAGGAGTTTTTAAAGATATGAAGGAAATTAGATGATCATGGTGTAGCAGCATCTGTCCTGTGAGGGGATGCTGAATGAGCTGGACTGTGCAGCCAGGAGAAGAGGCTCAGGGGACCTGCTCGATGGGAAGAGTGGAGAAGAGGAGCCAGGCTGTGCCCTGGTGCCCAAGAGAGAACAGCAGGCAGTGGGCACAATCTGAAACATGGAAAGTTCTGTGTAAATATCTGAAAAAACTCCTGCAATGGTGGTCAAGCAGGTTGCCCAGAGCATTGTGGATCTTTCATCCTCAGAGTCACACATAACCCAGGTGGACACAGACCCAGTTAAGGAAAGATCTGTCTTCATCTTTAAACATCTGCAGTGCAATTCTGAGCATGATCCCAAAAAATGTAGCAGGAGTGACACAGGAGGATGTGAGCAAGGGAACACTTTCCCTGCCGGGATGGGCCTTAGATGGGAATGCTTCAGCTTGCTGAAGAGATGTGATGTATTTGGGGTCTATACAACTGAAATTAGCACAAAGGAAGAGTAATCAGGCAAGAAATGTTTATTGCTTCTAACTGGTTTGGGACCAGGTCCCTCAGCAAGCCTTTTGGGAGGAGTCTCCTGCGGTGGTGGAGTTGACATCTACAGGGTTAAAAATCTGGGTGGATCTGTGGTGGATCTCCCACCCTTTGGATTATCTGGAGCCTCTGCCTCAGAGTGCCAAACCACAAGTGGCAGAGCTGCAAGATTGCCCAGGTACTGCTCCACACATCCTCCGAAGGACCTCGATGGTGGGATGTGGGGCTAGATAGGAACACATGTGGATTTTGAGATACCTGTTCTGTACCTCCAGCATTGGCAAAGGTGATAATACCAAGCTCATGCCAAAGGCATCTCAGGTATGTCATACTTGTAGTTTTAAGCTGAGTTGTTCTAGATTTGCAGCCCCCAAGAGGAGCTTAGTAACAGAAGGTGGTTCCATCACATCTCTCCCCATCATTCCAGGTGCCACTGCTTTTCCGTGCCCTGTCCCACCTGGGCTGTGTGTGCATGGTCAGCAGGCAGCTTGTCCAGCACCTCTCAGGGCGAGAGGTTGAAACCTTTGACATCGAGCACCTGGAGATGCGCTCGCTGGCCCAGTTCACTTACCTGGAGCCAGGTGAGGCATCCTGGTAGAGGGGATCCTGGGGCATCCAGTATCTCACACCCATGGCTACCTCTAATGCTCTGTGTCTCCAGGAAGCATTCGCCACATCTACCTGTACCACAGCTCCCAGGGCAGCAAGGCACTCCTGGGCCTCTTCATCCCCTCACAGCGCAAAGCTTCCATCTTCGTGCTGGACAAGGTAAGGAGGACTGTTAAAGGTGGGGGATCCGGGGTGCTCGTGGGTGAGAGGCTGGACATGCCACAGCCACGTGCACTGGCAGCCCAGAAACCCTCTGTGTGCTGGATTCATCCCACAGCGTGGGCAGCAGGGGAGGGGGGACTCTCCCTGGCTCAGGGGGGATTCTGCCTGACTCCGGTGAGACCTCACATGCAGAGCTGCCTCCAGCTCTGGGACCCCCAACACAGGAAGGACTTGGAGCTGCTGGAGCGAGTCCAGAGTAAACCATGCAGATCCTCCAAGAGCTGGAGCCCCTCTGCTCTGGAGACAGGCTGGGAGCGCCGGGGGTGTTCGGCGTGGCTAAGGGGAGGCTGCAGGGAGACCTTAGAGCCTCTTCCACAGCCTAAAGGGGCTCCAAGAGAGCTGGAGAGGGACTTTGGACAAGGGCCTTGAGTGACAGGACAAGGGAGAAGGGCTTCACAGAGAAAGCAGGCAGGGTAAGATGGGATACGGGGAAGAAATTGTTCCTTGTGAGGGTGGAGAGGCCCTGACACCAGTTGTCTGGAGAAGCTGTGGCTGCCCCATCCCTGGAAGTGTCCAAGGCCAGGTTGGGTGGGGCTTGGAGCAACCTGGTGGAGTAGACCTCAAGTTGCACCAGGGGAGGTTTAGGTTGCATATTAGGAAACACTTCACAGAAAGGGTTGTCAAGCCCTGGAACAGGCTGCCCAGGGCAGTAGTGGAGTCACCATCCCTGGAAAGGTTTAAAAGTCATGTAGGTGTGGCACTTGGGGACATGAGTTAGTGGTGGCTTTAGCAATGTTGGATGAACAGTTGGACTTGATCTTAAAGGTCTTTTCCCATTCAAACAATTCTGTTTATACAGTGTCCCCATGGCAGGGGGTTGGACTAGATGACCTTTGAGGTCCCTTCCATTCCAAACCATTCCATGCTAGGGCCAGACAGCAGGAGGTTTCTCTGTGCATCTCCCCTGGCACCTTGCATCCTGGGGTCCCTCTCCCCCGGCTCTGACTCGGTCCCCCTTGCACCCAGGTACGCAGCAACCAGATGCCAAATCTCACCACTCTGTTCTCAGCAGAGCGCACAGCTCTGCTGGAAAAGGTGGGCGAGGAGCTGCTGCCCCCTGACAAGCACACCTTCGAGGTGCGTGCTGAGACTGACCCCAAGGCTATCTACAGAGGTGTCCAGCGGCTGCTGCTGGGCTACAAGGTGAGACGAAGGAGGGAGGAAGGTCTCCATGGGGACTAAGGGGAGGGTGCTGTGGAAGGCAGTGGTACATGAGTTCCAACAGCACCTGCACGTAACTCCTGAGTCCAAGGTCACGGGTGAAGGGGGTGCTGTGTTTTGCTTTGGAGAGGCTTACCTGGGGCAGTGCCAGCAGCAAGGCCACCTCAGTATTTCTCTCCATCCCTGCGATCAGCTGGAGAGCTGGTGGCATGGAGGTGAGTGGGCTGTGCTTCCCACTGGGGACCTGCGGTGGGGCCAGGGCACCCAACACTGCCAGCTTCCTGGCATTTCCCTTTTCCTTGGTGCAGGACGAGCGCCGGGGCCCCACGCTGGTGGCTGTGCAGTCCAACTGGGACCTGAAACGGCTGGCAAGCGGGATCCCCATCATCGAGGAGTTCCCCTTGGTCCCCATCCAGCTGATAGATGATGTCAGCTACTCAGTCCTGGACTGGCAGCGCCACGCTGCCCGCCGCATGATCCGCCACTATCTCAACCTGGACACCTGCCTTTCCCAGGCTTTTGAGATGAGCAGGTGCCATGGGTGGCCACGTTCCCCTGAGGCTGCTGTCCCCTCAGTGGGACCACAGGAGCTGCCTCGTCCCTTGAGGGGACAGGCGTGGTCCTTGTTTTCCCTGCAGCCATGCTCACCCCAATGACTACTCACCTCTCTGTGCCCCAGGTACTACCACATCCCCATCGGGAACCTCCCTGATGACATCTCCACTTTTGGCTCCGACCTGTTCTTCTCACGCCACCTCCGTCGTCACAACCACCTGCTGTGGCTGTCCCCCACAGCCCGCCCTGACCTGGGTGGGAAGGAGGCTGATGACAACCGCCTGGTCATGGAGTTCGATGAGAGAGCCTCCGTGGAGATCAACAACCCTGGCTGCTACTCCACAGGTGAGGAGGGAAGAGGGTGGTAGCACTGGGTGGGGCAGAGCTGGATCTTGCATTGTGCGTCCTGCAGAGGTGGGGGATGCAGTCCTCAAAGAGTATCTGTAGTGACAGTTGTCACCAGCAGCTTTCAGGTTTCAGCATCAGTCTGAGCAAGGTGGATGCTAAGGGCATGTCCTGGGGCAGGGAAGGCTCACCTGTAACATGCAGACATTGAAATACAGATTCTTTACCAATGAGCAATGACAGCAGCACTTGGCAGACCACCTGCAACACGTCAGCCCAAGGACAGACTAGCTCAAACCTGCTCATCCCCGGTGACCCTGGGACAGGTCTTTCTTAAGCAGAGGCAGCTTGAGTGTATTCAGTTCTTCTGAGCTCCACTTCTGCAGCTTCCAGAATAAACTGGTAGTCCCCATAGGGTCAGTAGGTCTGAGTCTTGTTGGAAGATAAGGTCTGGTTGAAACAGTCACGCCTATGAAAGCATCTCCCTACTTGGTGCAGCAGCACTTCTAGATCACCCTGTACCTGTGAAAAACACTTCTGGCAGTGGCAGGGAGGGTGTCCCTGGTCCTTTCCCTGCCTCCTTGCTGATAGTTGTCTCTGCTTCTAGTGTGTCTGGAGCTGGATATCCAGAGCCTGGCTGTGAACACCGTGTTGCAATCCCACCATGTGAATGACATGGAAGGAGGCTCCAGCATGAGCATCAGCTTTGATGTGATTCAGCAGGCATCCCTGGAGGATATGGTGACAGGGAACCAAGCTGCCAACATTCCAGCCAGCTATGATGAGACTGCCCTCTGCTCCAACACTTTCAGGTATGGCGTGAGGAGCAGCAGGAGGTCTCCATTCTTGTAGATTCCTTCAGGGTCCTGCCTCATTCCCTCCTGACTTTAGCCTTTCCCT
This sequence comes from Grallaria varia, assembly GCA_013396735.1. Taxonomy (NCBI): domain Eukaryota; kingdom Metazoa; phylum Chordata; class Aves; order Passeriformes; family Formicariidae; genus Grallaria; species Grallaria varia. Next base: position 13,028 of record VWZG01011752.1, on the reverse strand, counting down.
AGCAATATGGCTTCTGGGGGGCTCTAAGTATAAATCAAGGACTCTAGGGCAGGGTAGGTGTCTTCTCCCATGCTTTGGAAGATCCTGAGCTCAGAGCTGCCTGGTACCTCAGCCAGCAGATGTGCGGGGCTTTTGAAGAGTCTGCCCTTTCCTGTTTCTCCTTTCTTTGTGCTCCACCGTACTATAGAGGCACATATTTACCCTCTGGCTCACATGCCAAGGGCTGGACAAGGGAGTTCCCACTCTGAATCCTTCAGCGTATCCAAAAATATGACCCTGTCAGGAAGGCAGAAAGGGTTGCTGGTGGCTGCTGGGCTGATGCTGGTCTCTGCTTGCTGGCAGGATCCTGAAGAGCATGGTGGTGAGCTGGGTGAAGGAGATCACACAGTACCACAACGTCTATGCAGACAACCAGGTCATTCACTTTTATCGCTGGCTCCGCTCTCCTTCTTCCCTGCTCTATGACCCAGCGCTGCATCGCACGCTCCACAACATGATGAAGAAGCTTTTCCTGCAGTAAGTGAGGACTGGAGTGTGCCAGACTCTGGTGGGTGGGGAAGGGACAGGTGTGACAGTAGTGACCAGGATGCTGATGCTTACAATGATCCTGCAAAGGGGTGGGCAGTAGAGTGGAGTGGACGTCTCATCTTCTTTGGGTGATCTCCCTTGAGCAGTGTTGCTGCTTGTTGATTCCTGGCTGATGGATCAGCACATCCTCCATAAGGTTGCATCTGTCCCTCGGGCATTGCTTTCTCGCCCACTGACCGCCACCCTGTGCCCTTCTGCAGGCTGGTGGCTGAGTTCAAGCGCCTGGGCTCCTCCGTGGTCTATGCCAACTTCAACCGCATCATTCTGTGCACCAAGAAGCGGCGCATTGAGGATGCCATCAGCTACATGGAGTACATCATCAACAGGTGGGGTGCACCTGAAGATGGGACTCCCAGGTGGTGGGGCTGAGGCAGCGCTCAGGCCCAGGAAGGAGAATGCTGATATTTTTGCCTTCTGATGGACCTCAGAACTGAATTTATAACATTTTTTGGCAAAGCTACTGAAGGGACAAGGCTTCCCAGTTCTCCTGCTGTCACACCTGGAGTAAGAATCTGTCTCTAGACAGTATTCCAAGAATACTTCTAGCGCTCAATCCAGAAGATACCATCAGGAAAACCTGAGATGCCCAGCAGTTCATCCCCTGGCTGGCTCTCAGCATCCCAGCTGTGATACAGGCACCTTGACACAAGAATAGGGAGCCAGATGTCCTTGGGCATTACTTCCCCTGGGATCTCTGGCAGTGGTTGGGGTAGGAAAGGGGACACCTCTCTCCTGGCCAGCACCACCTTGCCACAGCGTCCCACAGAGACGGGTCGATGCCAACACAAGGACTGACTGCAATCTCTTCCCTCCAGCATCCACTCCAAGGAGATCTTCCATTCTCTGACCATATCCTTCTCCCGCTGCTGGGAGTTTCTTCTCTGGATGGACCCAGCAAATTATGGAGGCATCAAGGGAAAAGTGGATTCTCGCGTCCACTATGGGGAGGTAAGAGATGGGAAGCACCCAGTCACCTGGGAGCAGGGTGGTGGGGTTGGGCAGAGTAGGGAGTTGGCTGTGCATGAGAAACCACTGCAGCATCCCTGGCTCCCCCAGGAGAACACCAGCAAGAGGCAGGCATTGGAAGATGAGGACAGTGAGGAAGATGAGGAGGAGGTGGCAAGGGAAGAAGAGGAGGGAGAAGGGGAGCTGAACGTGGAAGAGCTGCTGGAGAACAGCTGGAACATCGCGCAGTTCCTGCCCCAGGCTGCCTCCTGCCAGAGCTACTTCTTGATGATTGTGTCAGGTGAGTGGTCATGAGGAAGAGATGAGGTCATTGTGCCCTCTCCGTGCTAGCTCCAGGCAGGAACTGGAGCCTTGCCCATGTCTCCCCAGCCTACATCATGGCCGTGTACCACAGCATGAAGGAGGAGCTGCGGCGTAACACTCCCGGGAGCACCCCAATCAAGAGGCGGACCACCAGCCAGGTGTCCCAGGAGGCTCTGGGGGAGCTGGGGGCCATGCCTGGTGAGTGCTGAGCCCCAGAACAGCCCTGCTGCAGGCAGAGAGCCACTCACATCATTGTCCCCATGTGCCACCACTCGCCTCAAGCACTTTTATGCTTCATCTCTCTAGGCATGATCACCTTCTCACAGGATTATGTGGCCAATGAGCTCACTCAGAGCTTCTTCACTATTACCCAGAAGATCCAGAAGAAGATGGCTGGTTCCCGTAATGCCACAGAGCCCTCAGACATGTTCCCTGTCCTGCCTGGCTCCTACCTGCCACTCAACAACCCAGCCCTAGAGTTCATCAAATATGTTTGCAAGGTCAGCAGGGTGGGCCAGGCCCCTTGGCTGAAGGTTTGAGGTCTGGGCTCAAATTCTGATCCTTGTCTATGGCTCACATTGGCTGCAACTTTCCCCTCGGAGGGATCTGCAATCACTTTGCCATGCCCTGCACCCATATGAGCTCAAAGGATACGAGCCGCCCTGCTGAGGATACTCTCTACTGGTAGGCTTACCTGGCTGTTACCCTTGCAGGTTCTCTCCCTGGATGCCAACATAACCAACCAAGTGAACAAACTGCGCCGGGACCTGCTGCGCCTCATCGAGGTGGGCGAGTTCTCGGAAGCAGCCCAGTTTCAGGACCCGTGCCGCTCCTACGTGCTTCCTGAAGTCATCTGCAGGAACTGCAACTTCTGTAGGGACCTGGACCTGTGCAAGGACCATGCGCTCTACCAGGTGCAGCCTCTTTTCTAGGGACACCAGAGGCCCCAGTGCAGCAGTCCATCACTTTACCCATTTTATCTCTGAACCCCTTTGCTTTCCAACTCCACTCACTACTCATGATCACCCTCACCTAAAACAAATGTTCTGTCCATCTTTTCTAGATGCATATGATGGATCTGAGCATACCTGGGCTTTGGCTTACATTCTGTTCCTCTCCAGAATCCAGTTCCACCACCCCAGTGCATAGGACTTAACGGTGCTCACCTCCATCTCTTTGTCCCTAGGATGGGTCAGTGCTTCCCGGATGGGTCTGCCCCAACTGCCAGGTGCAGTATGACAGCAGTGCCATTGAGACAGCGCTGGTGGAAGCCCTGCAGAAGAAGCTGATGGCCTTTGTGCTACAGGACCTGGTGAGTGCAGGGATCCCCCCTCTGCCCATTCTTATGACTGTCTGAGGCTAGAGACGTACACTCTGCCCCTGGCAGAGATGCTTGGCCTAATCTCCTGACCCACCTGAACCTTCTTGGCCTCCAGGTTTGCAAGAAGTGTCATGGTGTGAAGGAGACTCACATGCCTGTGTACTGCAGCTGCGCTGGAGACTTTGCCCTCACCATTCCCTCCCAGGTACTTGAGCACCTGCCCAGCCCAGCCCCAGGCTAGCAGCGTGGCAAGGGACAGCAAGGAGCCCTACAGTGCCTTCTCTGCCTCTGCTCTAACCACATGTCCCCTGGTATCTGATGAGCTGCCCCCTCTGCCCCACCAGCCCTGCCCAGCCACCCTGCTGGGCAGCCTCCTTCCCTCCCTGCTTCTTTCTCGCCAGACCTTCACAGATCACATCAGCGTCTTCCAGAACATCGCCCGGCACTACAGCATGGCCTACCTTCTGGAAACCATTGAATGGCTGCTGCACAGCAACCCCCAGCTTCAGCAATAAGGGCTGGTCTGCTCCTCCTGCCTACTCCATGCTCTCCTGGATCCCCTTGGCCGTGGAGATGCTGTGAACCCCTTCTGCAGCAGGGGAGGGGAAGCAGAGCTGTGCCTGGGACTGGACTGTCCTGTGCCAGCTGCCTGGTGGGGGGCTTGGGGGCTCCAGGGGCTGAGCTGGGCTCCACACATCTGTGCTGGCCCCCAGGTGTGGTTTTAATGTTGAATTTCTGTAAATAAATGGGTTGTAGAAGGCAGGTGTGGTTATCGGGGAGCAGGGAAGCAGGGGCTGTGGCCCACGCCTGGGCAATGCCTACAGCTCAGGGGGGCGAGCTGTGTCCTTGCTGGGCAGGATGGACCAGGACCTGTCCCTGTCTGGTCCCTCCCTGCCAGCTGGGGGACAAGGGGGCTGCAGCCTGGCTGTGGCCCCCACAGTGCCCCTTCAGGGGAAGGGGCTGCAGCACTGGACCCCAGTGTGACCGTGGCTCCCTGCCAGTGAGTGTTGTCTGGTGTATCCTGCACTTTGGTACCTTTCCTCAGGCTGGCTCTGCCTCCTGCTTTCTGGATGACGCCAAGGTGGTGTCAGGGCTGACCTCTTGTAGTGGTATGGCCTTGGGGCAGTGCCTCCCAAACCAAGGCTGGGGAGCCCAGCACTGCTCCTGCCTGCCTCAGCAAGCTCCTGCCTGTCCCAGGTTCTGCAGGCAGGGCTGGGATCCATAGGGAGCTGGGACGGCCCTGTCTTGTTCCCACATCCCTGCAGCAGGACAAGCAGCTCCAGGTCTCCAACATGGAGCTGTGTCAGGGCAGGTTTACATTGGATATTAGGAAAAGCTTCTTCCTCCAGAGGGTGACTGGGCACTGAACAGGCTCCCCGGGGCAGTGGTCATGGACCCAAGCCTGCCAGAACTCCAGAAGCATTTGGACAATGCTCTCAGGAGCCTGGTGGGATTGCTGGGATGTCCTGTGCGGGGGCAGGAGTTAGACTCGATGATCTTTGTGGATCCTTTCCAATTCAGGATATTTCATGATTCTATGAAAATTGCTGAATGGGCACCAAGGAGCAGCTCCAGCCCCTAGAGCATCCCAAAGGACTGGAAGAACTCCTGGCTGGGCAGACATGAAGGCAGGATGGAACAGCACCACGGTCCTGCCAGGATGGCTCCCGGCGCAGGGGCAGGCAGGGGCTGCTCTGCGGGACTCTGCTCCTCCATCCCGTCCCCACCTCAGGCTCACAGTGCACGTGGGGCCGAGGTGGGCACTGACTGCTCCCGCTGTGCCCAGTGTGCCTGCTCCCCGCACACTGACCCCGCTCCAGCTCCTGCTCCCCGCATAGTGACCCTGCTCCGGCTCCCGCTGTGCCCAGTGTGCCTGCTCCCCGCACACTGACCCCGCTCCAGCTCCTGCTCCCCGCATAGTGACCCTGCTCCGGCTCCCGCTGTGCNGGTTTGGTTTGATTGGGCCGGGCCAGGCCGGGCTGGGTTTGGTTTGGTTTGGTTTGATTGGACCAGGCCGGGCCGGGCTGGGCTGGGCTGGGTTTGGTTTGGTTTGATTGGGCCGGGCCGGGCCGGGCTGGGCTGGTCTGGGTTTGGTTTGATTGGGCCGGGCCAGGCCGGGCTGGGTTTGGTTTGGTTTGGTTTGATTGGACCAGGCCGGGCCGGGCTGGGCTGGGCTGGGTTTGGTTTGGTTTGATTGGGCCGGGCCGGGCCGGGCTGGGCTGGTCTGGGTTTGGTTTGATTGGGCCGGGCCAGGCCGGGCTGGGTTTGGTTTGGTTTGGTTTGATTGGACCAGGCCGGGCCGGGCTGGGCTGGGCTGGGTTTGGTTTGGTTTGATTGGGCCGGGCCGGGCCGGGCTGGGCTGGTCTGGGTTTGGTTTGATTGGGCCGGGCCAGGCCGGGCTGGGTTTGGTTTGGTTTGGTTTGATTGGACCAGGCCGGGCCGGGCTGGGCTGGGCTGGGTTTGGTTTGGTTTGATTGGGCCGGGCCGGGCCGGGCTGGGCTGGTCTGGGTTTGGTTTGATTGGGCCGGGCCAGGCCGGGCTGGGTTTGGTTTGGTTTGGTTTGATTGGACCAGGCCGGGCCGGGCTGGGCTGGGCTGGGTTTGGTTTGGTTTGATTGGGCCGGGCCGGGCTGGGCTGGGCCCCCGACGTGATTTTTCTCTTTTGAAGGAAAATGTATCCATTAGGATCCTCCTGCGACTTCTCCCAGGCATTTTATAGTCTTTTCATCTCTGATTTGGGCACTTGTTATCCCAGGTAGCAGCCCCAGACTCCTCCAGGGAAGATGCCTGAGATGATTTTTCTTTCTTCCTGGAAACTGCATCTTCCAGGATCCACAAGGCACCTCCCATGCATCTTCTGGAGTCTTTGTCTTTATTTTGGCACCTGAAATCCTTGGTAGCAGCCCCAGACTGCTACAAAAAAGGTACCCAAGACAATTTTTCTCTTTTCATGGCACCTACATCCTCAAGGATCCACCCAAGACTCCTCCCAGGCATCTTCTGGAGTCTTTTCATCTCTGCTTTTCAGACCTGAGTTCCTTGTAGCAGTCTCAGAAACATCCAAGGAAGATTTTCAAGGTTTTTTCTCTTTTGGAGGTCAATTTCTGCTCTGCAATCCAGCTGAGTCTTCTCCTGGTATCTCCCAAAATCTTTTCACATTTCCTCTAGAGCTGAGATCCCAACTCGGAGTCTCAGACCACTCCAGGGAAGCTCCCCAAGGTGATTTTACTCTTCAGTAGCAGCTCTCTGTTCCAGAATCCACCCAAGACTCCTCCCATGCATCTCTCAGATTTTTTTTTACTATTACTTATAAAGAACTGACATTCTGGGAAGGAAATTAACTGAGATATTTTTCACCCATTGAGGAAACTGTATCTGCCAGAATCCACCCAAAACTCCTCCCAGGTATCTCCTGGAGGCTTTACACAGCTGCTATAGGCCTCTGAGAACCCAGTAATAGCCCAAGATGTCTCCAAGGAAGCAATCTGAGAGGACTTGGAATGAACTATCTCTTCTGGGATCCAGCCAAGATTCCTCCTCTGCATTTCCCAGAGTCTTTTGCCTTCTTATAGTGCCCTGTGGTCATGGATAGCAGCCCCAAACTTCTCCAAGGGAGGCCTCCAAGGTGACTTTTGTCTCTTCAAGGATTCTGTATCCTTCAGGAACAACCCAAGTCTCCTTCCAGGCATTTCCCAGAATCTTCTCTCCTCTGCCAAAGGCACCTGACATCCCAGGCAGAAGCCTCAAATTCCTCCATGGAAGCTACCTGAGATTATTTTTCTCTTTTCAAGGAAAATATGTCCTTTGGCACCCACTCAAGACTTCTCCCAAGCATCTCTTGGAGTTTTTTATCTTTATCCAGATCATCCATAAAAACTTTAAGCACAACTGGCCCCAGTTCTGAACCCTGGAGAACCCCACTAGTGGCCAGCCCCAGCTGGATTTAACTCCATTCCCTACCATGCTCTGGGCCTGGACACCAGCCAGTTCGTACCAGCAAACAGTGTACCCATCCATACCTTGGGAACCAGTTTCTTCAGAAGAATGCTCTGGGTATTGAAGGCTTTACTAAAGTCAGGGTAGACACACCCATAACTTTTCCATCATCCCCTGGGTGGATTACCCTGTCACAGGAGATCAGGTTAGTCAGACAGAACCTGCATTTCCTAAGCCACTCCTGACTGAGCCTGATTCCCTGGTTGTCCTGTACATGCGGTGTGATGGCACTCAGGATGATCTGCTCCATGGCCTTCCCACGCTGGGGAAGGTCAGACTGGCAGACCTGTAGTTCCCCAGATCCTCCTTCTGACCCTTCTTGTAGATGGACATCCCATTTGCCAACCCCTTGGTGAGCCAAGACTGCTGATAGATGATAAATAAAAAAGAAGGCCACTTGCTTAAAGGACAAAATGCATTCTCAAAGTTAAAAAAATGCCTATGTAAGTTAAAATATTTTTCTTCATATTTAATAAATTATTTTTTTTATTACCTGGAATTATTTTCCACAATGGATGCACAGTATTGCCCGTAATTCTGTAATGGCATTTCCAGACTGAGAGACTGAGAAATCCAAGTGTCTCTAAGCGCATCCTGTGGCTTCAGACAGCTCTGTGCTCCTCCTCTGCTACCCTCATAATGACATCATCACACAGCCATTGCCCAATGGTCTCTCTGTTAATGAGTCACCAGTCACTTTTTCTGAGGTCTGTCTTACCTTAGGTTTGTCTGTCTATTTCTTGCCCATTTCCTATCCTGATTCTTATCTGTAATTCAGGTCATCTGTCTGTCTGTGTCCTTTGATTGGATGTCCACTTGTGACAGACTGGTTTACAGATACAGTTTACGGTTGGATGAAAACATTGAATTTTGGGTTGGTTTTTTTATACATGGCATGGCTTTTGGTGTTGCAGGTTTCTTCTGATCCTGTGTCATCATTTAGGAATGGTATTCTCCAATTTACTGCTCCCACTAAAATGACATGCCATATTCCCCTCCTCCCTCCAACTGGAGGCACAAAATGCAAAGTTTACTGGAAACAGCAATGAGAAAAGAAATCAAGCTAACAGCAACAATATTAATAACAAAGGGTGTAAGAAAAGAAATTATTCACGTGAAAAGCTCTCCAATATTAGACAATATCAAATGGCTCCCTCAGCCATGCTTTCTTGACCAGAAGGAAAACCCCTTCTTCTCAGAAGATGCTCCTTTACCCCTGCTCCCAGAAATTACATGAGGCATAGAGTAACCTCCAGGACCTGGCCATGCCCCCTCCTGGCTATTGCAAAAGTTTATCCTGTCCTGGCCAGAATCAGGACACCCTGACTGCAGGTGAGCTCACAGGAAAGGCACTGGACAGACCTGGAGCCCTCACAGGACTGTGTTCTGTCATGCTCTGGCAGGGGTCAGTGACAGGGAAGATCTCACCATGTACAGGCTAGTCCTTGGTGCCTGAGCAGGAAAATAACCAGCTCCAAACCGCCCAGAAGGTGCTTGGCCTCAGGAACTGTGGTGCTGCCTCATGGGTGGCAGTGACGGGTTCTCCAGTGGAGGCAGGCATCGATCACGCTCATTTGGAGCAGACCAATTCCTGGACTTCTTGTGCTCATTTGAAACTGATTCCCAGAGCCCTTCCCAGGGGACAGCCTCTCCTACCAGCCAGGCTCTGGCTGTGTGGAGAATCTCAGGTGATGATGAGCTCATCGTTGTTCCTGCACGCTGCAACCCTCTCAGGGGTAAGTCACACACCATGCAGAGGGTGAGTTGTGGCAAGGGTGGTTTAATAGGGTCTGCTAGGAACTGATGGTGCTGAAACTTTCAGGACACTGAGATGTCCCTGCAGGCTGGTTAGAACAGAACACTGGAGGCACAAACTTCAGGATGACAAAGGATGGAGGAAGACAGGGACAGACCAGAGTCAGTTGCCTCAGGTGCCAGTTCCATTCCTGAAGGATGATCCTTTCTGCTACCCTCAGCTGGAGGGTCCCTCTTGGTCAGCATGAATGTGGTGGTCACATAGAGTGGCACTGACCCAGCACCAATGGGTGCCACATGGAGGCAGCCCATCCTCCTCTGGAGGCATCTGTGGTAGAAGCTGCCTGGGGTTGTGAACGTGTCAGGGCTCCCTCACACATTGCACCCCAACAGCCTTAGGACAGCGCTCCCAGGAACTGCTGCTCCACCTGTGGCACAAGTGGTGTTTTTGGGATGCAGGTCAGTAGAACCTTGGCCCTCAGAGGGTCCCCACACATTGGCCCCAGGAATGACCAGTGCCTCTCAGTCCCGAGGGACTCCACTTGCAGGTCCCCAGAAGTCTGGCCCAAAAAGAAGGTTCACAGCCCCTTTGTGTGGAAGCCCATCCATACCCAGAGCTATTCCCCACTCACCAGGCCTTGCAGCTGGAGTGGTGCCTCTCAGCTGGAAATCCCTGACACCTCCCCCTTTTATCCTCAAACCTTTCCTCATCAGAGGCTTTTCTGGGCTACTGTAGGGGTAAACAACTTTTTTCCGAAAGATATTTTCGCTTAAGGAAGGTTTCCTGCCTGGAATGAGGCATCTTTCCCACAGACCATTTTAGATGTTTGTGGTGGGTCTGGCTGAGCCAGAATTTGTTTCCCTGTCGGAGCCCTCACATTGCTCTGCATTGGTGTCGATAACACACCCATATTTTGGCTCACTCACTGTTCAGTCAAGGGCAAGATCCTGGGAGGTGACACAAGCAGGCCAGCTGACCTGCACTGACCAAAGGGATATTCCATACCATATGACGTCAACCCAGACATAAAAGATGGGGCAAGAAGAAGGAGGGGGGCACTCATTGTCTCCGATGGCTGCCTGCTGACATCCGACACACGCGTAGGGGCCCTGCTTCCCAGAGACGTGGCCCACCATGGCTGCACATGGGAAGCAGAGATTAATTGCTGCTTCTGCTTTGCGCGCACACACCCTACTTTTGCTTTTGCTGTTTGTATAAATATAAACTGCCTTATCGCAACCCACGATTTGTGCTGGTTCTGTTATTTCCACCCTTATTCTCTCCTCTGTCCAGCTGGGAAGGGGGGTGATAGAGCGGCTGGGTGGGCACCTGCCATTCAGCCAAGGTGAACCCACCACAATGTTTCTCCACATGCCTTCCACAAAAGTTGACTCCCAGGTATGAGAGAGACAACACTCACAGACCTGCTCCAGGCCTCAGCAGGCAGCGGGGGAGCCGAGGGGAGGAAGTGATGATAAAGCTGGGGAATGAACTGGAAGTTTGTCTTTTCTCAGGCCCAGTGTTGCTCACAGCACTGCTGGGTTTTTTTCTTTGTAAGTTTTTAGCATTCTTGCCTTCGAAATAAACCTTTTTGAATTCTTTCCACTGCTTTGTCATTTTGGGGGAATACCTGCATATAGTTTGCTTTACAACTGCAAACACCTTTTCTCCAGGTTCCGACTCTGCTGTAAGGTTTCCAGAAATAGAACAGTGTTTTCAAGCCATGGAAATCACCATGTTGCTGTAAGGTCAACCAGCATCAGGTCTTGATGGCTAAATACAGATGAGATGAGCCCCATTCTCTGCCTGTCTCATGCAGAGGTCTGTGTGTTTAACAGCCTTTCACATCAGCAAGCTGTTCTCACTATGAAGTTTACCCAAAATCACAATGAGGACCCTCAAAATGGATCATTTTCAGCTTCTGTGATTAGGCAGTTGAACAAGTTGAGCCAAAATATCTTTTTCTGCACTGCAGGGTGGTGCTTCTCTATTTGCCTTGCTTGCCTCTCTTAGGGTTGAAGGAATGGTCATGTACAGTTGTGGAAGCATCAGGAGAAACAAAGAGCAGAAGAATAGCTCCAAAAGCAGCACATGCTGATGGCACCCAGAGTAGCAGCCCAGCAAAAGATCCCTGCACATCAAGAGCAGCTTTTCTGGTCACCCAGATAAGGGAACAGGCAGCCTAAAGGGAAGGACAGAGTGGGGAAAAGACAGTTTGGTCTCAGACTGGGAGAAATCTTTAAGCCATTAAGTGTTGAGGTTGAGAAAGCAAAGAACAGGGCAGGAATTATGAGACACTTGGAGAAGAAGGCAAAGAGTGGCAAAACTGGCCTACTTGAGAGATGGGAGAGGATATAGAGACCAGGAGCTCTGTGAGAGGTACCTCCACATGAGATGTACCAGAAGAGAGGCCCAAAAATCAGGACGGGACTGCCAGCCTAGGAAGAACCTGGGAAGAGTGAGAGTGATGGAACACCTGGTGTTCCTCACCTTGGATGTCCTCACAGGGCATCTGGAAGCCTCACAGACAAGGTGGATACTGGCACTGTGGGGTCTGGCTATTGCACACATTCCTGGGAGAAAACTGCCCTGGGACTAGGGAGCAAGGCAGGCAGAATGTGGATGAGGGGAAACTTTTGACTTCAGATTAGTTTCAGAGCAAAGTTACCTTCTCTTCTAAAGGGCCTTACATTACGCTCTGCAATCTTGTTGTAATTTTGCAACCTTATTCTCTACAACTTTGTCAAATCTAAGAGATATGTCATGACTTCAGTGCCCAGTCCCCGGCAGAGATGGGAAATCCTGAAAAAGGAGGGTAACACTTTGCACATTCCTGGAGACCCCCTGGACACAGACACTATTCAGATAAAAAAAAAAAAAAAAAAAAAAAAAAAAAAAAAAAAAAAGCGTGCCAGCGCTTAGAGGAGTGAGGTGGGAAATTTTCTGACACCCATGAATAGCAGCACAGGCACAAGTCCTGATTTCAGGACACCATAATTGGAGAAGAGTGTAATTCTCAGCAGACAGTGACCCCAGGGGTTTGGACAAAGAAATTAAATAACACTACCTCATCCACTCGTGCTTTTGGCCTGAGTGAAGTGCATAGCACAGTTCCAGTCTTTCCAGTCAATAGATTAAAAATAGGCCAATAGATTACATTCTAAAAGGCAGGGAGAGGAGAGGAATGGAGGGATTGGTGTGCACAGGCATAAGGAGCAGGTGTATAGACTGATGGTTGATGTGGGAGATTTTGCAGCCACAGAAAGAACCATCTTTCTCTGGTGAGCTATTACAACCTGCACTGAAAATTGAATGAACCAAATATATTCATTTTTTCTGATTTCTGGGATGTTTTTTCCCTGTCTTCTCCCTTGGAGCATATCTTCAAACCTTAAATGAAATCCATTTTGAATTTAAACTAGCCTAAAGGAAGGCTGGGGGAGAATAGTAGTTGTTAAATACAGAGGTTTGTTTCTCTCTTCATTTCTTTACCCTGTTCTGTGAAAGAACAGATGTTGAACTTGCTCAGGTTCTGCCCAGCTCATTATAGGCATCAAGAGCTGATTCATCTCCATCACAAGTTCCTCCATTTGAGACAGTCTGGGATGTTTCCTCATAGTCGGTGAGCAGAGATCCAGGCTAAGATGTGAATCATTAGCCAGCAGCAGGAAAGGACTTGGTGGTGAATTCCAGATGAAGCCTGGAAGTGCCTATTTCTCTCCCTTGACTATGACCGGTTCTGATGAGGAAGTCATTGTCATATATGGAAGTGCCAGAGCCGTGATAGGCTGCAACAGGAATCATCAGCCTCTGTGACATTCATGCTCTGAGTGTAAGCTGGACAACTTGTTCTCCTTGTGACCCAGGGAGAGCGAGTCAGGCTTTCCCAAGGTTACCTCTGCTGTACATCTGCCCCTAATCCCAGGAGTCCATGTGGTTTGTTGCCTCAGGCTGGATGTGCAACCAAGGTAAAGGAGATTATCCTGGTTGGATTCTGTAGCTCTCGACACCTGAAAGTACCCCTGTTTGTCTTCTTCTTCTTTGTGTATGTCCTTATGGTCATGGGCAATGTCTGCATTATTCATCATCATCATCATGG
>VWZG01011751.1:73604-87584 GCA_013396735.1 Grallaria varia | reverse complement strand
CAATATATAGAAAACCAAGAAGCCTTAGTTTTTAATATTTTTTGCACACACACCACCCCCATCCCCCCACAACAAATTTTCAGGCATTTTGGGGCTGTAACCTCTCTTTTTTGGGAGAACTATGCATCAACCATCTCACACTCCCCCCTGCTTACCTCACCTGTACGTGGATGGTGCCTCATCTCCTCCTCGGGCTCCGCTCCACCACGCTCCCCCCTCCTCTGCTGCACTCCAGTCAGCGCCAGATACCTCATCCCTTCCCTACAATGCTGCTGAAGGTAGATCACCCCGTGATGCTGAAGGACACGGCTGTACCGTAATGGGAATCTGTGTTCGCAGACCCGCCTCGAACCAAGACCACAGCACCCGCACCTTGGCCACCGCACGCCTCGGCGCGTAGGGGCAACCTCTGCAAAGGGGCCCTGGGAACAAGCACTGGACACAGGGCACAATTCCAGAATGCTGAACACAGAAAAAACTTCAATGTTCTCAGAAAGATGTGAATACCACACAGGAAAAAAAAGGATTTTATTTTAAAAAGTATTTTTATATTTTCTACAGAGTCCTTAGCAAAACCTTCCCATTACTGAAGGAAAAAAATACAGATCAGGCAACTTTATCCATCAGTAGTGAAACATGCCCTTCGCAGTGCGGTTGCACCTGTCCTTGGAACTCCACTCTGGTCCTGGCGCTTCATCTTGGCACTGCCAGAGAAAACTGCATGGTTTAAAGAGCTCTGAGGATACATTAAGAGGACAAGAGAGACACACACATAAAATAAATTAAAAGCATCTGTAAAAGTTCACTTCCATATACAAAATAACTTTTCTTTTTGAGGGGCGATTTTCTTTTTTTTTTTTTTAATTGACAGCCTGTACAAAGAAACCTTACACCAGAAATCATTGGAACATGCTGTTTTTACAAGCAAAAATGGGGCACTAAACAAACCATCAGTCTTCTGCAAACTGCCAAGACTCTCCTCAGAGTCGAGGGTGCCAAGCTTTGGGACCAGCCCTGCTGCAGTGCACAGCCACTGGTAGCCACCGGGCTGCTTGGCACCCTAGGAGTGACGCTCTGCTCCTCAGGAGTTCAGGGTCCCCAGATGAGGGAAAAAACCCCAGTCATCACCTTGACCAGAGCACTGAGTGCCCCCATCCAGTCATTTTTTGAACACCTCTAGGGATGGTGACTCCACCACCGCCCCGGGCAGCCCCTTCCAACACCTGACCACCCTTTCTGTGAAGAAATTATTCCTCATGTCCAGCCTGAACCTGCCCTGGTGCAGCTTGAGGCTAAGACTTCTTGTCCTGTCACTTGTTACCCAGGAGAAGAGGCCGATCCACACCTGGCTACCACCTCCTTTTAGGCAGGCAACCCAGATTATTTGCAACTATGTTCTAGAGTATGTGTTATGAACAAGTTGCTCAGACGCTTCACTGAGGGTGACACTTTCATACCCCTGGCTTGCTGAGTTTCCACAGCAGGGTAAGTTGTCTGTGAAAGAAAAGTCTGCTTTTAAGAAACCACAGTTATGCACTCAGCAGTCATGTTTTGTGTCCTTACGGCCAAGGGCACTGAGCTCCAATAAGCTGAATGACAAAGAATACGTCCATGAAAATAAATATGAGGTGAACGGCGTATCGTACCGAGGAGATGCCCGTCTAGGTTGGATTATCTGCAGCTTTTAGGATGTCAGATTATTTTGCCTCCTCGCTGCACTACTCAATAACCTAAGGCAAGAAGCTTAGCTTTAAAAAGGAAGAATATTACATTTCTAACCTTCCCCTTCATTAGTCACCATAAGGACGGAGATAAGAATTAACAGCTCATGCTGCTTACAAACTCTTACATAAAAACTTATCAGTATGTCCTTCTAGCAGTCTCTAAAATCTGCAAATTCCTCTTTCATCTCTCAGTCTCAATAGAAACATCCAGGTCCAGCTCCCGAGACTTGTGACTCGGTCAACTTAACAGGTGAATCAGTTTCGTATTCTCTCTCCTTGGAATCGCTACTTGGAATCCGTTTCATTTCCATCCTCATTGTTTGGATTTGTTTACATTTTGTCTTTTTTGTCCAAAGAAATGCATTGGCCGTGCAAACAAAAAGTACCCATGATGAGAGCCCCGCCCACCCCCTTCCCCGACCAGCAAGCATTCACCTCAGCATGGCAGAAAAGCCTCATGAGGTACTATCTGCATGCACACGACTCCACTGTCATGTTGGGGTACACCTTCAGAACCACGTTTTTGTTTTCATCAAAGAATAAGATACTAAGAGAAGACATTTTGTCAGGAATGCAGCAAGGCTCAGGAATGCCGGGGACAACTCCGACGGCTCTCACTATGCTCTGGATGGTGGCGTGGTTGGATGGCTTCAAGGCCTGCAAGAGAAAGATACGACAGAACACCTTAGTGCACCCACACAAGCACTCGGGTTTGTTTCCTTACTCAGCTGCAGTGCAGCGTTCTCACAAAAACAACTGGGAGCCAAACTAACGTCTTGAGCCTGCTGATCACATGCCAAAAGGGCGAGACCCTATTTCCTGTAGCCAGTAGTACTGGAATTAAACTCAGGTCTCCGAATATGAAATGTGACATTGTAAATTCTCTTCTCCAGACACAGAATATGTACTGCCAAAATGCTAAATTGCACTGAACCCATTTCAAGCGAAGCAGAGCCAAATGGATTTCGAGCGTGGCCTCATCCATCAGCAGCAACAGCCCAGACACATTCTGTCCTAAAAGAAGCGTGTCTGTTTCACATGGGTCTCATCCAACACAGAACATCTTCTGTAAGGACACGAGCCTATGCTGAGCACCCTCCCCTGGTCCATCAGACACACCTTTGAGGATAACTAGCTTTTGCACCACTCTGCTTCTGCCAGTAGGAATTTACCTGTGACCAGAGCAAAATCCAGAGGCATATGCTTCTAGGGAAACACAAAATCCCCCGGGAGTACTGAACCACAATAATGCCCTGCACGAGGTGTGGTGAGTCAGGCCACTGCCTGTGGGACGCCTACACTCCATTCAGCACGTGGTCAAGAAAGGCAGGCAGAGGTTTGCTTTCAGAAGGGGAGAAGTGAGGAGGCCAAGTGGACCAGCGGGAGGAAAAAATGCCAAGCTGCCTCCAAAATGCCAAATCTGTGAGCGGATCTGGCCGCTGTCAGGCCACACCTGCTAAGCTCCCGTGCTCTCGGGAAATTGACTGCCCCATGGAACGTCATTACAGCTGGGTTACGAGTGGGGCAGTGACAGCAGTTACAAGCTCTCGTTCCCGACCATGAGAGCATCCGCCCAGCCCGTGTGCTCTATGCCACGGCACGTGCCCAACGTGTGTGGGTTCAACAGCAGTCAAACCAGTCACCGGAACCAGGGAACGGGTAAGGCCAGAAAATCTGCAGGTGAGAAGTGAGGGGCACATCTGTTCTCGATGACCCAACAGGTTGTCAACTCTGAGAGCTCACTCTCAACCAGGAAACAATATATATGCACAGGCACAGATTAATCTGTTAGTGCCCAACGGTCAGAGTACCATTTTGCAAACAGTCACAAAGTAGTAGTACCAGGCATTATGCATCACTCAAGAACAACACACAGCTCTAGAATACACCCCTGTATATAACTTAGCTTTTTATTCTCTTTGGAAAACAAGGTCATTTTGATTTTTGCGATTAAAATTTTGCAGGAAATGATAATTTGAATTTCAACAATGGACCAAAATCTACCAATGGCTTTCGGGGAACCCAGCTCAGAGCGGGCATCAGTCAGCTGCTCTCTTACCGATCCAGATCTCTCTGCTATACGCAGCTCTGCAGCGTCAAAACAGCTGCTGCTGTACTTCCTTAATCATACATATTTTATAACCCACACTACAACTGAAAATGCTAACCCAGTCTTAAATAGAGGGATACAGCAAGCCTTTTTATAACTTACATGCCTTTCAGCTTAGAATAGAGGGGACTGGCACCGCTAACATTTCTAATCTGTACACACTGGCTTACCAGTTTGACAAAGCACAGTTTCCAGCAACAAAGCAAACGGCCCATTGCAATACAGTTCGAGGTAATAACACTATCTCTTCACGTTCCCTTTCATTTTTTCCCTTCATTCGAAATGGAAAGACTGCCATTGCAACTGGAGGTAGTCAGGCAAGACATCTCCTCCATCAAGCGGAGGCTCCCGCCTTCCTCAGCTGCTTTCTCTGGGCTCCATCCCCTTTGGCATAGTTCATCCTCCCTCTTTCCTTAAGCCACTGAAATGGCACATGTATTTTAGAATCAACTGCTCAGGCTTCACTATGGCAGGAAAAATGACTCTGGAATGTGATGCTGCAGTGAGTCCAAGAGCCTCACCTCTATTGATGTTTCCCACAGGTGTTACTCATGCATACCCCTCATTTTAGGCCAGCCTCGAAACCCACATCCTACTCTTGAGTTTCGGTAGCCTCCAGGGAGTCCACACCGCTAAGAAGGGCGGAGGACATTCGGAGCCAAGTTCATCCACCTAGGTCATGGGGCTAGGAGCACGTCAGCCTTTCCTGCTACTCACATGCAAACTCATACAAACCAGAGGACATTCTCCAAGTCAATGGGCCAGAACCCATTGCTTTTGGATCCCCCCGGTCTGTCATACAAGTGACTAGCTCGACTTCTGTATACAGGCATCCTAACCGCTCCCACAGCTGGCATGGAGCTCCCTGCCCTCGTGACAGCCCTACCTCACGAGGCATGCGCTTTTCCCGACTGCAGTGGGGGCCTGGCACTACAGGCTCCTTCAGGGCACAACAACTGCTGCCTAATAAGTAACTTTCTGGATCTGGCTTGTATTATGTTTATTAAACAGGTTAGTAACAGACTCACGCATCATAAGAACCATTCAGGAAACATTTTATGGCAGTTTGGGTTCTGGACAAAAAACTAATATCAAGTCATATTTTTTAATGACCTTTGCGAGTCTGTTGTTTTACTAGATGTTTTAACCACTGCCCCTTGCAGCATGAGACAAAGATGCCACTTCCTTACATACTAGACTCAAACATGTAACGGGACCTGCTGCCTTTACCAACACCAGAAAGAAAATGCACGGTTTACAGCGAGAAACAGTGCGAAAGGATCGATAAAAAACATACCTTTGGAATAGGAAATTGGCATTCCCCTGAGCAGTAATAGGCATCGAAGGACTTAGGGGAAATAATCCACTCGCTCCAGCCAATGTCTGCAAAATCCACCTTGAGATAGCGCCGGGCGCAATACCTCGGCTCATTCCATTGCCTCCTTCTCGCCTTCTTCAGCGTTTGCTCGTCGAACTGGAGAGTCTGGCTCTTCTGGGGATGATTCTTCCTTTGCTTTTTCTTACCCTTAGCCCTCTCTGCTAACTGCGGCTGGAAGGTTTTGTAGGGTTTTCCGCCTTCCCATCTCTCCTTCTTGCCATACTGGTACTCGGCTCCCGGCAGCTCATTATTCTGAAGTGGCAACAGGATGTTCGTGGAGCGTTTCCTCCGCCGCTTCCCAAGGCTGCTCCTCATGTGTTTTTCTGTCTCAGGAAAGACTCTTGCCAGAGGATGACGGTGTCCTCTCAAAGTTGAGACGACGCTCTCTGGCTCTGAGATAGCGGAATCATTGGCATAAATCAGGATGTAGGGTTCACAGCAAGAAGATGCCCTTTCCCAGGGGTGATGGCTGGTCAGAGCCATTCTGACACTGAGCAGCAGTTCCTTGTTTCGCTTTGCTTCATGCAGAAGCTGAGTGATATCCTTCCACTGCCAGGCAAGCATGTCCTGGTGAGCAGTGGAGACATTTATTAGGAAACGTCCTAGGCTCCGAGACTGGTTCCCAACAGAAGGAAAGGTCCAAACTGAAAGACATATCTGAATGTCAGGCTTCCCGTGCCTCTGACGACAGCAGCTGGCAGACCGGGAACAGTTCCACTCGACACGCAGCAGATCACCAATGTAATAATACACTGAAGCTGACAAGACGTTTTCAGACTCTGTGAGTGACGTCAAGTTAAAAACATACATTTCCTGGCCTTCCAGCCTCCCTAGAAAAACAAATAATTAGATAAGAATATGGACAGTTAAAAAAGCCATTGAGAAGACACACAGGCTAGTCTGACAGCCTTTCGGCCAAGTCAGACACTAATCGCGCCTGAGGATTCCCTTGAGAATAATCTATTACGCAGGGTACATTAAGTCATTCCACCTAGGACACTTCTACAGTTTTCATACCAGAGCTAGAGGGTATTATCTAATACAGCTGAAGGCAGGCAGACTGTACTACAGCATCCCCGATAACCAAAAGCAAGCCAACCCAAAATCAGGTTGGAGGGGCGGTGGGGGCGGCACATCCCCTCGCCTCCTTGTAGAGATAAACGAGCCAAGGACAACCCTTTTTCACAGCTGGCACGTGCCCATACCAGCTATGAGGGATGCGGGGGACAGCGCTGTTTCCGCAGCTGCGAAATTCGGTAAGTCAACCCAGCTGTAGGCACCGTGCCCAAACCCAGAGACAGGCTCCTGATGCAGGCTAAGCCGGGAAAGAGATGAGAGACTCCTTTAAACCCCACAGAGTGCAACAGAAAGGCTTTGAGGGAAGATTTAATTTTTGTTTTAAAATATCCTGGTTGGGCTGCAGTTACATCAATCCTTTAGAGAGAGAGAAACATAGACTTAAATGTTAAGCTGTAAAACCACGCTGCAAGGACAAGTCAAATACAGTATAGCTAAATAAAGGACAGTCTGCAGCCCCCCAAAGGGCTGGAAATGGCCCAATGCATTAGGAAAAGGAGCGGATGCGGCATCAAATGCTTTTTTGACACCGTGGCACTTCAAAGCCCTCCCCGGAGGCCAGAAAGAAGTTATAGTTTACACAGAGACAATCGTGGGCTAGGGAAGAACAGCCTTACCACTGTCACCTTTAAAACAATGGGGGAAGTCCCCTGCCCAGGCAAGCAAAAACACTATTTCCAGTACTGATCTTCGAAAGACTTTGACAACTTCGTGTTCTGGGTGACATACTGTGTGATATCCCAACTGCTGATGCCATCCGGGTAAGTCCAACAAAAGCTCGTGTTCTCCCTGTGCTGCCCCATTTCCGCTCCAAGGATCCAAGAAGGTCCGCTTCTAAACATTTTTTTTTGTCACGAATATTTCAATCGATACATTAAAAAAGCAAGGACCGGTCCCACTAGAAAAACAGAACCCAATGTATCAGCTGCACCACTTTATGGAATTATGGAAAAAACAACATATGCTTTCTTCAGCTAAACAGAGCCAAAAAGAGTGAAAAGGCCAAATCACCTAAAGAAGACACCTTTATTTACATATTCAACCCAACCCGATGGGAGAGCACAGAGGTAAGTTCTCAAGAACTGAAAACTTATGTACGAAAGCTATCCAATTTCCAGCTATTACTTATGCCAGGGGAACTAGATTTTCTTCAAATTCGATCCTGCTTTTAATTCCTCAAACCAAAACCGGCTGTTGACTACACTTGTGGTAAACACACATGAGGACCTGACCTCTGCTTCTTTTATAATCGCTAATGGAATACGGTTAATACGTAATTTGGCAGAGCACCGAGTACATCAGTCTTAGGAACCAGAACTTATGGTGCCCCATGAGCACCTGTCAAAGCGATTATTATTTAAATAATTGCTGTAAGTTAAATGGCAAGTTTGGATTTGGTTTTTACTAAGAATTCCACCTAATGAATTCTGCCTGTTCTAAAGTGAAACATTGTAGCGGAAAACAAAACAAGCTGCTTTGTTCACAAAGAAATTCTAGGCAGCACAGGACAGACACAGGAGGAATCTACAGTTTTGGTTAAAAACCAAACTCCAGCAGCCACTCCCAGCCTATAACTCCACGCCGAGAGAAAGCACCTGCAGTAGATGGTGCTATTTTCCTACAAAATGACCTCCAAGCTCCAGCGGCTCACAGAATCATCTAGCGGCCAGCACAGACATCTGTGGATTCAACAGCTCACGGCTCATAATACCCAACTGCATGACATGGGTTTCCCTCACAACTTGGGAATACGTCCCTCGTGAGACACGGATACCCAGCTCCCAGATGTGAGCAATGCACTGAAATAAGCATTTCCCAGGCTAGGCATTACCCTTAGAAATGACAGACAGGCCAATGAAGATTCATCTTTAAAACACCTACAAATGCGCTTTTTCTTCAGGAAAATTTCCTTTCATTTAAATGAAACCTTGTCCTTGAGCTCCGAGGACACACTCTGCTGGAAATCTTTCTGCAGTATAAGATTTAAGAAGAAACAAGCAAAGAAAAAAGTACGTGCGACAGCTATATCCTGCCACCTTCCAGACACCACGAGGGCAGATTTTAGCAGCAATCTCTGCTTCCCTCCACCAGATGTTGCTGCCAGCCCGACAAGGACTTTTTGAGACCAAGCTCTGCACAACAGAGCTCTTTTAACTTGCAATAGGAGGACACAGCATCACCGCACCGTTAGCATTGCTTCCTTCTACAGGGACAACGGGGCTCTCCAGAGCAGGTGAGAGGGCCAGAACAGTCTCTTCGTGCCTAAAGCATGAATGCCTTACTCTATGCGTGTGCTGGCACTCCCTGTTTGAGATAGCAGAAATACCAGATTATTTACCGACAACTCAAACCCAGCTTGCGGCACTGCAGCTGAAGCACTCCTACCTGCTGGACCTTTAGGGGCACGGCGAGGCCGATCCCCTGCACCAAGCCTGCACCAAGCTGCAAGGACAGCCTGTGATCAGCACTAAAAAGGTATTTTTAAGGAAGTGCAGTGGATCTGTGGAGACCAACATGGCTGGCATGAACAGATTCATGTTACAAGGGGCACTTCCAAGAATCAATAAGCTGGAACGAGTTTTTTAGCATGTAGCCTGTTTATCTTTATAGAGGACGCCCTGGCATTTTTATAGACTGCCAAATCCATCCCACGGGTGAAAAAGGATGCAGTAACCAGGACTATTTAGTTATACAGTCACCATGAGCCACCATTTAAATAAGATACTAACATGGTGTCCTTGCGCTAGGGCACAATTAAGAACGTATCAGTGTTTCCGTTGTAAAACTTTGTTTTCATGGATTCACAGCCCAGCTACAAAAGCTCACTCAAGAGCTGGAAATGGGAAAAAGTTCGCCAACAGCAACACAGATTTGGAAGCCAGATTTTCTCTTTTCTCCCACCTTCGCTCTTACTCCACTGCTGCTTTCTAGTAAACAATTTGTGTACTGCGCAAAAGAAAAACATAGGATGCGGTTCTCTCTTTTGAGAGAGCATAGGACCCAGTGTCAAACTGGTTCTACTAATTCTTTTAGAAAACCAGGTAAGGTCACACCAGCTACCAACTTGACATAAAACGGCAGCAAGTCCACCGCTTGGATTAAAGCTATCAGCTACACATACAAAGAACTCTTCTAGAAGCAGCAATGGTGCACATTCAGGATCTAACTTACATGTGGGTTTCGTGATATGAAAACCACAAATCTGCACATTGCGCATTGTAAGTGCGCTGCGCAGCGGGCACATGAACTGTATTCTATATATTTTAAGCAAAAAGACCACAGAAGGTGTGAAAACTAAACACACAATCTAGCCAGAAGCTAGCACAAGCCAAGCAAGTTAAAGGGGTGCATCCACAGAGTAGGCAAAACTGGGCAGGGAAAGAGCTGACCGCATTCCCCCTCGTAGCAGCGACTCGTACCACCGTAGCTGGCAGCAGCAGGCCGGCTGTGTGAAAACCAAATTGTGCACAGCCTGTCACTTTGAGGCTGGAGCTCTTCATGTCGAAGCAACGTGCTCTAAAAACTGTGACTGGCTTGGCACCGGGAGCGCAAGTCACTCACATGCACAGCACCACTGCGAGATGGGTGGCGATGGAAGCCAGAAAGTTCAGATTCTGGGTCTGGTCCTGAGAGGGTGAACCTACAGATCCTGCCCATTTGCCTCAGAGAAAGTTTGCAGATTTGGGCCCGTCTGTCCAAATCATAGCTTAATGCTTTTCAAGTTTCTTCCCCCCAAAAACTACAAGGACGCTTCTGCTTGCATTTGATTTATAGGGGTAAAGCAAAAAAACTTAAGATCGAAGAAAAACCAAGCCAAAAAAAAGCCCCCTCCAAAAAACCCACACTCTCACCATCTCCTGATTGCATGTTTGTAACTCTCATTGCAAAGGACCCCTGATGTTACTGGCACTCAGAGGGGCCAGCATTTGGCCCAGACTGGTTTCTGCAGGCCGTCAGCAGCTGCCAAGGTGCTGCTTTCCCTGTGCTGGTGCTCCGTTTTCCCAGTTTGCGTGGGCCCTTTGCACCACAATAAAGCAAAGAAAAGCCTTTTGAAAGGGAGGAGAACATAGTTCTAAAACCACAAGAATTGGCCTAAGGGCAGGTGTAATACCTGAAGTTACTTGAAATTCAGTCAATAAAAAAGAGTTTAAAGCAATTTCTCTTACTATAACATCGTTATAGGGACCTTCCAATTCAAGTCAAGTTTTTTAAATGACTCATTTGCAAGACATGTTCCTTAAGCAATGTTAGAATTAAAAGTGCTTTCAGAAGCAAACCTAGTCTGCTTTTGAGGCTTTTATCTTTTTGCTTTCTTTTAATTTTTTTTTGCACTGTATCTTCACTCCTGAGCCCAGGCAACCATCAGCACATCGCCTAAGGAAGCGCTGAAGGTAAGCAGATTTCTGTCGACCGGAGTTCAGGTCACTTTCATGAGAAAAGAACAGCCTTGTGCAGACACTGCTGCACAGACAGGACCGCAGTTTCAGAGTTCCCTTGCACCCGAATCGCCTGAGTGTTCCACTCAAATGCACATATTGTCTGACCTTATTCCTACGTGTCCTTTACGTCCACCACAAGGGATGACAACTACTTACTGCTGTGGCACCTGGAGGTACCTGCAAGAACTGGACTAGGCCTGCCCAAAGCAACAAAAAGGCTGCTACTGTCATCCTAGAAACATCCTGCAACAATGACAAGAGCTGTCACAAACATCATGGGCCCAACATCCCTTAAATCAAATACACAGAAACAAATTGGAGCAGTCAGGTCCAAGAGAGAACGGTGATGGAACGTAACTAAATGCCCTGTGAAAGAGGTACACCCTTACTTCACACTCCTGTCAGATTTGGGGCCTGGGGCTCCTTTTCAGTTTTGTCACAGGCAGCAAAGGCTCCTTTTTTGAGCAATTCAAACTGAACAGTTACGTTACAAAATAATTTAGTAAGATTAGTGAACAACAAATTTTCCCGAATAGATGATCGCACGAACATTCATCAAAATCAAAGGCCAAAACCCCCAGGCCAAACAAGCAAATGCCGGTACTCGGACCTAGTCGTGAAATCTGGTGCACAAGAGCTTTCAGGGCAGTGTGGGATGGAAGTTTCAGAGGCACCACGCAGGGCTGAAGGTCTCATCCCTTCCCTTGGGAGGAATGAGCTACAGAAAGAGAAACTCACCTTTAACAGTTTTTAGGATGAGTGATTGGATTAACTGGTCTTAATTGGTTTTTGTCAGCTGTCGGTTACAAGGCTGCAGCTACCACGTGTTCTTTGACTAGAAACAGGGATGGCTTTCAATAAATCCTACAAGCTCTTGGTCTCATCACACAACACTCCATCTTATGGGGTCTCAAAAATTTGTCCGGTGGGTTACCTGGGAGATCTGGGAAAGGCCTTTCCCACATGCCGCAGAATAACCAGAAGGCCTGCAGGGGAAAAGCAAGGACAGAATAGTTTCGCCGTCACATTTGACAGCTGTGTTTCAGAAAAGAGGTTCTCTCCTGAAAATGCCAGCTTTAATTGCAACGTTAAACTGAAAATGAAACTGCTAAAAATCTGCTTCAAGGCCTCTTGCTGTAGATGCAGGAAAAATGGATGGATTCTCGGGGAACTTCTGCTCACTGCGTTACAAAAAGCTGAGTCTCGAGGGGGCAGCCAGCAGGGATGGTAAAACATGAAGGAGTAACGGCAACACAATGTATTAAACTAACCGATGAGGTCCCATGAAGTACAAGAGGACGCCCGAGGGAGACTGAAATTCAGAGCCAAAGAGAGTAACTGTTAAGGCAGAGGATCTGGAAACACAGTACCTCAAAACAGAGATACCGGTGGGTATGCCATTTTCAAATCAGGGCTGAGCAGGCAGTGAGGCATGAGGAAGTCAGAAACCAGAAAAAGCCTTTCCACTCCACCCACTGCCCTGAGGAACATTTGACCTACGGGTTTTCTGGAAATGCGCTTTTCTGCCGTCAGTAACCATGCAAAATGAGCTGCTGCCGCTGCTGCCTCTGCCTACAGCAAAAGAAAGATAACAGCTAAGGGGTTAAATCTTTGGCATAAATACTTATTGAAGTGTCAAAAAACATATAACCAATTTATTGCTTTGGCAGTTGATCCACAGAAGTAGTGAAGGAAAAGGGAAGGGCTCAGTGAGCAGTGTGTTTATAGGACTGCTGACACCCAACATCAAGCGAGAGTACAAACATAATCAGAAAGACAACAGAGATGGACTTACACCAACAGCCTTCTAGGTTTCTTAGAACAATATATGATTTTAATTAGATACGCGTAATGGTGCAAATATTGCTCTGCTTGGATTATTAACATCCCTCCCCTTTAGTGAGGGGTGGGAGGAATATTATACCTTCCCCTCTTTTGGTAAGGAAGTCACTAACTTCAGAAGAAAGCAATGTACATTAGACTTCATATGGCAAACAAGTCATGTGAGAAAAGCAAGAGAGTCCCTCTGTAGGAGCAGCAGCTGGGGAGTCCCAGCTCTGCATCCTCCAAACCCAGGGTATTTACACCTCTAAAGCCTCTCCTGTGGACAGAAATACTTGCAGGAGCATATGATGGAGAGCATTCACAGGGGTGAACGCTAAGACACCAAAGCTACTCAATTCCTCATGGTATTTGATCTCTGTGCAGAGCTGCCCTATCAAAGACATTGCTGCCTTTGAAAAAGCAGAAATAACGACCCACAAAGAAACTTACAGAAAGCCTGGCACCCAGCTCTTTTTCCAGAAAGAGGCAGGAATCGAGACAGGTCACTGAAGCTCCCAGGCAACTCTCAGTTTCGCTGACAGACTCCTGTCCACGAAAAAGCCGCCGGGGCGGTCCGTTGGTGTAACAAAAAGCAAGAGACTGGCAAATGAGGTTTCTGCGTGCGGCATGATGGCTGTCACACATGCTGCAAGGGCTTGCGATCCAGTGGATTTGGGAAGGACGTGCCAGTGACGGTCACGTTTGGGTTCTGGCAATTCCATTTAGCCCTTCTGGAGTTCAGATGGACAAAAAGCCAAACAGAGTGAGGGGATGCAGTGCCAAGACAGTGACATCTTCCCTTTCTGCTAGGGGACAGCTCTTTTGGGATGTTGGCATGTAAAACACCACCCCTGCCTCATTGCAGAAAAGATTTTACGTTTTCACCAACCTACCTGTGCATGCCAGTCTGTAATCACAAAGATACCCAAGTGCCACTGCCAAAGAAGCCAAGATGCAGTATTTACCATGCTCAAATGATTCTTTGACTGAACTCATCTGTTGCTGCCTCTAATTGCCAATACTATCCTCACTTCTCAAGGTGAGAACACTGCAGACGGTCCAAAGGATCACCAAACCATGTTCAGCTCCATCAAGTGCAAATCAACCTCCGGTTCAACAGAGGCTACAGATGCAAAACACGAACGGGAGACTTCACAGACAATACGTTAATTACTGCACCTCTCTCACGGTGTAATGTACGGCAGCAGTGCTACAGGCAGAGCTGAAGCAGCGAGGCAACAATTAAAAGACGTGACACAACGTAAATAGAGTATCTTAAAACATGCAACAGTCCCCGCAGGAAGAGATACTTCTCTAATCCGTCCTCATCCCTCCACCGAGCTCCCCGGGGGGTATCCCTGCGATGCTCTGACGAGGTGGCTCTGGGCTTGGCTCTGGGCTGTCTCTCCCCGCCAGAGCCGAGCCCTA
>VWZG01011751.1:0-73512 GCA_013396735.1 Grallaria varia | reverse complement strand
GGGGGAGCGACGGCCCGGCCGGTGCCGGCGGGTGCCGGGTCGCCCGGTACTGCTCGTAGAGCCGCAGCATGTGCTCCGCCACCCTGTCCGCCGCGGGCCGCCGCTGCCCCGGGCCGTCACCACCCACGGCCGCCCGGTCGCTGCCGCCCCGCACGGCCGCCGGCGCCGCTCGTCGCCCGACCCGGCACGGCCGCAGCGCGTCCCCCAGCGCCAGGCATAGACAGCCCCAGCCCAGGCACAGCCACAGCACGCAGCGGGCCATCCCGCCCCCTCGCCCCGCAGAGCGGCGCCCGGGGCCCCACGGGCGCGCTCGGGGCAGGCGCGGGGCCCCGCCGGCGGCGGGGGGGGGGCGNGGCGGCGCTGCGGGAAAAGCCGCGGACGGGGCGTCCTCTTTCTAGGGAAGGAAAAACTGCGGGGGAAGGTAAAAAAGCGGGGCGGAGGAAAGCACCCCGGCTGCCCACCCTCCCTTCCTAGCGTGGAGCGAGGGGGTTTTTATGCCCGGCCGCGCAGGCTGTTGCCGGGAGAGAGGCGGCGGTGCTGCTCCCGGCGCTCGCTGCCCGCTCCCGGCTCCGTGGCCGGTGCAACCCCACGTTGCGCAGAGCCGCCCGTGAGCCGCCCCGGGAAGGTGTAGCCGCGGCTTTCGCCCCGCCCGCCCTCGCTCCGGCCGGGGCGGGGGCGAAGCGGGGGGAACCGCCACCCCGGCGGAGCGCAGCCACGGCACGGAGAGACGGGAGGCTCTGGAAACTCCATCCCCCTGGGCGGACGGGGAATGAGGCGGGGGACGTACCCCTGCCCGCCTCCACCCAGCCCCTCCCAAAGGCCGTACAATAACGCGGTTGCAAAAAACAAAAATTACGAGTCACGCCGCACTCACGCTTCTCCGTTGGAACGTCTCACGGCTTGGCTGGACAGAGAGCACGACCCGCCGCGGGCAGGTGGAAGGGGTGCTCCCGGGGCTGTGCTGGGGTTCTGCCCGCCTCTCCCGAGTACCAGGTCACGCTCAGTGACCTTCGGTCTCCTCCTGTGTCACCCTCCAGCTCGGACGGGGCCACCATAGGTGTCCCCAGCAGCCTGGAGCCCACGGGAAGGGACATGAACCCAAGGAAATCCTGCATGTGAGGACTCTTCCACTACAGCAAAGCACAGCAGTGCCACAGCATCACACAACACCCGGTCAGACACTACACTGTCCCTTTCAAAATCTGCTTCATAACACAAAGGGTGCCTCACCGGCACATCTGGCCGGGAAGACACAGGAGGGAGAAGAGGAGCTTCGTTAAACTGTCACAGTTTATGAATGCATTGGTTCACAAGACCAACTCAGTTTCTAACTCAAAGAAGGGAAATAATATTAGCCTGCAGATCAGTCCATGGAGCTTAGCACATAGTATTTCCAGCACAGGGCGTTCGCATTTTCAACAGGCTACAGCAAGTGTATCATTATCCAGGTCCAAATACAACATTACAACGTGTATTACCCTCAAATTACACTGAATTTAGGATCAATAGCAAGTACCGTTATGCAGTTGTAATAAGCCCATCTGTAAGTACAAGAGGTAAATGCCCACCCAGGAAAGACAAGATTCTCAACAGCGGAGTCACGATTTATATCTGCTTCTACATTTGAGGACTCAAATACAATGGCAGTGACTCATTTTCAAACAGTTCTGAGGCACCAAAGCTGCCATATGCACCTCAAAATATTTGCCATAGATACGCAAGCACGCACGATGCCAGTATCAATGCTAATAGTACAATTAACTATACTTTTCACTTCCCTATGTAAGAAATTTACACTAGTGCAATATAGAAAACAAACCTTACAAGTGAGTGTTCCTAATTAAAATATTAAAGCATGACTGATTTTTTTGAACACAAGTAATAAAACCAATGCAAATCCATCCAGAAAGAAACCAAAATTATTTGAACCGATAGCTACAAAATTCAGCACGAGCAGCAGGCTCTGGCTTCTATCCATGGCAGAACTGTCAATCCCAAAGAAGAATCTTTATGCAAATGAAAAACTGGAATTGTCATTTCAGCTTCGTGTTATTTCCTACTGTCAAGAAAAGTGATATTAAAAAAACCCAAAACCAACCAACAACACACCACAACTCTTTAAATAAAACGGGCATAACCGAATCCTCTTCTATACCTACAGCGCCAAAGAACGTGCCCTAAGACTGCAATGTTTTGTATATCTCCAACACATCTTCTGAGCCACAGCCTGATTCTTGAGACCAGACCATTATAAATTGAGAACAACTTTAAAAAATAAAATGAACCCTCAGAAGCATTGTGTATCTAACACTATTGCCAAGCAAAGAGGGATTAGTCAAGAGGTAACATAAGTTCAGCGGGGAAGCTCAAGCACCCTATGGCTGAGCTTTTATTTACAATCTTTTAAGTGTTAGCAGAAAGCCCTGTTAAGGCAAAATTAAATCCGAAACTGGTTCTCAGAGCCTCGCCCCACCACCTGACTCCAGTTGTTCGAGTCAAGCGTCTAAAATGGGAAGTTAGCCCTACACAACCCTGTTCCAGCCGGAGAGGGGAGAGAAAGAGAACGCTGGGTGTGAGGCAGAAAGGAAAGAGTGAGTTCTCAGGGCGTTAGGAGCCTTCTCTGAATCCCCCTCATCAGACGGCCGCTGCAGTTTTCCGAGCGTGCGCACAAGAACGCCCTCGCTTTATGGATTGTCCCTGTGATGTGGCAGGACGCTCATTATACGGAGTTCTGCAGCTCTCAAAATTTAAAAATATCCCCCGTTCTGCGAAATTTTTAAATGCCAGAGCTCTGTGAGCACACAAACCAAACCAAACCAGTGCACGTAGGGAGTTACTCCCCATAGTGAGTGACGGCTGACAAATCTCAGACCTGACTGCTGAGGGAATGGTGCTTTTCACATGTCTGCTATTCCTTTTCTGCTTCTTACACAAATATGCTGCAAACCACAGTTATCCACATTATATCCTACTTCCCAGCTACAGCCAGTGCAGCTCCAGGTGGGTCTGCAGGCCCTGTTCCCCTTCTGCCAGGCCCAAGCAGCATCACGTTAGTGAAGCTCCATCCCAATCCACCACAGAGTCTCCTGTCAGTGAAGCAACCTGGCCCTTTAATACCTTAGTCACAGACACACAGCTTCAACCTAAATTAATTTTATTTAAACAGTGAGCAAGTCCTGTGCCACTGTTAGGGCCAGCCTCACCACCCTCCAGCAGTCCCTTCAAAACTGCTATTTAAAAACCTCCACACAAACCTTCCAGGTTTCTGCTTTTTCAGAGCTTGCCACATAATGTACAACCTGGTAACTTCACAGTTATTTGTTTCCTTCACACAAGCACTCGGAAGTCACAGGGAAGAGGAAACCACAAAGCCTCCTTCTAGGGGAAATGAAATAATTACATATTTGCATAACAAAGTGATATTAGCAAAATCTGTTCAGCATGCGAAAGGCCAATCCCACACTCATGCTATTAGTTGCCTGGCTCTCAGCCTTTGCAGAGTTCACTTACCAAAGCGATCTCCACTGCTGCAGCTCCCACATCCAGCTCTCCTGGCTATCACCTGGAGAATTTCCTGCTGCAGCTCTGCCTGGGATGCCTCGCACCCTTTCTGCGCATCTGCTTGGCTGTCTGAGATGGGCTTCTGTGTACTCTGCTCCGGCAGGGCCCCTGACACCGAGTCTTTGAGCCAGTGATGCCAGCATTGTCCCGGCAGTGTGTTCCCATCCCCACAGTCACCCCTGCTCTCACTGGACCCAGAACCTCTGGCTGAGGTGCGCTGTCCCGTCTCGTCTCTTCTCCCTGGCCTGTATCACTCCCTTGCATCCCCAACACACGTGTTTCGTATACACCACATACAGCTCGTGGCCCGCACAGAACACCAAGCAGCACGTCATCCCACAGTGCTTGGAACTGTGCAACACAGGCTGCAATGCACTGAGACAGCTCTCCCCTTACTGGGAAATGAGGTGGCACGTGCTCCTTGGAACACCCCCACTCGCAACCCTAGCGACATACACGGAAAATAGCCCTTTGCTAGGCAGGGCAGGGTGGGAAGCCCCATGGCAAATGCTCTCGTGTGCAGCCATTCCCTATGTCCCCTGCGATGGTTTTTCAGGGCTCACCGGCCTGGCTGGGTATTTGCTCAGGTGGCCAGCAGCAGCCTTCCTGCTGGAAGAGCCTTCCAGCAGAATTTCTTTTCTCAGGCCCCAGGATCGCATTTCTCTCATCACAGAGAACTTGGCCATGGGATCTGTAATAAACTATGCCTGAAGCTGAACTGAAATAAAACACACCTCGAGTGAACAACAGCCAAACAACAGGAGCAATATTCCCCTCCGTGCAAAGCCGCCTCTGCACACATGGCTCGTCTGCGTGGCCGCGGTCCGTTCGGCACCTGTGTTTTTGTTTTCCTTGCAGTGGAATCTGTGTCTTGGCCTGTGCTGCTTGTCCCTGCCTGCCTTGCAGAGAACTGCCCAAAGGTTTTCGTCATCTGTAATCTGATTTCTGTATGTGGGGAAATGGAGTTAATGGTGCATTTTCCCCAACTGCCTCTTTCACCGATGGCCAAAAGGAGTATATCTAATGACTTCAGTATTTTAAATCAAATAGTAACTTTTCTGTGATTCTGCTGGTGGCTCAGGATAGAGCTGTTCACTCTCAATCTCATGCTACTTTCCAGCTTCCTTCTACTATTCAAAACAATCACCACAACAAGAGCTCCCAAAGCTGATGCAAGACCAAAGATTCCACATGAAAAGATTGTGGTGGTGTGCTAAAGAAATATAACAGAATCCAAAACATAAATAGGCTAATAAAATCTGTAGACCCTGACTCATGCACACAGTTCAGATGTGCTGGAAAACACCCACAACTCTCTCTACTGGTCCAAGTTCTAGAGATGCAAGGATCCACTTTTCCATCAATGCTCAAAATCAATTCCCTTAGGACCGCGTGCAAACTCTTTACCTGCAGTAATGTCACAGTCAGCAATGATATCAGAATCTCCTTTGAGAAGAGAATGGAAACACTTCCATTTACCTTATGTTTACAGAAAGGACTAATTTTGGACAGGATAGTTTGCATTTGTTTCTGCTAAAAAGCCACAGGGCTTAAGAACATACACAGGAAGCATTCATGTGGTTATTGGTCCTTGGAATGCTTCTGTCTTGATTACCATGTGTTTTGCATGCCCACTTCACTTGCTCAGGGCTGAGCAGCGACAAAGCATTGGGAGCAAATCCCAGTGACGTTTCAGGGAAATGTAGCATAACATCATTTGGTCGCTTTTATGAGCTATTCCGTTTGTCTAAGAAAACTAACCTTTCCTTTAGAATGCAAGTCAGCCCATAGCAGGGTTTGGGGACAGATTTCCACTTATGGCAGAGGCCAGAACTTCCTCCAGTTAGTACCGGCAAAGGATTATAGCACATAACTCGGGAGCTTTCATTTGTGATAACGGTCGGGGGTCCTCAGCTTTGGATGTCAGAAGGCACATGACACCGGGATGGCAGCTCAGAGGAAAGCACAGGTGGGAAGGAAGTAGATGGGCTTCCCGAGCAGCCGGCACTCCTGTGAGTTACTCTCTGAATACCATTCCTTCGTTGCAGACACCACAGTTCATGTTTTGTCTCAAATAGTGTTCATTGCCCAAGTCAGCAACGATCAGTTAGACTTGAGGCTCCCAGGTGCTGGGACAGGGTGGCCTGGAGAAGCGATGCGGTCTGCGTACACCGCTTACAAAAGCTCGGGGTTCTCCCAAGACTGCATGCAGAAGCGAACTGAGCATGACTGCAATTACACTAACTGGTGTTGTTGATGAAGCATCTTGGACCAGACCAGGGAGGTCAGAAAAGACGATCTCATATGACACAGATGATTTTTCTGTAAATACTGTCTTTTCACCGATGAAATCTAAGGATGAGCAGTGCAAAGATTCATCACGAGACATTTCCTTAACAAAGGAAGATTAACTGGCATCACGCAGGAGAAAAGACCGATACGTGGCACCACAATAATCCAAAAAAAAGGGAAAATAGAGTGATACCGAACAAGAACTTCTACTGAAGTACTGTTTTGTATGTAATCAAATTACTTGCAGGCCTCTGTTGCAGCACAGGAGATGAGCAGATTTAGCTCACAGTCCTGAGGAATTTTTCAACCCAATGTTTATTTCAAGACCCTGATTGCTTAGACCTCACCAAGGATGTGGGAAATGCAGTCACATATCCATCCTTCACTGGATCTTTTAATTATTGACATAGCTCAGACAGCAGAGCTTGGAAAATGCAGCCACAAAAGCTAGTAATCGTGGAGTCACCCTGAGCTCATTAGGGGCTCTTCTCCGCCTCTCCCCGCTCCTTCTCCCCGCCAAATTTTAAAGATACCAAGTCTCTTCCAAATAATAATTTTGGAAGTTTTAGAGAAAGTTTTTCCAAGGAAATAAAGCAGATCCATCCTTCGCTATTAATTCTCGTTCTGGCAAGTTAGTCGTCAAGAAACAGCCTCTGGTCCTTACAGCCAAGCACAGGCTCTCTCTCGCAGGGCCCGAGACTGCACCCTACCAAGTGTTAGGCACAATCTCTGCCTATGGAAAGAGGTGGCCTGCCAGAGAAATCATCCCTTGGTCTGCCACAGCGTCAGCTGTACCTGGAGCAGCTGGCACCAAAAGCAACGCTGGCGCTTACCAGTGCCACACATGAGGAGTTTGCCATCATTTACACTAGGATATGCTTGGCAACTGAAGAAAGTTCTAGTTATTCCATTTAACCATCCATTTAAAAATCTGGACATACCGACTTCAGCCACAGCTATTTCCTCGTTCAACTTGCAGGGAAAAGCAGTTCCTCAGACACCTGCGTGCGGCAGCGACCCCAGACTGCCCCGGAGAGCAGCGCGCAGGGCTGCGGCTGACGTCCGTATGCCCGGACAGCAAACCCATGGCGCAGTGTCCCAAATGTACTCACAAAACTAGGGGATGCTGAAGTCTCCTTAGAAACATCCCTTTTGTGCCTGGAACTAACTAGCAATGCCCAGACTGGCCACCACAACAAAAACCAGAGCCACGCAAGGAGAACCAGAGCATGCAGCAGACGTGCCCGGGTGCCCAGCACTAGCCGGTCGCTGCCCTTGGCGAGCGACTGGGCTCCATGCTGCCACAACGCCTCTCCCTCCACACCTTGCACGCTCAGTCACTTAGCATAAATTTTAAATATACAGTGCAACTAATCACAGGACGTGACCCTGTGACCTGCAGAGCTCCCTTGGAGTGAGCAAACGCACGGGGAGCTACTGCAAAATCATTCCCTTTATTTTCAGGGAATCAGCAAGAGGTGAAGGAGCGACCGCGTTTAGGTCCCACCGCCTTCCGCATCTGTCTGCGCATCGTAACACTGTCTTCACGCGTAAACAGACATGAATCACTCCCGATTCCCAAACTGCACACAGAAGCTTAAACTCAAATCACATTCCAGACAAGCACTTGGCCAATTTCTGTTTTGTGAGAGACTTTTTTCCTTCTGTTCTGTTCTTTGTAGAGATAACAGAGGGAGGGAAGGTTAGCTTTTTGCCTAAGTAACAGCTTTTTCTCCCCTAGGATTTTAGTGATCCGTAGTTTCCATTTCCCAATTTCAAATGTATACGGTTAGTTTGTTCAAAGTTGTAAAAAAGGCCATCTTCCCTCTGAAAAAACTTGTCATCTTTCTTACGAGATCAAAGTTGGAATTGAAAAAAAGGAAAGAAATTAAAAGTGAAAAGTAATATTTGCTGCATTTAAATACAAGCCAGATGTGGAACCATACATCTCCAAATTAAACATTTACAGAGTTGGCAGCAATAGATTTTTCCTCTCACATATGCGAACACCAAGTCTGAATGCACTCTCCCTCCTATCTGCCCGTCTATCCAACACTCACTACCCTCACATATCTAAGGATTATCCCCCGGACTCCTATGCAGCCACCCTTCACATCAGCACAGGGGCCTCGCTTCACTTCCAAAAGATGTGAAGACTATGACAAAAATCCCAGGTGTCAAGTGTGAGACAGAAACGTGCATAATCAGGAGCCTATCGGTTGATTGACAGAGCCACAAATACAAAAAGGAACTATAGTGCAGGTACTGCAAAATCTTCAAAAATCAGGGCATGCTACCTATGAGTGTGGACATCAAGTCTCAAATATGGGAACACCATTACACAAGGCAAGGACTCCGAATCACACATAAATGGTGAGATGTTTTTTCCCACATGGCTCCAAGCCACACACCCGGAGCGACAGCAGCCTTCCAAGGCTTTGGTCGCGTGGGGCTCCCTGGCTTCAGCCCTTCGCCACGAATTTCTCTAAAGTCTCGGCGGCAACTGGCCCGGTACTATCAGTATCTTGGTCAGCAAACCCAGAACTCAGTTGGGACCAAAGGCCCGCGTGGTTTTGTAAACATTGAGTATGATGACAAAAACCTGAAAATAACACATCTACTTCTTGTAAACTATAAAACAAAGTGCTGCCCTCCTCACAGTGTTATAGATCCTGTCTAAGAGATCCCGTGCAATTAATCGGCCACGGCAATGTCATGACAAAACTAGAATATTGAAGAGAGGTATTAAAAAAAAAAAAAAACAAAAAAAAACCAACTCAACCTTGAATTCTTTCACAATACCATATTACAAGCAACATGTTAATCCCTGCAAATTAGGAGCTGGAGCCTGTATAATCCTTTCCAAGACCTGAGAATTCACATTTTGAAAACTCAGGTTGTTCTGACCTTTTTCCTGAAATTGAGACAGGATTTAACTTATCGCCTATATGCACAGCATCCAGTCATTAAGGACACCAACGAGCCTCTGATTTGCAGACATTCAGCAGTACTGAATTCTCTCGAGGTAGCTGGGGCAGCCAGACAGTCACACACCAAACCGCTGTTGGATGGGGCCCACACATGCAGAGCAAGAGCAAGGTACCACGGGGTCTCCCTTCCAGAAGCTGCTGTGACAAACACGTCACCGGGGCCCCCAGAGAAAGAGTCAACTTCGGATCTTCCAACACAAGCACAAACTCCTATTAAATTTGCAAAACAAAAAAAAAACCAAAAAAAAACCCCAAAAAAACAAAACACCCTCCAGATAACAAAACAGAAAATGCCACAACTAACAGACATTTTTTCCTCTACATCCCCTCCAGATCCTGCACCCTGGAAGCTTGCAGATCACAGTGACAGCTGTCACCAGGTGCACACTGCCTGTTGCACATGACCCACTCCAACCTCTGCCTGCTGTCACCAATTAACTTACAGGCACTCTCCGAGCATCCCACCCTTCCCAGAGGCTTCGGGCTGGATACTGGCATTACCGCCAGGCCTGCACAGGGGTCGCTGCTGCCTCGCCACTCCAGAGGCACAGATGGAGTTTGGTTAGGGTCTCACCAGCCATGACTCCTTCCCTCTCAGCTCCGGCCTGTGCACGGGACAGCAGCAGCAAAGCTCCTCTGTAAACTGCTCTTAAACCCATGAGGTACAAAGTACAGGAGGGAAGGGAGATGTTGCCTCATGCCCCACATTTGGGAACAGGCTGCTGGCCACTATTTGGCCCACAGGGCTTTACAGATGAACATAGGGGACCTCCGAATACACCCGACAATACAAGGGGAGGGAACTCCAACCCCAGTTAATGACTGCGTGCCAAGCAGTCGCACACTTGAAGCGAACAGACCACAGCTGAACTATGAGAGGAGAAGGGCAGAACCAGATAGAATGGTTCTCTCAATAACACCCCCCGCTCCCGAGCGCCCGCACATCCCGGTGGGCTCCTGTGGCAGACAGGCACATCGCTGCATGGCCCTGCAGCTGGACCACCCGCGCTCAGCCTGACACACGCTGGGCCAAAATCAAGCGACTTTCACTGCTGATGACATAAACAAGTGATTTCAGTCAGACCATTAGGGAAAATCTAGGACCCCATAGTAAATGGCTCCTTACTCGGCTCCATTTTAGAAAAGAACATGCACACGAGTAAGAATAAATCAAAACACTGCAACCATGAGCCAAGCACGAGGACAAAACGCTAGACGGTGCACAGCATCAAAAATACCATATCTGACACGCTGCCATGGAAAACCACCAAACCAGGCAGGAGTTCATGCACAACCGAAACGGTACAATTCCGGTGCAAGACCTTCCCTTCATTCCCCCTCACTAGGAAAGACACTCCAAGTCCATTCGATCCGACACGAAGGGAACCCAAGCTTTGCCTTGTGCTGTGCTGCTTCATTCAGAGAACTTTTTTTTGGTAAAGTTCCATGAAAGTTAACCTTCTCCATTTTCTCTGAACAAATTGTACTACACTTGTTTCTCATCAGATTACATAAATTAGCTGAGAGGGAATGGATTCAATTACAGTCTAGATTCCAGACCTGTTAAGAACTGACTGCCTAACACATTCCTTTCATTTAATAAACTGGAACCAAATGAGGATTATATCATATAAATAATACTCCCTCGATAGAGCGATGTAATAAAATGGCAAAAATACTCAGAGGAACCACACGGATCAAATAGGAGAGCCTCTGATATTACCCCCTGGATTTAAAGTATGAACATCACATAAACTTAATTGTTCAGTATTTTTACTTGGTATTGTGAACAAGAATTTGATTCAAAGACTATAACTTAAGACCAAGTTTCATATCTTCCAAGAGCCTCAGACAGCCAAGATAACAATCTGTCGCAGCAAAGTACGGATTTCCACATTGAAAAGATAATGTGATAGCTCTGCACACTGTACGAACCTCTCCTGAAAAATCCAAGATTTACAATCTCCCAAGCGACTCAAGAGTAAGAATGACCGAGAGTAAGGGCTTCTCAACACTCTGATCAAGGCAGTTTCCCAGACAGACTCGTTCTTAAGGAAGGCAGCATTTTGGAACAACTGAAACTGCTACAACATCTTTTAGGGATGACCTCTCCTGACAGATATACTCCCCCAGCCTTTCAGCCTAAGAAGCAGACAGGCCACCTGTAGTCAGAGGTTTTTATACCTGCCTAAACATAAGAGTATCCAGGGAAGAAAAATGCAAGGAAAAGACTTGGATTTGGAGCTCAACAAAGGACTCTCAGCTGAAGGCACAAAATTATACAAACAGTCAAGTTATCCCATTCGAAAACAGCATTTTGCAGGAGCTGGGTAGAAAACAGAGGCAGAGAACAACACTGCCGGGATGAGGGATGCTCGTTAAATGTACAATTACCTGCAAGAAAATGCTTCTTAGATTACCTAAGGACAGCCGATGACAGTTTTGATGACAGCCCGGGCAATTACAACTTGTCTAGTCCTCCAGCTGTATTTAACCTGCCATGCGACTACAAATCCAGGATCTAACAGGGCCACTTCCCATCTAAGACTCAATCCAAGAAACAGAATGGGTTTACCTACTCAATAAAAAGGTTTTCAGGGTACACAGTAAGTCCTCTGACAATGAGAATCCTTCAGTCGGTATAGTACCAGTCAAGCCTTTGTTCCTGGGCTTCTTCATACTCGTTCCTACACCTGTCCAATCGCTTTCTCAGTATTATATGAACCTCAGTAACTACGGCAAACAAGCTGTCCTGGCACTTGGTCTGAACTTCCCTTTGTGTTCAGAGGGAAGGTTCAAATGCAGTTTTGCACATGCAACATTCCAGCTATAAAACCCCCGATACAGAAGACGTTCTGCCCCCACTTACCTCCATTTTTTTACGAGAATCTCCTGCAGTGTGACCAAAGAGATCAAATGAACCATCACCCGTAGCAACATTCTACCTCTAGAAGGAAGAAATGTGCAGATTTATTTGCAAGGCTCGCAGTGTGTCCTAGCTTTGACATGAGGAGTGGAAAAAGAGGTCGAAGCATACATTAAATGAGACTTTTTCAACTCAGAGCAACCAGGACTAAGCACACCTACTAGGGCTACTGCCTGTCAAATGTGACAACGATTTAAAAAGGCTTATTTGCGAGTAACTAATAAAATCCTAAGATATAGAAAGGACAAATTATGCAAAGTACATGCAGTGTTACGTTCACTGCTGCTCTAAACTGAGTCACAAACAGCGACTGTCTGTTCACCCCTGCCATTTAAAAGTACAAAGTCAGGATTTTTGCTTCCCATCTCAGGTGTGCTGAGAGATTTCGGCATCTCTCCCTGCTGACTGACCCCCAAACAAAGCACTCAAGACCCCTCGACAGCTCCCTCGTCCCCTTCAACCCTCGGTCCTGCTTCTGGACTCCGTAACACACACACCTGGGTTTGATGGAACAGGCTTGGAAGTCATTTGCTTTACAGAAACCACTCTCAGAAAATGAAGTAAATGCATTAACTCCTTTTTGCCCGGTACCTTGTCACCGGGAAACTGACCGTGCATTATGCCGCAGACAGCTGTTGACAATTCTTACATTCTAACCCATGAGAAGAGGCAACTCCCATAAGGATGCACTCGGGAAGGGTTTTCCTGCAGATCCCAGGCCGTACCTGCCACGCATACAGTCCTCAAACACTCTAATGCCCTTGGACATCAGTTTTTAAGCAAGAGTGATTTGTTTGCCCGTCTGCAATGCGACAGTCCGTGCAGCACCAGACAGACGTAGGAAGAGAACATTAT
The DNA here is from genome assembly GCA_013396735.1 of Grallaria varia. Classification (NCBI taxonomy): domain Eukaryota; kingdom Metazoa; phylum Chordata; class Aves; order Passeriformes; family Formicariidae; genus Grallaria; species Grallaria varia. The sequence continues at coordinate 60,888 of VWZG01011751.1, read as the reverse complement.
TTCATTTAGGATGCACCTCTGCAGACAAAGCTATACTTAATGCAATATTCACAGTGGATTTTTAGCTTTTCAGAGTGTTGGACTGGGAGCTGCTCACTACACACCTCTGCTTCGTGCCCTGACCGGATTAAACAGCAGCCCTCTCTCTTGCAAGATGACCCCTGTACTGCTTCAGTCTTAACAGCTAACGAGTTGCAGAGCAAAAACTCTGATAATTTAAACACTAGCAAACAAACAGCAGAGCAAAATCTGTGCCCAGAAGCGAAGCTGACTAAGGCAAAGAGGCTAAACAGAGATAGGTTGGCAGAAGGCAACTCAGTCTCACGCTACCACCCCTCAAAAAAGCAAAAGGACCAATAGACAGAAGGGTCATTGCATCTTACAATCCACAGAAATAACCCTAGAGGTGAAGCACAGAGGTCACTAGGCAGGTGAGGTATAACACGATCTGTTAGCCACACATGTGGTCGTTTGTACTCAGCTGAAATTGAGCGATACTTCTTTTTTTGAATGTGGGGAAGTGGATACAATACCACATGGAACTCTTTCAACAAACATTTTTTATTTTAACAGCAGCAGATTTCTAGAGTGTAATGGTTTATCTGGCAAGCCTTTGTTATACTTGAGACACATTTCCTTTTCCAATTTCACATTTAATTCCATCAAAACATGTGTTACTCATTTTGCAATTTTGTACTCTCAATCCTGTTCATGGGAAGAGCCAGAAGAATCTCCTGCAGTACATATGACTGTCTTGAAATACAAGTCTCCTCCCTATCCTCAGCGCTCCCTGTTTGGAACAACTGATTTACACATCTGCAGAGCAAGGTACAGGCAGACACAAGGCCAGGACTAAAATAAGACCATCCCCACCACACAACGAGGGCATCGCACGCTGCACCGGCAGTCGGATACAATCCCAGGCCTGTGTTGCGCATCTGAGAGGGATTCACAGCTTTCAATGAACGCCTCGATTCACACACTGCGGCCCCATCGTTAAGAAAAGCTGTAGATGTTACACTGCCACTCGCAATGTCAAACAGAAGGCTAGCTCAAAAGGCTCTTCTGCTTACAAAATGAACTCCTAAACACTGTTTGATCAGCTATAAACTGTCATGAAACTCAGGCAAGCATACAGACTACCATAACATTGCTTTACGGCCTCCAGGAGAGCAACCAGGATATCCAAAGTGCCACACGTTACGGGTACACTTCTGAGGCCTCCTCCTCAATCCTAAAGGCCTTGGATCCTTCTCATCTGTCAACATCACTTCTCTTCTTTCCTCACCCATGATTCATTTTAATCACCCAGAATCATTCACTCATGCCACTATGAATCAGTTGAATTTTCTTTAGTTCTTCTAAAGTTTGTGTTGCACCTTTTTACCCCTGAGAAGACTTACCCAATTGTGCACTCTTTCCTCCCAAAACGATACAGCTGTTGACAGAAAAGTAACTGAGAGAGAGAACAAAAATACCATAAAGCCCACAAATAGGGAAATCCTCCCCTAAAAATCTTCTCATGACTCTTCCGATTTCCATCTCAAGCAATGAATTCCATTAAGCGCGAGGTTTGTGCTTGACATCCACCCCTGACTTTTCAGAAATTTATACGGCAGAAAGTGAAAAAGCTTCTGTTTGCAAGGGGGTTGGAAAGGTACATGCACATAGAGCTTTTGGGCCTGACAACTGAACCTCTTTACAACTGAAGTCAAGTGACTTACACTTACTACAATTTAGAGAGAAGTAGAGCAGAAGAGGACTGTTCAGTTGGAAGGAAGCTGTGACAACCACCCAGCAACATGAAGCTCCCCTTCCCTTGTCAGATCCTAGAGGCACGCAGAAGCGAGGTTTCACCAAGGACTCAGGGGTTCTTGGAGTTTCAATGGAGTAAATACTGCATATTTACATTTAATTATTTATGATACATTTATATAAATATAAATCTCTCCAAGGGGGAGAGGGTGAGGCAGCGGACAAAGTTCAAGATTGGCCAACTGCCATTTGGAACAGAACAGGATCCTACATTTCCCTGCCTATCTTTCTCATTTGCAACTCCAGTGATATGTTTTTACAGTAGACAAATACTGTGGGATGCCAATGCCCCGATTATTCCAAAACCCTTTGCAGCTGCTGCTTCCTATAGACAAAAGCAGAGCACATATAAGCAGCTGCACTTGACTGTGCTAAAGACAAGGGCATTTCTTCAGGAGTGTATACCTGTGATCCTTGGAGAAGCCTAACATCACCCTGTCATACCCCAAACCAGATTAAAGAAATCCAGCAAACCATTGTGAAGAATCAATTCATCCAGACATTTACTGATCTCCTTAACCACATGGGTTATTTGTACAATTCTGTGGCCTTTCAGCACACAGCCCTACTAGAGCCTGCCAGTAAGTGTGTTCTTCCACCCAGTGATCTTCAAAATCAAGCAGAACTTGCCAAATCAAGTTCTGTATTATCTGTAAGGAACAGTGGAGTGCCGTGGCAAGCAGCTCACTCCTCCATGCCCCCCTCTTCTCTTGGCAGAGGCTGTACTTGCCCTGCACGGCCACAGTGCGACAGGGTTATTCCGATCCGTGGCCTCGCTCTGCTGCTGAGCAGTGCTGCTTATGAAACAAAAGCTATTGATACAGATCAGCTTCCCAGAAAGACCTCAGACTTGTGCTAATTCCCACGTACCAGATGACTGTCTTCATGTGTTCATAAAGTGATGCTGGAGGTGAGCTCTCCAGAGCTCACAGCTTTGCTCTGGACCAACAAAACAAGCGGTGAGGGTTAACACTAATTTAATATCCCCAGTAGGGGGAAAACCCACAGGTACCTTTTAGAGGTTAAAAGGTATAGGTGTCAATTATCTTAGGAAAATGTCAAGTTCTCCCGAAACCCCTGCTTTACCTGTCTCCTTAGAGCAGAACATTTCAGCTCTGAAAGCATACATTTGAATACAGACTTTTCTTTCAGCGGCTCCTCAGCACAGCTTTGGGCATGTTCTACTCACAAAATACTGTCAAATTTTAAACATATCCAAAGGCTTTGCTGGGCCGGGACCTACGAGATGGCAAACAAACTGGCGAGTGTCACGATTCCACCTTTTTTGAGATCGCTGCAGTGCACAAGTGCTCAGGTGCAGCACATCTGGGCACAGAAAATATAAGGGAACACAAAGAGATCAGCCTTGCTGACTGCTGTAACCTTCTCAGAACAAGACTTTTAACAGCACACCAGATCCAAGGGTAGATGCCAGGAAAGCAGGGACAGGCAATACTTAGTAGCCGATTACTAATTCACAGAGGTGATACCAAAAAGTGGCAGAAACAAACTCCTTAACCCCAACTTGTGGGTGTTGAAAAGGGCATTCTTTGCTCAGCACGCTGGATATTTGGAGGATAGCTCCTCTAATCAAACCTGTCAAATGACAGATAGGATTTTTTCACACATACCTTTTACAGACTCAATAGATAGTCTAACCTAATACGTATTAATTAGTTTGCTCTACATAGTCATACCCCTATTGGAAGTCCTTTTCCTGTCCTTGTGGGTCTTCTTGACCTCAGTTCTTAGGCACAGCGTCATAGTAGTTCACCACCAAAAAGTATAACTTTTGTTCTTTATCTTACCTGGGTATACAGAGCTTAGTTTCCATCCTGTTTTTTTGAGTTACATCCGTTATCTAATTCTCTAGGACTTCTCTAAGATTGTATTGCTCTCTATTTGGGCATTCTGGGCTACTGTGAGTAATGTTTCTATTTCTCCTATCAAATAGCTCCTTTCATGTGGACAATATCACAGGTAGACAACCAGGGGAACAAGTGCAGTTGGGCTGAAGGGGACAGGTGTAAAACACATTACTGGTGCAAACATATGTTTAATGAGGAGCAATTTCATTTTATTGCACTGTTTGGCCTTATTTGCCACCTGCAGATCAGGTTACATCCAAGAGAAATACCAGCAGGTAACAGTAGTCAGAGGCAGGACCTCATCTCAGTATCTGTAATCCAGGTGCTCTGACCATGTCTCCAGTCCATTCAGGAACAAAGTGCTGACCTGTTCTTTTGGCTCGCTGGAGCTACAACAGCAGCAAGCAGGGGTGCACAGGTTGGGAACTAGCTTCTGCTCAGTTTGGTCTGGGTGAGGGAGGCAGGGTACGGCAGAAATATGCTGTCCCACGAGCAGCCAGTGAACCTGCGGTGTGAGACACGGGTCCCAGTTGGAGCCTGCTTGGTTTAACAGCTCCTTATGCTTCCCCGTGTGGGCTTAAGGCAGATTCCAGAAACACGGGCACAGAGACACATCCACATGCAATAACCCAACAAAGCTTTTTGAACTTGGGAAGCAACGGTCGCAGGAAAGAATGGCTGGCCAAGAAGCAGATGTTCCAGCTTTCAACTCTTCAGGAAAAAAAAAAATAAAAAGGTTACCCTTCAGAAAAAGAACTGTTTGCTGTGCGTGTGAACCATGTGCTGCCCTTACATGAAGCGTTCAGCAGCTGCTCTGACTGGAAGGAGCTCTGTGGACCGTGAATTTGCCTATCTATGTAAACAGGGTGTTACCTCAGTTTGAAAACAATCTTCTGGCTGAGAACAGCATGCTGAGAGTGCAGGTCTAGATAATTCTGTTAGCATTAAAATAAAGGAGCTTATTAAAACCAGAAACACACACAGAACTCAGAATTTGCTCAGACAAACAAAAAGTCAGTGTTGGCAGAGAGAAGGCAGACCCAGCCTTTGGGTCCAGCTAACAGGGAGCCAGGCAGCAGAGGAGCATTTACTCTCAAGGTCAGTGAAGAAGAGCTGCTGCAAGTGGCATTCTGAGTAGAATGAAGGTACACAGGAGGGAAAGAAGCAGAAATATGAAGGCAGGTACCAGGTATATAAGGAAAAATGGCAGGGGAGAAGAAAAGCAAGTCAACAAGAAAGGCAAAAGAAATATAAAAATAAGGAGTGGAGGACTCCCTACCTCACCCAAATTTAAGTGTAGGATTGGGGAGAGGGGAGTTGCTTGTTAAGCAAGACCCATCAAAAAAGAGAGCTGCAGATGCCTTCTGGGACCTTTTTGGGATGGAAGCTGTTCTTGACAGCCACGGAAGAACTACAAGCCTTTTAGTCAACTCAGAAACACAAAGTCAAAGCAAAACTCCACACAAACTGTAGAACCGGGGTTTCCAGCAGCTCAGGAAGGCACTTTAGGCCTGCTACACGAACTGAGTTCCCGTGTGCTTCTTTCAAATCCCCCCACCAAGCCCCAAGTACCATCTTTCCGTGGCATCCAGCTGAGAGGCAGGATGACGGATTTAAGGGGCACTGGGCCACTGCAGCTATTAGGTTTTTGGGCTAACTCTTCCCTCTGAGCTGCAGGATGCGATGTGGGTCAGATCGCAGAAGTTACTGCAAGTGTATCTGAATGTACTCGGGTCCCAGACTGAGCCCCAGTCAGTTCCCAAGTCTCACAGGTTTGCCACTGGCCCACGGGGCCATAGGAAATGGCTGTGCACAACGGAGCACAGCCATTTGTCACTTTGGTACCTATTTCACTGAAAACATACGCTGCTATTTATCCTGCCAAAACATAGGCAAGCTCTGTAATTATTAGACATGTAAACCATTACACAACACAGCAAAAGATTTCAGCCTGGAAAGAATGTCAGAAGAAATGCATCCTTGTTTTTCCAGGAATGTCAACTTTCACAAGTTCATAAATATTGCTTAAGGGTTTTGGGGTGGGATTTTTTTTCAGCTCAGTCTCCTGTATCTGCCCCATCAGAAGGGCATCAAAGTATTTTCCCTGGCAAACACCTGATTTATGAATCTCTAAGTGGTGAGGCATGATAAAAGAGAATAAGAAGGGTATGTCCAAGGTCAGTGAAAGGGACTGCTCAAACCCTGCCTAAGTATTGTACCAACCGGATTTACACGGACAAGCCTCCCCCTGCAACAAAGGAAGGATCGCACGGAGGTCTCCTGTATTTGCATCCCAGTCATCCTTGCCCTTCACCTCAGAAAGAAAACAAATCACAAATTTTCTATTAAGTAGCCAAGGAACTTTTCGGGGCCCCAGACAAGCCCTGCTTGAGTTCCTGTCCGGCCACGCATGCCTGGGCAGACACCCAGGCCGGAGCAGGCTCCCCAGTGTGCCGGGTCCTGTGGGAAGGACAATCCTGCAGTGTTCAGGTGCTGCAGGTGCCCGGGGCTGCCAGCTGCCTGTATTCATCCCCGGCCGACATGCGCAGGGAGGCCAGGCAGGTCATCACTAACGGCTCCACAGAAATGGGTCAGGGAAAGCAAAATAAAGCCTGTGCAGTGGAACATTGGGGCTGGGGCTCTGCTTGGCAGGGCCTGGCCCCGCTCCTCTGCAGGTGCTACTGAAACACCGCCGCTTGTTTGGCTTGGCAGCCACGGCACACGCGTGGCAGGGAGGCAGCTACAGGCAGGTGTAGGAACGCTGCCTCTGCCCAGTTCTAAGGGCTTGGCGTTTCACAAGTCCGTTTGTATAATTTGTTTTCCAGTGGAGAAAAAGTACCGTAAAAACAGTAAAGGATTAATCTGTGTATCTTTGAACTGGGGAAGGGTGGAGGAGTTTGGTTTTTTGTTCTCACTTTTGAAATTAGTCAAAACACAGCGAGGGGAGGTGGGGAGGAGAGTTACACGAGGGGAACAGATCCCCCTGTTCGGCACTGAGGGCACTCTGACTGGGACACTACATCCACCCCAGATCAGGGCTCCGCCCCACAAGATGTGGAGTCCCTCTCAGCCAGCAAATCTACAAAAGCTCAGTATTGTTTTGTTCTCAACACACACAACCTGTGTTAATTACAGGATGTCCCACTGCCTTGGCAAACATAGTGTTTTGACAGCTTCAGCCATCGAGGCAAACCTCAGGGCCAGGGCTCTGCTGGATGCTCCCACTCTTTGGCAACAGTGCCCAGAGCAATCGACATCAGGAGACCCTTCTCTAGGTTGGTCCTCCCTAAGGAGACACACGCACACAACTCTGGTACCAGAAGTCAGACTACCCGGCTACATGGGAACCAACAAGCCCCCTAAAACAGCAACGAGTTGTTCAGATTTTAAGAGCCTTCCTCTGGAACAGCAGGGACTGAAATGAGCACGTCACCCCCCGCGCACCGGGGTCGCCTGCACTTCCACAATAACAACTTCAAGGCAGTGATCCTGCCGACACACTTGTTTGCTTCTCCGAAGCCTCCCTCCCTGGCCTTTGGGGCAGCTGGAAAGCTAGCTGTGCCTAGCAGGTGCAGAGGGGCCAAGTGGTGCTAGCAGCTACGGCCAAGTTCTTCTCCAAAAGGAGCAGAGCAAGCTCTTTCTCCAGTTTGTTCACACCGAGGTATAATCGCACACAGTTTACTAGATGTCTCCTCCTCTTTTTTTGATGCCAGTTCTGATGGCGCCTAGGAGAACAAACAGAAATCAAACCATACAGCAAGAACGTACTCTGACACAAAACCCAGGAGAGCTGAACTAACTCCACGTATGATGGCAGCTGCTACTACCTGCTGTGGGCTTCACAAACATTTCCTACGTGATCACACTTCAACTCTCCTCATGATCAAGTTACGAGACCTGAAGGCCCATGGCAAAAATTTGTGCCGGACAGAACAGACACTCACTGATGGGTCAAGGTTAAAAACCAGCTTTACTCAGGTCAGTCAAAACATAACTAAGATTCCTGGCCTAAGACAGACTCACAAAACTTAACGAGCAGCTCAAATCCCCATCAGAGTCCTCAACGAAAGCAGGAAAGGGGGGAGAGGGGCAGGCAGGAACTCCAAATCAACTAAAAAGAGAAAGACAGGAAAGGAAGTAAAAATCAAATCAAATCAGAAGTGTCTTGCTTTTAATGTACAAAAGTATAAATGGTTTTGATCGTACAAGAGCAAACTAATTTTTCCTGTCACTAGGCACAGAAGTCACTTGAGCTGTTGATTTTTAAATCCTAATTAAAAATAGGGCTTGATGTCCATCTGCCTAACTGTGCATGACACGCTCAGGGGGTAAGACTCCTCAACGGCATCTCACCCATGACACAGAGTTTTCCCTGACCCGAGGGCAGGTCAAGCCAACTCACGCTATGGCTCCTGTCCTGCACCTGCAGCACCTCCCTGTAGCCATGCTGCTTCTCCCAGAGGACAAAAGGGATTACAAGCCTCACAGACTCTGTCTTCTGAAGTTTTTTTATTTCAGGAGAGACCTTTTAAAAACAACCCATCTGTTTAAAGAAGACCCTTTCCCAGTATTTGTCAAGGACATTTGAACAGATTGGACTGTAATGAATGGCACGCCTTCCAACTGCTGAACTGAACGAGCCTTTCCCAGACTTCCTTTTTTCTTTCCCCTGTTTAAAATTTTTGTTTACTGCAACATCTGTAAAGTCTACTTAGCATCCTTAGGGCCTGAACCTCAGCTGTATTCCTGGTGCGTACTCAACGCTGGCACTGCTGGAAGAGACCAGGGAGAAGTTTTCGCTCTCGCATCATGTTGGTTACAGATATGTTCCCCAATTCAGGGGATGGGGATGGGCCAGAGACCACGAGCTCATGCTTCTGCACAGTGAGGGGCAAGAGTAGGAGGGCAGGGAGCTTTTGCAAACACCTCTCATCAAGTTGCAGAAGCCATTTGCATATTTTCACTAATAAATACCAAATTTAACACCCAGAGAAGCAGCACGCTGAGCATCCAGTGTATTTTTCCTGCTGTTTTCCTCAGAAAGAGTGCCCTGATTTAACTCTGCTCTCAGCAGATGAGGAAGGCACCTGCAAGCAAAGGGGCTTTCAGAGAAGTTAATTTCTCTCTTAGCATTCCCGGTCCTAAGATTCTTAGTTGTATAACATCTGTATTTATAAGACAGACTTCAGTTACTTTCAGCACCACTGAAATGACCCTCCTTCTGTCACGGCAGGAAAGAAATCCATGCATCAGTCCAAATGAGCACTGGGAGAGGGTCAGAAGCGGGAGTACCTTGCAGAGGGAGCAACTGCAGTACCAATAAATAACAAAAACAGAAGACAAAACTGCAACTGAAAAAAAAGCAGCCTAAACTGATCTAAGCAAACAAACCAAATCACAAGGTAAGAAACCTCTGACTCTGGAAGACAGCAGTCTGACTTCTTAATTGAACCTGCAGAATGGATGCCCTTCACCACAATGTGTAGGACAGCACACGGCAACCTTCTGTCTTAGACCTGTCAGGTTTTTGAAAGAGTATTTTAATTACTCCAGGAACAATTCCTCACGTGGTGAAGGCAGTCCAAGCTGGATTTGTTTCGCCAAATTCTCACTGCAGCCCAGGCAGGCACGACTGCCCCATCCCTCCTGTCACACTCCCAATGCCCACAAACAAATCTACCAGCACAAGAGGTCAGAGATCCCTGCCCATGTAATTACAGGGTGGTGCCACTGTGCTGATGGCTCTACGCCAAGCTCCGGCAGCCCACAAACAGCCAGAAGAATCCAACAGCAAATGTGGTTGGAAGGGATAAAAAAAAAAAAAAGATAAGTTTGCCCTAAATTTGACAGAACTGCCTATAAATAGCCACAGGGGATTGTCAAGCACATCTTGGCTGGAATTTCTCTTCACATCCCACGTCAGTGGGATTTAGTGCCAGGTGTATATTTTCTATCAGAAAACAGCCTCGCAAATACATCCTAAAGATGTTTTGCTGCTCTCTGTGTCACATCTGGAAGGTATGCATGTGGATTTATAAGGCATACGTGAAGCATAACTCAGTGGTTAATCCATCTGATTGTAAATCATCTGACTGTACACTGTGACCACATTAAAACTCTGCCATCAATTAAAAAAGGGAAAACTACAGCTACCCTACAATTTTGGTTGACTGGATCAAGCCCCTTCTGTGGACTCACACACATTTGGTCCTGGATGTGTCCTACAAAGGAGGTGCTCAACAGCCACATCTTGAATGACTTACATGTGCAGCTCATGGGGCTCACGGGCTGGAGGCTTTTCTCCCTTCGACTGTTCTTGACTTGACAGGGCAAGAAGAGAGAAAAGCGAACAGTGGCATCACCAAGGGTGCCGAAGAGGGAGAGGGGACTTCTCTCATAGCTGCAGCTGTGGCAGAGCTGCTCCTTCCCTAGCCATGCTGGCTGACCCTTCCTGCTGCTGGGATGGGAAACGAAAGGGCAACTCAGAGCCAAACAGAAACACACCGTGCTGCTCTCAGCAGGGAAAATTATTTTTCATGGGAAACATGTGCACCACCACTTGTCTGGCTGGATGCTGCAGCTCAGGAGAGGATGTGACAATGACACTGCCAGACCGTCCTGCAGTCATCCTAAGGATGCCTAAACTGAAGCTGAGGAGCCTAAACTGAAGTGCACCAGAAACCTAGACTGTCACGGCTGCCTCACACTGTTCAAAGTTAGTTACTACTAGGTGTCTTTCACAACAGCTTCCTGCCCCCAACCAGATTTCAGCAATCCACCTGCTCAGAACATGCATCTCCAGAAAAGCTACAACCAAAACCAGCAGCATGTGTTGTGCTGCCAACAGGTTTCACTGCAGACATGGAAAGCCAATTCCTCCTTGAAAGGGGTTGAGGAAGTCAAAGGATCTAGTTCCGAGGTCTACTCCTTCACATCCTGGAGATTTCCTCAGAGGCTCTTCGAAAGCCACCAGTACTCTGACACGGAAGCCAGAGGAAAAGCTCTGCTGTGCTGCTGCTTGGCTCATTCACCAGAGCCACGCCGAGCCTCATGCTAGTTAGATGCCAGTGACACCAGGACAGAAAGCCTTACCCAAGACTATTTATGGGATCATTAATGTTTCTTTGCAAAGAAGACAGATGACCAGAAAGAAAGAAGGGAAGAACAATCTTCCCCCCAGTGCCCAGCCTGCCTGTAATGGTTGGGAAGGTTGTGAACTTCTTAGGGGGGAAACAGGCTTTGAAATGCAGAAACAACCTCAGACTACTCCATCTCCCCAGTCACACTACAGCCTTCTGTTCTGATCGCTTCTGTGACTCAAATACATCCAGATGTTTCAGACTCAGTTAACAGCACGTGGCCACACGACCTTGGCGCAGAGCAAGGATGGGCCTGTATACATCTGGGCTCAGCAGCCGCCAGCACTGCCCTCCTGTGATCTCTTCCAAGTGAATTCACAGGTCTGGCCCTCTCTTCCATGCCTCCCCCTCATCTGAAACCCTCTTGCTCTCCCCATGCTTCTTTGCTGAGCCATTCCTCTTTTTTGCTGTTGGTAGCTTCCATTTTGCATTTCATGATCATTCACTTTGTCTAGAGTACAGGAAATGGGATCCTGGCCCAGCAGTGATATTTGCATAACATTGCTCCCATTTTCTGACTCCTTTAAGTTTATGCATTTCCAGGCTCTTTTGACAGCCCACTGGAGATGCCGCAGGAGACACCACTATGTGCAATCACAGTTTTGTGGTGAGGTCTGCGGTATTCTGTATTGCCCTGGCACCCACAGCACCGATTAATAAAACTCTCAGGTTTCAAGCAAAGAAGCCAGTAACGCTCAGCTCTGGGAAGGACAGCTTGGAAACCTGATCTAATGTGTGTGATCAACAACTAAACCGTGATTACAGACCTGTCCTGACCATGCTCCATTGGCATGCCTCATCCCTGTACTGTCTGCATGGATGAAAGAACGCATTCAGCCTGCATGAACTCCACACATTTAATATCTTCCTCAGCTGTCCTGTGTGGTCCCCACCTTGCATGTGGGGAAAAAAAAAAAAGAAAAAAGCAAAAGTGGACCAGAAACCTTCTTGATAAAATTATCTATCTCCGTTTCTACTGAAATCTGACTAGTAACTCCATTCAAGTCTCCCTGTCAGCAGGATTCCAACGCACACCCTGCTTGCTTGTATCAGTAAAACCCCTCGGTCATCTGCCTCGCCTGAAATACAGCTGGAAATAAAAGCCATGTGTCTGAAAAGACAAGCAGATAAAAGACATCCTAAGCTGCAGTTTAAAAATCAGCCGACTTCCTCAGAAGTGTTTCAAATAATTTCCAAACAGCCCATAGAAACACACTTGAAACCACACAGGTCACTTCCCACAGGTCATCTTTCCCTCAGGTACCTTACACCATTCGTTCCTGAGAGATAATTGTGACTTCGCTTTTATTTCTCATCTGAAATCGTAAGGGCTAGTTAATCCTGAGCACTTCCCAAAAACTGTCTTAGCTTGGAAGAAGTTCCATTTCCTTAGGCACCACTCGTGACTTGGAAAATTTGCCCCAGAGTGATGCTAACAGAGCCAGCACGGAGCAGCTTCACTGATCCCACTTTCCTGTCTTCTAAGAGCCTCCTTAGCTCTTTGGAAAGCTCATTAACGGCTGTACCTGGACAAGCATTCCCAGCCGTGCCACAGACCAGGTGCAACCCCATGGATTAACAGCAGGAAATGCCTGCTGTGGAATTACACATCGGGATGGTCTTGATGCTGTTCTCTGATAGCGCCCTGGCACCTCCTGAATAGATTTTCACATCAAAGATTTGCTAATATAAACATACTTTGTTTACATTGCTCCTCAAAATTCGTTGTTCAACATCTTCTAAACATCCATAAATCACAGATCAGGCCAACTTCTACAACTCCTAACCCAGCCAGATGCCAAGTTCTGCTTCGAGGTAAATCACTAACTCTCAAAACACTGCAATGCTCCGGCAGACATGCTGCTGTAGCTTCACAAGACCACTACGATAGCTTCAAAAGGATCTTCCTGAGGAGAAGGCCTGGCAGATTACCATTCCTCTGAGTTTCGGACAGCGGAACTACATTTAACAGCCCTTCAACACAGAACAAGGCCCACACAACCCAGTGCATTTGATTTGAAAATGCTGACAGTTTAACTAAGTTGCATATTAATAAGAAAAAACTATCGCAATGGAGACAGGGTAGGAACATGTTACTTACTGAAGGCTGATTTCAGCCAGCTGAAACCGAACAGGTGACTTAAGCAGGCAACTCTCCATTGCTAGTGTTTGTATGTTCGTTATCTGGAAAGTGAAGCTTTAAATGCAGCCTGAGCTGGCCCTCTCTTTCAAGTACTGGCTGCATGTCCTAAAGTCCTAAAAATTTTCTGTACAAAAGACTTGGAAACGCCCGTTACAGAGCCCTTCACAAAATGCATTTCTTTCAGGAAAGTCACAAGCATTAGCACACAACCTCATGAAAATCCTCATGACAATGCCCCGCCATGCAATGGGACGCGTTCTCACATCAAAGACTTCACGTTCATTCCTCACACACCGACTCCTTGCCACAAACCCCACTGGCAAACACAACTCCCAACCTTGAAACCAAGGGCAGACACGACCAAACTGCTTATGGGAAAGGAGAAGCGGGTTCCTCAGTTCCTGCTAAGCCATGCGATAATCCGAACTAGCAGTATTTTCCAAGTAATTATAGTCTTAGAATAATGATGTTAACAAAAACAACAAATAGGAGGGCACCTGGGATAGTTCTGTCGTATCTCGGTTGAAATTCCGGTAAATGCTTCTGGAATTTATACCAGCAGACAGTCTGAAAAAAAATAAATCTTCAACGTACTTCACAGTTCAACTAAATCAAAGCAAATCTGATTCCCCTGAAGTCTGAGTCAATGTCAGTCAATGCAAATGAGCATTAGCTGAAGGAGTGAATCCCTAAATGCATTCAGCCTCGAAGCCAGAATCACACATGAACTGCAGTCTTCAGCTGGCTCTATCTTTTGTTTTGGCAGCCCTGTAAAGAAAGGGGATTGTTGGCTACCTCGATGGACTAGTTTTCCTTGAACCCATACTTAAGGAAGCTCGTTTCTTTTCATTATTCCCTCAAACACATTGAATAAGCAAATGTTGCAAAACACTCCAGTAGACTGCCATCTCGCCAGGATGAAGGGAACTCCCAAGTTCTTTCTTTGCCTTTTCCTTCCTTTCTGTCTGTTCTCTGGGTTTTTTAAGAGTCAAAACCCATGACTCTCCAGCATGGCCATCGAACACCATCTGCCCCGTGATTCCCCAAGAAGCCAAAGCCACATGCAATCCTCGCTGCGAAGTGCCGTTCATCAGATGTGCACAGGGTTCTCGAATATTCAAGAAATTCCCCTTATCCTTTGACTGGTCTAAAACCGTGCCTAGAATTATCACCAGATGCCTCGATAAGAATCTCTGAAGCTGGTGCCAGGGACCCATGCGCAGCGAGGCGAGGACTGAATTCCCTGCAGCCACACGCTGCTTCTCCCTTTTTTTCCAGACAGCCGCTTGCATGCCCTTCCTTGGGTCACCCTCTCCGGTCTGGACGGGTCTCAGCTCCCTGGAGCACACATGACTCACCGTCTGACCCGGCAGCAGAGGCGCTGCTTGCTACAGCCCTCTGTTCCCACCTCTCACCCACAGAAAACAGACAGGAACCAGCAAGTCCCACAGTGCCCTACCCAAATGATAAGGCAGGAGAGTGAGGCATCTCCTTGCTATGCTGCTGCCCAAACAGGAGGGAGGCCGTGCCCGCGCCCACGCAGAGCTGGCTGCCCTGCAGTCCACAGCCAGCGTGGCCCTCCCAGACAGGGGCAGCAGCGTGACTGTTCCCGACCATGCAGCCAGCAGACAGAGGGCCACCAGCTATCGGACACGACATCAGTGCTGGGCTGCCAAACAGCAGGGCTGAGGGAGAGATGGACCGGGTTTTCCTCCACACGTTTGGCTTTTACAGAGACTCAGTTACCGTGGAGCTGAAACAGTCAGCATTTGCAAAGTCTGGTTACTGCACATAAACGTGGCAACAGTTATGGAAGAAAGCAAAGGGTCAAAGATGGATTTTATTCACTCTTCTAACTGCCACATCTGCCACTGGTCTATGGACCGCAAGTATAACTGTGAACCCACCATGCCAAATCTTTAAAATTAGAAATATCTGAAATGCCTCTCCCATGATGAACATTTTTGGGGAGTTCTACGTGCCAAATAAAGGTTCAGTTTTATCCTTTACAACTTCAGCAAAGCTCCTGAATGCAGCTGAGAAGCCCAGCTAAGATGAGAACACGCCTTAACTCGCTGCTCTAACCCCAACCCAACACACCGGTCCTTGTCTCTGCCATCAACACGACAGCTACAGATTCTGGAGTCACTCATTTTAAGCACTCAAATGTTTTTGTGAGGGTCTTGACAACCTTCCAGTAAAAAGCAGCTGTCAAAATGTATCGTACAATACCCTAGCAGACCTCCTCCACACTGCTGCTATAATTAGGTGGCGTTTTTTATTTTGGCTTTAAAGCAACTTGCAGAGAATATAATTTTCAGTTTGACGAAAAGAAACATTCAGAGTACATCGAGTCCATAATTATATTTCAATTTGACAAGAATGTGTTTGGTTTAAAAGAAAGGAAGCAGCAGAGTTAGTGGTAATTTACTTTACTTTTTAAAGCTTCTGAAATTTCTGAGATTTCTGGAAGCCAAACCCTCAGAGTAACTGCAGTTCACAGAGAAGGCGGCAACCAGGAAACTCCTTCCGAAGCGAGTGCAGCAGTCACACATCCCTTTTGGAGCAGCACTTTTTCGGGAGAAGCTCAGATACTTTTACTCGCCAACTCTCTCCCAACACTTCCTTGATTTCAATGACTTAAGGAATTCAAGTCCCCATCTCAAGGGCCATGACCAATTACAGACAACAGGGCATATCTCCTGTCAGGGTCTGGCTGGTTGTGGTCTAACACAAAATGCCGATAAATAAGGTTTAACTGCCTTTACAAACGCTCTGTCTCAATTCAGCTATGCAAAACAGGCACCATTGAATGAGGAACCTGGCTCCACGTCTTGGGGGTGACTCAGCACAGGGCCAAACGTGCCTGCACGGGCACGCGAAGGAGCTGCCACGGGTCTCCTGGGGGTGAGGAGAGCCCTGTCACACCAGCATCAGCTGTTGTTTTCAAAGATGCTTAGGATACAAACGACTAGAGAATCTGCCATTACCAAGTGTGAAACTTGATCTTCCGAGGATTCAGCGAGCTCCCAGAAAGTGAGAGCTGGAAAGGCAGGAGCAGTTACACAAGCCTACAGGTTCAGAGTAGTGGCCGTGCCAACCTCAGAGATGCCCTACGTGCAGGTCAGAGCACAGCTGCTAGGCAGGAGCATCTGCCACGGGGAACTGGGATGTGCTTTCCAAGCGGCTGGGTGTTCAACATATGAGCAGCTATACTCTGCAGTAATTTATGTTTCTAAATCCTTAACTGCACGGCGTACAGTTAAATACTGTGAATGCCTACACTGACTGCACGTGCACAGGACATCGCAGTCATCTCCTCTGGAGGAGAAGAATGCGTAACTGCTGAAAGATCACATCAAAAGAAAAGAGTTTTCAGTCTAAGAGCAGCTGGAGAGAAGTGTTCCAGCAGAGCCCTTTCATAAGCCCTCAGTGCCGAAGGAGAGCTCAGATCATGAACACACATCAAAAGTGGTAATGCACTTCCTCTGCCGAGGGTGGAGGTTTAATCCTAACCCGTTCCTTGCTCATCTCCCAGCCTGAACTCATTCAGGATGGAACACTGTGTCAGCTGCAGCCCAATCTTTCCACACAGACATTGTCTCATTCCATCTACGGCAGCAGTACAGATAAAGACGACACAGTATAAAAATAGAGTTGTTTATGATAAAACCTTAACCTTTGAATACATTAAGGCAATGAACTAAAATCATGCCCTGAAACAAGATGATCAGAATCAATTAGGTATATTATGTGCTGCCAACCAGGTGTGAGACCAGATAGATCTCTCTCTCTCAAACAGAGATACATGCCATTCCTCTACCCTAGCACGCTGGCAGGACCAACTGCGTCTCAAAGCCACTTCAAAAATGGACTTGATCTCACTTGGTCCAGCCCTGAGATTCAGGGCCCCAAAACCAAAATAGGAACAAGGAGGGGTTCACGCCATGGCCCTTGAGAAAACTTAGCCGAATGGACCTGGGAGGACTCATGGACCCTTCCGCTACGTCAAACCCAAACAGCAAATGGCATTTTCACAATGTGGCTTGGCAAACTTTGAGCACCAATATTTAGGCAAGTTGGGTTTTCATCAGAACCTTTTGTGTGGCGCTGACACAAACCAGTGTCTGAGTTCGGGGGCGCTGTCACTGCAGATTCTCTTTAAAAATGGCCAAGATTTTTCCAAGAACTACCTCTGAAGGAACAGCAACAGTCCATCCAGCAACTTCTATCGTTTTTTAACACATCTGTTTTCTCCACGGCAAAGCCTGTACTGCAGCATCTCTCTGCTCACAGGGATGCCCAAGGTGGAGAAAGCACAAAGGGATGTGGCAGCAGCATCTTTTAGGACAGTAACATTGACAAGATGAGGAACAGCCTTGGCTGTTTCACCCGGAAACAAAGCTTGACTCTGCTCATCTTGACAGCAATGAACTGTGAAGGGCAAGGACTGGAAAGGAGTAAAAGGCATAATGCAGCTTTTCAGAGATTTCCTTTCAGCATCAGAGGATTTAACTTATAGTATTTGCCATCCACGCTCAGACTCTGTGTTCTCAGCCCTCACAGAATGCGTATCTCCCCTTCCTTAAAGTAAAGCTTTCCTTGACGTTTTGAAATGCATCCCAAGCTCTCCCTGTAACAACAAACCGACTTCCTCGCGCTGACCACAGGAAGAGATGGACGACTGTGGCAAGATAGTTCAAACGTCCTAATTGTAAACAGGATTCCATTGTATTCTCCTTTATACCACACAGCTCCCACTATATACCCGCTATAAAAACACCCCATAAGTACAGTGACCACCCAGAAGTGAAGGACTGGATTCCAAGAGGTTGTGAGGAGGGACACAGCTCAGTTACACACGTGTTCTTGTTTATATAATTCTTTAGCAAAATTAAATTGAGCTTTAAGAAAATAAAATTAAATATTGATGGCTGCAGAACACAAATTTCTATAACATCTGTGATGGAGAAATACAATCATGCTAATCAGAGCGCTGGATTGGTTACAATTACAGTAGAAGGATTTAAACAGAAAGGAGACCATTTTTATTTCCCTAAAGCAGAAAGTCCTCTGTAATGTGCTACAGAAGTAAAACATACTGCTTCTACATGAACCAATGTTAAGAGTAGCTCGGTCTGACCTCATTACTGCAATCCACAAGTGCACTCCACTACAGACAGCAATTTCCTCCGGTCTCAGAGGGGACAGCCACGACTCCCTGATGTTCACAGCACAGGGCTGCACTGAGCACTGCACACTAATGTTTGTAAAGTCTCATGGATGCAACTGACAAACACCGCTCAGCCCATCCACAGAGAAAAGCAGGTACACATCAATACTGCTAAACTGAAATTGCTGTAAACTTCCAGAAATCCACTGGATTTCTGTGCAGCGCATTCACCTGAGAAAATCACCTTCATCACCTGGCCACGAGAGCAGTACAGATCTGGTAGCTGCACCTAGATGCTGATGGAGGAACCCAGCTATCCTGTGGCAAGAGGAGGGAACTGGGCATCAAGACTGTGTTTTTATTTCCAGTCTGGTCCAGTGTGCCTTCTAATTGCATAAAATAAGAAGACAGCCACACTCTTATCTATCAATCACTTGGTCAAACAACAACAAAAAATCCTGCATCCCCATTCCATCTGTTCTTGAACTCTCTGTACTTCTCTGGAAATGAGTTATCCAAGATACCTTTGTTTATCCCCTCCTCAGAGAAAGCAAGAACTTCTTATTCCTTAAGGTCTTCTTTGTCAAAAATCACCCCAGCAAAAACTCACCTAAGGCAGAGACAAATTATTAATGTCACATTTTACAGGTTAGGAGCAGAAAATATAGCTCATTTAATGATCCTCAGTCTTTTACCCAGCACATTACTGTCTGACACAAAATGCCAGAGAGGGAGCTCAGTGCTTCTACAAGCTGGGAAATGCAGAGAGAATGAGCAAACAGCCGGACCAGTGCTTCCAGAAGGAACACACAAGTTCCTATCAGCTAAATGCTACATCCTCTTGTCAGTACTACTCAAAGTTATGGCGATGGATCAATTGCCAGTGCTGAAGTCAGTCTCCAATTCTCTGAGCACCAGAAGACTGGAAATAAAAGCAAGTCCAGTCACCTTCAGGGGTTTATCTGGAATTACCTTGGCCTCAGCACCCTTCCACTCCCACTCAGCTCCTCTCCCCTCATCAAATCATCAGACATTTCTATCCTAAGCCTACCAAGCAGTCAATCCAACCGAGAGCATTATGGCTTTGGTCGGTTTAAGTGCCACCTCTTCCCTTTGGCCATGCAAAGCTGTGTTTTCGCAACACATGGGACCCCAGAGCCCTGGCCCTCTGTGGGGTGCCACGGAAACACACACAAAGAACAGGACACCGACATTACTGATCCTATATGGAACCTAGCGTGCGACGCCGTCTGGACAGTCACGCGCTTGTCCCACACCAGCAGGCACGGCCTTTACCTAGAGAAGGGCACTGTCACAGGCACGCACGGGGAGCCCACGGTTTGGCAGGGGTTACCAAACACCGCTGTGATGGCAACGCCGCTGCCACGGCGTCAGGCCCACACAGAACATGGGGGCCTGGCTGATGTGTACAAGGTTGCTCCCTGACACACAGAGTGGAGAACAGCTCGTTGGTTCTAATCCTACATTCAGGCAGCGTTCCCATTGACGTCAAACATAAATATTGGAGAGTTCAGCTGTGTAAGCCTCTGCACTGTGGAAAACAGGTATATTTTCAGTACTTAAATGCTTGGCATGTTCTAAAGAGAGTTCAGATGAAGCCTTAAAGGCAGACTCTTCCAAAGAAGAACTCGCTGCTGTCCCCACCTTCCAGCTGAACAATGGTCCTACCTATGCTGCAGAGCGTCAGGTCAAGGCACTCCACCCGGCTGTGCAATCCTCCCCTAACCGCAGAACATGGCAGAATGCTAAGCTAGAGCAAGCACGTGCACAACCAGTGCCTGCACCTCTGCCATCTCCCGAGCTCTGCATGTGCGTGGACACGCCTGTAACAGCAGTCAGCTAGAGGAAAACACGTCCAGGTTCCCTTACGAGCAATCAGTACAGACTGTCCACAGGGTCCAACCATAAGGGCTCATTTGATGTTTTCCCCTCTGCTCATTCGGGAGCTAACTCAGCACCAGAGGGGAGCTCCTCCACAACAGGAGGATCCCGTCATGGGGCAGATGAACAGCAGCATAGCTGAACTCGCATCTCTGGTGCAACGCAAGCGGTGGTAGGACGGCACATGTCAGCTCCAGACAGGGTAGTTTATATTTATTAGTGCAGAAGTGTCCAAATATTTGGTGGTAAAATGAACCCAGCGGATGTTTTTGCTGGCAGAAGCCTGGGAGTGACAACTGCACTACTCATTGTGAAAAAGCAACAGCTGAGCATGTGCTGAGGTTGCTTTCGCACTGACAGCAAGGCATCCCATGCTCTGGGATTAATTGGATTATGGAGGCTTTCCACTTCCCACCCAGATCAATTGGCATTTTAAGTAATTCGCTTATCACCCTGGAGAGTGAAAGGCTGAAGTGACTAACTTCAATACCAGGTCTTTCACGGGAGTTTAAGGGCCTTCTCCTCTCCTCCAGCCACTGCCTTCAGCTCCTTTCTTCCCTGCTTTGCTATGTTTTCACTATGTTCAACTTCTTGGGCAAAACTATCAATTAATATGACATAAAATAAAACATTTTTAGGAAATTTCCACCTCCTCTGCAAATCTAAAGCAAGGAAAACATTTTAAACTTTGTTTTATAAGAAATCAGAAGGAATATGGCTCACCAATACAATGTCCAATCTAACTTGATGGCCAATTTCAAGTGCGGCATGAAAAGCTGCTCCTGAAAGCCCATCCCAGGAGCCCTGTCCAAGGAGCTGTCATCCTGGAGAGATGTTATTCTGTCACTGCAGGGATGTTCCTTATACAGTTGGAAATGAACAGTCTGCAAATGCTTCGATCTTTCCTTTTACTTATTCTAAGAAGTATGTGATGACTTCCAATAAGTTCCTTTCCTTGGAACTCCCTGGCTCCACACTACAATTCAATATATTTGTCAGCATTTGAGAGGGCACAGCCACACCGGGCAGATCACTAACAGTTATTCCTACAGTCTAGACACCTTTACAGGGCTGGTAATAGAGACAGTGAGCTTCAGCACAGCAAAACATGACTGAGATAGATAATGAATTACTGCACAGTTTTTCTTTTGCATACAAAGATAAAAAATAACAAAGTCACTTTGGTTTTTTCCCCGTATAATAACAGAAGGAAATAGAAGAGAAAGTGAGGGATAAAGTGGCAGTAAAGGGTCATGCCAGGAAATCAAGTGCCTGATACCCAGACCTCCACTAAGAAAAGAAGTATGTTGTGTATATTTTAGAGCACACACTTTCTACCTCAGAACTGTAAAACTCGTGGAGTCACAAAGGCATCAACAATGAGAACAGAAATCACAGAATATCACAGAATATCTAGAATATCAGACATAGAACGTAATGAAACCAGGCCAAGTGCACAGCAACAGCTTTGCTGGGATTCCATGAAACGTCGCACTTTAACGGCTTGTGTCCTTTGTAGGTAGAGTGCTAATGCTTGTTTTCCCAAAGAAACCATAGTCTCAAAGCTTTGTCCTACAGACCCCACCTAGGGGAATCCTCTGCAGGTACGTTTGAAAAGGTATTTAATATAACCAAAACCTTCCTGCATTCTCAAAGCAAATCCCTGCGCAAACCTGCCACGCCACACGCGGACAGAGATCAGGCTCTGAGACAAGCTATGCTCCTCTAATCAGCCAGGTAGAGAAAAATAATATCCCCATTCAAAATAAAGGGGAAAGCAAGGTTAGGGCTTTCCTTTGTGTGACACAAACAACAACCTGCTTACTGTCCTGTTATGGAATCACAAGTTGTTACCTGCTGCACGGTTCCAGCCAAGCCCTCCTCTTGGATAGGAAGGACCCGACAATTCACACAAGTCCACAGCTTGCAGCTAAGTAAATATTTCACTATATTGCTGAGCAGCTCTATCATTTCTACAAAATACTCTTTGTTCTATCCTCAAAAACCATCTACACAGTGATCAGCCAGCCATAAAACAGACGCTGCGGGCTATTCCCTGTCCTTGTACAGTCCATTCCCTATCCTTGGACTTTATCCATGGGCAAGAAATGACCAAGGTTCTGCTAACACATGGTCTGGCACTTCTCTTGCACAGCCACACCAGCCATCACTGTCTCCTGAGCTGTTCTCTGATTTAACTGCTTAGAATTTAATTAAATATCCATGAGATCCAACGAAGCCAAGCTTTGTGCAGGGCCCTGTATGAGATCCCAAGGCTGCTGGAGAAACAAACTCTCCTCCTGTCACCCCTCGGCCACATTCCCCACGTGGACCAGGGTCCTGGTTTTGGGAACTATTGCCACCGTCAGATTTTCATGAAGATACAACTTCCACTCAAATCAAATTCTCTACAAAAAAAAAAAAAAAAAGTCTTAGCAACCTACATTTTTAAAAAAATTAGAATACTCTGGAAAAGAAACTCTCACAGAATTGCTTTTCAATGATTTTGAGGTGCAGCATCTAAAACAAACATTCATATCAAGCCACAAATTTGTGGGGCACAAAGTCCTTCTTAGTTATCATTATAGCAGCAAATTACTTGCTACAATACAACAAAGAAGGTGGTAAACCCTTTGCTCCAGGCACCTTCTTGTTTGCTGTTGCAGGATTTACTACACTATCGATCATATCAAACTTATGCTGACTTGAAAAAAAAGGTGCCTGCTTTGCCACCTCTCCAGCAGGAAGTTCTGTGCCCCATTCCCACCAGGAAAGCCTGTGTCCCAGGTGACATCCAGTGTCAGAAGGACCTGGCGTACACCCAGGGTGGTAAGTTCCAGTCTGTGGGTGGCTGGAGGCTGGCCCTGGCTGTGTGGGGACTGTTCCATCCCTCTGGCTGCAACGGCTCAGCAGAGATGTTGGCAGGGCAAGGGCAGGGAGAGTAGTCCCCCAAAGCAGGGTAGGCCCTGCAGCATCTTCCCCCCAGCTGCCCAGCCGCCAGTCCTCACTGTGTCCCGACAAGCCAGAGAACCTTGGGCTTGTATAGACTTCATATGTGTCCCGATTATTCACCCAAGACAGACCTATAGCCATTATTTCACCTTTTTATTACCTGAGTGTGTCAGAATCTTTCTTTTCTAAGATGTTTGCAAGCCAGGGGTGTGAGGCTAGTAATATTTTCCAGGAAACGCAGGGATACTCAGACATGGGGGACACCACCTAGGCAGTGCTGGAGGGCTGGAGAAACTGCCTTTCCAGTCCTGCAACCGATACCTCCCTTCCCACCTTCCCTTCTGGCACCTTTATACTCTGTGTATTTCCCGGTAAGGATTTGAACCTTAAAAAGTGTAAAAACAAGTCAACGCTAAAGGCCATAGGAAAAAAAACCACTTTGCTTATTAAGGATTACAGCAGAGCTACACAAATTAAGTTGCTCCTGACAACAGCAATACCAAATCCTCTTAGAACATCCACGAAACATCCCAGGGACCGAGGGCAACCAGCTCAGATCCTGAAACCTAATCATTTCCTTCAACTCTTCTGCCTTTTTCTGTCCCTTTTCCAACCAGAGGAGCCTCCTTCCCGTATCTGTGTGCCACACACAGCAGCCATGCATGGGGCTCCGATGGGCTGACACCGGGCACACCCGGAGAAACGGAACAGTGTGAATGAGGAGGGTACAAGAAGGAAACATGACGTGGAGGATCTTAACGACAAATATGGTACCATGATTGCAAATCAAAGATTTCAAGTGTAGTCATGAAGTTAAATCAGATGTTATCAATTGCACTAGCACACGTCACCAAGAAGAAGCCTGGCTCGCATACAAAAATATGGTTGACAGCACTAAAATAAAAAGGAAATAAAAATAAAAATAAAAACAGAAATGATACATGGAGAATACAAAGACTGATGCTTACTTGTGTTTTTGAATCACTTAGTACACCAATCTAAAAATACAGCATAATGACCTGTCACTGTTTCCTTAACTGCGGATCCAGGGCTGTCGGTTTTATCCCAGCAGCTGCACAAAGAATGGCAGGATGACGCAGAGCGCATGAAAGGAACTGGCATCTGGAAAAGCCAGTACTGAACATCTCCAGTCAGACTGAAAAAGACTAGTCAGAAAAAGCCCTAAGCCTAACAGCCTTCAAGCTTAGGATGGTACACAGGTTACTCAACTGGGAGTCTCAAAGACATTTTTTATAAGTCTTATATACACACGCCTTTATGCCCTGGGATATATCCAAGTGCAAGTGAAAATTCAGTTTACGTTCCCTTTTTTCTTGTTTACATTTTGAAGAATTTATATTAGTCACGTTCATTTAATCAGCTGCCTGAACTGCATCTCACTGTGTGACATGGGTTTTAACAATCAAAGCTATTAAATATTACTTAGAGCGCTGATCAGTAACCAGAGTTTACTTATTAAACCCAGGGTGACAACAAACACTGATTTCCATGAGGAAAGCAATTCAGGTATTTTTCCACACATATAAAAATGGGTGCATCTCCTCAAAGGGCAAACAGTCATGGGGAAAGGTTGGCAGACGGGAAAGTCAACATTAGACCAAACTAAGATAAAAAGAGGAAGAAATCATGAAGCTGGAAAACCACTGTGCAGGCTGCAGGGACCCTTTCCTAGAAAAGCTTGTGGAGTTCGTTCTATGCAAGGGAAGGCCTCCAAATTTCCAGGCATTCCCCGTCTCCCAGCATTCACCTCTGGTTGATACTCTTCTCCTTGCAGGATTTTTTGAGAGCGGTACTGCTTTTTCTGTATCCTTTAGCAAAGCAGGCTCTGTGCCATTAGTTGGATTTATGGAAAAGCTAATTAATAAATAAATATAACTTAACAAATGCTGAGGAGAAGTACCAAGAGAGGGTGAGAGAGGAAGGATCCCTCATAAATATAATGAAGAGTTCATTTTCAGACTCCTCAACGTGAAGCCAACACTGCTACTTTAACAACACCCACACAATCTTGAAATAAAAGGAACAGTGGAGGAATGCTCGGGAAAAGTCACAGCTGAGGGGAGCATGTGCAACATGTCTTTACAACTGAAAAACATGACAAGGGACTGCCTTAACCACAAGCTGAAAACAAACTACCTCAGCCCCTGCAATGCTCTCCAGGAACTTCCAAGGAAACACAGACAAAGAGGTGGTTCCCAAACAGAGCTGAGTCATCTTGACCGAAGCATTAAAAAAAGTTCTTTTCACCTGCACAAGGGATAAGCTCTCACAGCATAAAGCTAAAATCAGAGGTGAACAATCCCTTCTGCATGGTCAGTTTCCAGCAAAAAATGTAGAGATTTCTCTTAAGAGATTAAGATTGATTTGTGTGGGTTTTTTCTTAATAGTCAGCATTGAAACCCTAACCCATGCAGTTCATGAACAGGCAGCAATTTGCGCTTCCTTGTCCTGGACTGTCTAACCAGTTCGTGGAGTCAGGTTTCAAGGATGCCCTGTCTACAGAGTAAAGTTTAAAATACTCCTGTCCTAATCTTGGCTGATCAGGACATCTTCAAAACATCTGCAAGTTTTGGTGCAGTGCCCAGGAATCATAATTATTTCTGAGGAGGAGAATTTCAGATTTATTGAGTAAGACAGGGCAATACCTGGACAATTATGAGTCTTAGGCAAGACATGTTATTGCTAACAGCATTTCAAAACTTGACAAGAGTCAGCACTGTGGAATGGTGAACTCCAGGCGTATTTTTAACGATGTTTTTGATTACAATCCATTTAAAAGAATCAGCTGTCAACACAGATCATTTCCTTTTGTATAAGTCATAAAGCAGTTAATTTCAGAAGCAAAAATATTATGGGTTTGAGTAACTGACTGCTGAAGCGCACTAGGTGCTCACTCCACATCTGGTGGCCGGGAACACGTGCTTCGCCCGCCCCAAGCTCGCTCCCGAGCGTGCCACGTGGAGGAACTGGAAGCAGGCAGGCTGCCTGCCACGGGGGCAGGAGTGCTGCCCTGCCCAGCACAGGGGCCATGTAGAAATACACTGCTGCGTGTGCAGACACCATGACCGCTCCCTGCTGCTCCAGAGGCAACACAACTACTCAGGCTTGGAACAGAGCCCGTGAGAGGTCACGTTAGGGTGAAGAGAACACTACCCGTGCCCGGCCACAGTGCTCGGGACTGGCACTGGCCCTGCTCCACACCACCTCGGCGCAGCCATTCTCTGTCAGAGCATCCATCAGCCCTGCATTACCACAGCTCAATGCTGTTACACGACTGAGAAACTGGCTCATCGTCTCCGAGGCCTTGTACTGCCAATGACATGCAGGGCTAGTGTGATGCCAGCCCCCTCGTTAACTTTGGTTTTTATTAGCACGTGTAAAACAAACAGTATTCCTCATTACCAATTCTGTACGCGCCCCGTGGGATCTAAAAATCAAACCGGGCCTATTTCATTGACCACCGGCAACAAAAACAAAGCAACCAACTCAGCTCTGCACCATTTCAACCATTCTGAATAGATAGCTGGGAATAAGACCAGAAGTTTGTCTTCCATGTGTAATTTAGTTCACAGTTCACCTGGACATCCAAGAGAGGGAACATTTTTCAAACCATTTTTTCACAGGACGCCTTTGGAGGACTACAAATAAACAGTACTTAAAATTTATTTTAGTAAGTTTGCCATGGAAACTTAATAAGGATGAACCTGAAGTTTCTTCCTCTGAACTATAAAAAAGTTTTCATCTTTTTAGTGTGTTTCAAGAACTCACACATGGGATCTGACTTGGCCTCTAGACTCTGTTGGGAAGGAACCCCACTACATTTTCTCTAGAAGTAGAAACAGAGATGGTGGCACTGCAGTCCTCACACAGAATATCAAATGCTGTCCTATTGAGACTGGCTGTAAAGCCAGGCAAGAATTTCTAATACTTCTCTGTTCTGAGTCTCTGGATTTAAGCAATCAGAAAATGGCAATCAGTTAATTATATCGAGAAGTCTAACACTTACGGCCTGTCATCACCGGTTAGTGCAGAACAATTGATCAGCAGAGAAAATCACTGACCTCAGTTCCCATGGGGAAGTGACAAACACAACCCATCACAAAAGCAGTAGCCCAAGATAGTCTCCAGCCAAGTTCAGGGCCTTCAGAAAACAGTGCATAACACACCAAGAGCTAACCAGCCGCTGTAACTCTTTAGAACCTGGCAAGAACTTTTCCCTAATAATTAGGGGCTTGGGGAGAGGCAGGTTGCTTTCCAAAAAAAGGATATTGGATCCGTGGATCCGTGTCCAGCCCTAGAGCCGAGTTACAGAATCAACAGCTGCACCGTTCTAAAATGTTGTCACCGTGAGAGGAGATAGGAGTATTCAGGAGTAATCAATTAGAAGGAAACAAGTTACAGGCAGGATTAAAGAGAGACAGAGACTTCGCCAACAAATCATGCTTTTCTTGTGAAGTTCACAATTTCTTGCACAAACATTAAATGTAGCCCTCCAATAATGCTCTCCTGGGGGGAAAAAACCCAAACTAACAAAACCCAGTAGCTCTTTTTAGAGAAAGAACAGCTCCTGCCAAAAGAAGGAAGCTTCCTTTTGGAAGCACTGCTGTTTGTCACCTGGCTCGAGTGACACTGGGGTGCGGGGAACACACTTGGCAGCTCCGAGCCAGAGTGAGCTACAGAGACGGGCGCTGCAGAGCTTGAGCTCTGCAGGAACAACCTCAAACAGGGCATCCCCAAACACCTAGCACCACATAAAACGCAGCAGAGAACTCAATGTGCGTTCCTGGAAATCATCTGAAACTGTATGTTTCCAAGCTATTCAAGCCTGCATCAAAATGTTAAGTGAAAAAATTCCTAGACCATTTAATTTTTCCAAGTGAGCAGAGGGATTCGCATGAACCTTATGCGGCGGAAGGGGAGGGGCAAGGTCAACTTGACATTTTTAGCTGTAGAAGTCAGCAAGCAAACATGACGAAGCTGGGGCAAGAGCAAGGAAAAGTTAGGGCCCTTGCTTCCTCCACCATAAATTACACTACAAGTAAATCAACTGCCAGGAAAACACGTTACAGTTTTCAGCCAGAGCAAGGGCAGAGGAAACCACTCCGCAAAAAACACATCACGGCCTAAAACATCAGAGCTCTCAGTTGAGATAGGTGGTAAAAAAACCTCAGAGCTCTGGATGAGTGCAATTTCCAACAGGGCCATAGCAACTTTTCAAAGACTTGTCACTCATTCCATGATACTCCTCAAGCTCGCAGCAGAGCAGTCGGTCAGGAGAGCCGGAGTCCCCTTCTGCAGGTGCAATTTTACACATGGAAAATGAATTCCAAATGCAAAGCAAAGTACTTGTCCGTCTCCAGAATACGAACTGCAGTTTGAGTGACGTTTGCCTGCTGAAATTCCCACATGCAGTTCAACTGTGGGTTAACGTGGGGGGAGTCCTCTCCTCAAAACCTCTGCCAATCCGTCTCATTCTGTCCCACTGCCACATACACAATGCCGCAGGGGGCACAATGAAATCAACCTGCACCTTGGCCTTGGGCAGAGTATTTTAGGCATATAATTCATGTATGTCAATTATTTGTGTTAAGTAAAAATACTACTTCGATTCTAAATTGAATTTAAAGAGAACAAAAAACATCTGGAAATGTCTTTTGTGTACTTACAAATAAGGAATTTTGAAGGAGTATGAAATCTTTGGGGATGTCAAACTCTGCTCAATTCTTGATAAACCACTTTTCCAATTACGTTTTTTTTCCCCCCAGTATGCATAGCACTGGAATCTGAGGAAAGCTCAAGATACAGAACTTCTGTAGAAGCAATCAAATGCCACAGCCAGCCTTAAAGCAGTGCAGGGAGCTACAGAGGATGCACTATGTCTAGTATCCGTCCAGTTAATCTCCACCATTACTCAATATCCAACACTCGCCTAATCGATGCCTGACACGAGGAGAGAGATCCCAGGAGGGGACATACCAAACATGCTCTCCTGGGCAGATGCATCACTGGATGCTGCATGCTTCAAGATGCACAAGCACCCCAATCCCAGCAATCACAAGCCCTGGGCAGCTTCCCAGGAAAGCTCCACACTCAGCCATGGAAGCTCAGAAAACCATTTTCTCTAACAGTGTGCTGGTTTTGTCTGGGGTAGGGTTAAATTTCTTCACAGTGGCTGGTATGGGGTTCCATTTTGGATTTATGCTCAACACAGGGTTGATAATATAGAGATGTTTCTGTTATTACTGAGCAGAGCTTACACAGAGCCAAGGCCTTTACTGCTCCTCGCACTGCCACGCTATCGAGGAAGTCCGGGGGCTACACGGGAGGGTGGGAAGAGACAGAGCCAGGGCAGGTGACTCCAACTGAACAAAGGGATATTCCAGACCATATGACATGGTGCTCAGTATATAAAGCTGGAGAAAGTATTTAAAAGATGGGAAAGAGTGGAATGTTCAGAGTGATGGCATTAGTCTTCCCAAGTCACTGTTACGTGGGATGGGGCCCTGCTCCCCTGGAGATGTCTGAACACCTGCCTGCCCATGGGAAGCAGTGAATTAGTTATTTGGTTTTCTTTGCTTGTGTGCACAGCTTTTGCATCTCTTATTAAACTGTCTTTATCTCAACCCACAAGTTTTCCAGCTTTTACCCTTCCAATTCTCTCCCCGATCCTGCTGGTGGGGAAGTGGGCAAGTGGCTGCATGGGGCTGGGTTACCAGCTGGTGTTACACCACAACAAACAGGTTAAACTGTTCCATTTAATTTTTCACAAGATCAGGGTGAAAAGGAAATGATGAGAAAAATTCTTCACTAGCATTCTCAAGTGCCAAAGAGTAAATACAACTTAACTTTTGTTTTACATACAGAACACTAGCAAAAAGACAGATAAATTGCTATAAAAAGGGTCTTTATCTGCTGCCATCTGAGAACGAATGGCAACTGGCAGCACTAACAACTCCCGCTCCCTGCGGTTCACAAAGCCTCACTTGCCAGATTCCATGCTGCTATAGAGAGCAGAGGGATGTTTCAGGGGGAGTCAGGCTAAAAAATTACAGCCATGACACAGAGAAACAGAACCCGAGTTCCCCACAATGGAGCTCTTCTTGCAGGAAAGCTCTGTTTGCTCTGAGCACGGCAAGGAGTAAGGCAGACACACGCAACCATGTCTGTCTGCATCTCCTTTTCCCACCTGTTTAAACGTGCTCCTGTCCAAGCACATCCCAGTCCACCTACGTCTGACTACGTTCTAGCTGCAGAACAGTAACATCTACAGGGAATCAGATCCTGGTCACACACGAAGCAGGGAGAGGGCTGTCCCCTCTGGGACAGCAGGTACCAGGCAGACTGACTCTCAGCCCGCTGAAGCAGATCAGCCAGATCAGATCACTGTCTATTGTCATCATAGGTCATGGAGCTGGAAAAGCTGCAGCCCAGGCCTGGCGCTCTGGGAACCCAGCAGGACTTAGTGCATGTTCACCACCCAAACACAGCCTAGTCAAGAAAGGTGGAAGACAGAGGCATATATGGGAATTACAGAGGCTTTCTAGCCCACCAGCACAGCTACAAAGTTTCTGCCAGCAATTATTCACTCCATTAACCAGACTGCTTTTCATGGACAACAGGAAGCCATACCAGCAAATCTCATGTTTCCGGGCCTGACTCGGTGCTGATCAAAGAGGCTCATGGGTAACATCACACCACTTGGCATTTTACAGTATCAAAAGCAACATCCACACTATTTGAGGCATATTAGGCAGGAAGCTGTATAAAACCATCCTAAAAGATAGTTTTCACTCCAGTGAGCTCACTAACTGTGTTGATAAGACAAGCAGAGTATGGAGGAGAGGAGTAGCATAAGCCTGTTCAATAACTTTATGAAAAATCAGAGAGCAGCTCAGCAAAAAAGTAATACAGTCTTCATCTGCTGATTCCCAGCCCGACATCCTCTCTGCTAGACCATGCTGCTTGCAATTTCTCGAAACACCGTGTCCACCCATGGACCAACAAGCTTATTTACTATCAGAAATGTCCGCAAGATCTGACAGGCTGTGTAGTTTTTAGGTCTATTAAAAAGAGGGGCAGCATTTTTTAGGGTACTGTCCCAACAAGCAGTCCTCCTGCCTAAGTACAGTGTTACCTAACAGGCAGCAGACTGTTCGTTTTCTCAGCTTTTCCACCAGCTTCAGGCTGTGAAATCCCTTGAGCTTTCTGTGCATCTCTGCGCCAGGACAATAATACCTGCACGTTACTTTTAATCAGCAGTATGCCTGTAAATCAGTGCTGTAGTGAAGGCATTGGAAATTCTCCAGAATTCAGATGCACAGCATAGCGGCTCTCCAGCCCTCCCAACCACTGCTGCCACCCGTGCCCCGGGCAGAGGAGGGCTGGGAGCTCACACCCTGGAGCGAGGCCACGCACGTCTGGGAACCCACCTGGGTCGGGCCTTCAGACACAGCCCTTCAGGTGCCCAGTTCAAAAGCCAAGTGCCTCGGAATGCCCACAGCGAACCACCCGAGGAGACCAGCAGAGACCAAGGGTATTTCCAACACGCTCAGACCATGTGCTGTAGACTCGTAAAGCCCAGGTAACATTTCCTACACAGCCATCAACACCCGCAAACACCTACAGAGCAGCTACAGCCCCCATTTATACACAGGAGACTAATGCTGAAATCTCCCCAGCCAAAACACTCAGGTCTCTAAAGGCTAAAGGGAAAGCTTTGCTTCTCCAATGCGCATCTATGTTCTTTCCAAAGCCCATCCGGCCAAATAAAAGCAGTTTTCAAAAATCTCCTAGCCCTATTTCCAGTTAAAAAAGAAAATTGCAACATGGAACCTCAGTTTTCAATTGCCATTAATAGGTTCAAAATGGATCCCTGAAACGTTGCCGTTTGTGACAGCAGAGAAGAATCCCACACAGATACAAGTAGTAAATTAGCAACTCTCAGCAATTACAGCATTTCTGAAAGCATACAGCAGATATGCAGGCTTTTAAGGACACAAATACCAAATAATCAGCCCTTGTGTTGAGATAACGGGAGACTAAATAGGGTTAGATACAAGTCCATGTTTGAAAGTTGGGAGATTATTTTTAGTAGTCTCTAACTCTAAAATAACACAAGCAATTTAAGACATATAATTTGCTTTAAGTGTAGCAATTTTCAAGCCAAGTCAGTTTTTCAAGCTGACGTAGCAAGGCTGATCGGGGGGCACCTTCAGCCCAAAGAAACCACTGCTGTTCACAACGTGCACGTCAGAGAGCAGCGACAGCAGTAACTGCTTGCGCATGGTCTCGGCTTCCAGAGGAGAACCTGACACAGCTGCCCCTGTGCTCCTTTCAACTGCCCATGCTGCTTTTGGAAAGTGCTCCATTTTGCCAAGTTTTCCCTAGACATGCCTTTAAATCAACACTGACAGATGCCTCCAACAGAAACTGCAAGCCAACCATCTCCCACATGGTGGATTTCAACAGGATTCTCTCTTCGCTCGGTAGTACAGATGCTAGAAACCACTTTTCAAAGCACATCGTGTCACTGGTGGTCAAACCTCGCCTTTCCTTTCCTCTCTGCCGTTGCTCAGCTCAGGACATCTCCTGGAAGGTCAGGAGTGCACAGCCTTTTTGCCTGCTAGCAGCACAGAGGTAAAACTACACCAGAACTCACTCACAGTAAAAGCTATGAACACTTCTAGTGGTATCAGGTGCTTTCACACGAGTTCAAGTGAAAGCTCGGTATCTCAGAGGGAAAAAGAGCATCTGCTGTGCCGAGGAAGATCCGCAGCAATAGCTCAATTAACAGTATTGTCTTTTATTCTAAGTCAACTGATTAATGAAGTTGCAAACCAGAAATTCCCACAGCTGCCATCTGGAAACTACAATGCCACACACACTCTGCAGTTATCTCAGGGGGTTCAAATGGCCTGCAGGATCACAGAAAGGGTTTCTGCATAAGGAGAGAGCAACCAGGAACTGCAGATTCTTACAAAAGCCCCCGTGTGCCTCAACCATGTATAGCATCCCTCCCGTCAGACACCTGACGTCTGTGAACATACCACAGACTGAGGCCACCTCAACAACTGGCCAGTGGCTCCCTGACTTGTTGTAGCTCCTGCATCTCAGGAGCCCTCACCCCGAGCACAGGAATACCGCTGGCACTTGGCCTGCATCCAGCTGCAGCGTAACCTCC
Organism: Grallaria varia; assembly: GCA_013396735.1. NCBI lineage: Eukaryota > Metazoa > Chordata > Aves > Passeriformes > Formicariidae > Grallaria > Grallaria varia. The sequence goes on along the minus strand of VWZG01011751.1, from coordinate 27,695 downwards.
CCAGCACAAGCTGCCAACAAAAACCAGCACCTGGGAAACCCCGGACTTGCGTTGCCTCGATCAAAAGATGAATTCCACATTGACTCCCACAAAAATCACCTGCTCCAGTAAGGTCAGCAGAGTGATGAGTTTCACAGCTCCTAACACCAAGCTAAGCAGCCAAGTGCCCGGATTCACTCTCTAGGTACCAGTGACCCACCTCGGCCACAGCATCTCCCTCCTGCCAGCACAATCCTGGCAGTGTGCTCCTCCTTTGGAGGCTCCCTCCTTTGCACCCCTTCCTGGGAACCCCAGCAGTGAGGAATTGGTTTTCCTTGTTATTTTATTCATGCTGCTCAACCTGCTAGCCTGCTGGGAGACTGGGCACTGATACAGTTTATAAAGAGAGAATTCTACACTGGTCTCCAACCAGAAAGAGCTAGTGAAAACCAAACAGCCATTAAAATGGCAACTCCCCAGCTCACAGACACTGCAGTGAGCCAAACGCTTGGCACAGGGGCACCTGCAGCCCCTCATCACCGGGTGGACATCCCGGTCCTCCTCCACACGCCTGCTGCCCAACAGCCCCGGGAGCTCCAGCAGTGCCAGGGTCCAGGCTGCAGGTAGTCACACAGCACTGGGCCTCCTACCTACTGACCTTCCAGCCTGAACCTCTGACCTGCCCCTCCCTACAACACAGTTGTGGCTGGTCCTGGCTGGTGCCACCACACCTGAGTGTCCACCGTGCTGCCGGCTCCCTGCCTTGGCAGAGGTACTCCCAACTCCTGTTGCTCCCTGACACCTATGGCAACTCATCAAGGGGAACTTACTAAGTAGCCCAGTATTAAAGATCCGGTAACAGCTTTAAGTGATCCACCCAAGGTGACAAGCAATACCAGTGGCAGGACAGGAAAATCAAATCGGAGCCTTTCCACCTGAGACTCCAGCACATTCCTGTGCCCTCCCCACAGCTCCCGCATCACCCCGATGCCTGTGGAGCTGCTGGATGCTCAAACCACAGAGGGCTGCATGGCTGCAGACTCATTCAGGATAACAACTTCATTGCAAAACAGTTTCATTGGATTTGAGACTGCAGATTGGAACAATATGTGTATTGCATTGTGCTTCTTTCCTTTGGTACGAACTCCTTACACTCCATGTGTAAACACAGCACGTTTTGTGCATTTCTTAAATAACTGTCTAAGTTGTGTCTTTCCCACAACAAATATTGCTAGCCTGGTACCACCTGCTTCCCCTAGCAGCAGTTGACACACCTCTTTGAAAGAAAGGATTTCAGCAAGAAACTTTTCAGTACTAGGAGGCATAGCCTAAGCTTCCATCTGTGCCTATGAATGCCACGACTTAAACCTCTCAAAACTACATCAAGCCTCAAACCAGGCACCAGCAGAATCCACACGTTCAAGCGGCACGCTGAGACACGACTAGTCCAGTTCACCAACTGCACCTCAATTCCCACTCAAGAGAAGAGTTCTCCAAGCACAGAGATGCATTTACCACCACACAGCAGGTTTGCTCCCCGTCTGATAACTGCCAGATGAAAAATGCCAAGGGCCTCAAGAGAGGGATGCTGGTGGGACAGTGGGGCACTGCTGTCCCCTCAGCAGGCTGCTCACCAGCCCTGCCCCGCAGGCATAAAGCATCTCAGTGTCCCGGGAATAGCTCACGGCCTCTCCGGGTTCCTAAGCGAGGGACGAGACCAAACAGTATAAACCCCCTTATTTCCAGCTGATTGCAGTCATCTTGCTGGAAATTGATCTCCTCTCTCACTCCCCCTCAGCCAGGAATCTGGCATAAGCACCTTTCAAACCTGCACTTTTACTTTTTTTCACTTAAAGAATGTAGTATTTGATGAAATACTACGTTGTGTAAACAAAAGCCTTATCCCTAGCTATTAAAAGTAAAATCTTTTGTTTTGTTAAAGACATACCACAGCCAAGTCCAAAGTCCCCAGATATGCCTGCAGGATACTAGGAGTGATTAACCCATCTGTCAAAGTGCCCTGACCTCCAGATGGATCAGTGATTTTCTGCAAGTGTTTCTTCAGATGTTCTGGCAGCACTAACAGGCTGTTCTCACCTGCAGCAGTGGAGGCAATGCCTGTCCCAGGACACACACACACACACGCAGGTTGGACGGCAGAATAATAAAAGGGTCTTTAGCCTTGGGAAAGCCACATTGCTTATCACAGTGCTGCCCACCTGCTGCAGACAGCAGTGCTGACCACAGCTATTTTACAAGCCTCTTTTTAAGGTTGTTCAGAGGCAAATTCCCCAGACACCAACACTGCAGCACATGTAAGAGAGAAATCCTGGGCTCTCCCTCTGGAGAAAGAATTGCTGAAAAGCATGTAAACTGCATTTCTGGTTGACGAAACACTGATGTTCATACTGCTCCAAAGCAAAGGCAGCAATGCCTTCATGCTAAAAACACGGAACCTAAAACTCTAATCTCGGCAGATAACAAGATAAGGGGACCACACCCTAAAAGAATATAAATCAGCAAAGCTCCTGGGCAACAGCTTTCAGGTCTGCATACATTTGCAGGCACAACCTGAGCTCCTCAACTGCACTCGTACCCTCTCCTGCTGGGTTGAACCCACGGGCAGCAAGTCACAGGTCTGAGAACACATTTACCATCTCCCCCTGTCTCCCATAAGCATCTGACCTGGCAGAAGGCAGTCACTATGAGACTTCTCCCACAATATTAGTGTGCAGGAGGTGCAATTCCATATTTTGGCCATATATCCTGCCTAGTATAAATGTCTGGTCTGCATCAGAACAATGCAGAAAAAAGAAGCTTGGCTCTTAAATCAGACTTCAGCTCAGCAGTAGTCAGACCATGTAAGCCCCAAAAGGCTCCTCAGCAGAGACCAGGGAAATATGTTTTTTGTGTCTGCTCAGGCTTAGAAATTAAAGAATATTTGCAGAGCAACCATGGTGGAACTACACAAGGAGTGCTTTTCACTGCAGTTTCAAACAGTGACTCAAAAGGAAGGAAAAAAAGGTTTAAAAAAAACCAATAGAGAGACCTGTAGTCAAGACCTCAGGAATCACATGGAAAACATATTTCTGAAGTAGCACATTTCTTATCATTCTAGGCAGCTGAGAATGACTTTCGAGGAAGGTGTTTTCCTCTAGCTAGTGACTACATGGAAATGCCAGCAAACCAACTCCAACCGTTCAGAGCTGAAGCTTATGCACTTGCTATTAGCCATTTCTATCTTAAAATATCAATTAAACACCATTCTTATTTTGCAAAGAATAATTTACTCTCCCAACCAGCAAGCAGAAACTGGCAACTACACTGTACACCTGTTATTATGCATTACAGTGAAATTGAAGTATTTAGAGAATTTGGCAAGTCCACGCTGCTGAAACTATGCCGGTGGTTTTAACAGCAAACGCGCAGACGAACACTGCTCCCGCCCGCTAGGCAAACGCTGCCGCACAAAGAACTCCTGGTGGCCAGCAGCTGGCCTTTCAAGATGAGTATCCAAAACATGCCCTCTGTGACACCTGCTCAGGTGGCACTGGCACCAGGCTCCGGCAGTACAGTGGGAGCAGCAGGGAAGGGGCCCAGGAACAGCTCCTCGCAAGCGCTGACCTCGCTGGGGGAAGTGCACAGCACTATTTATTCAGGTGCAATAATACAAATCTTTGTGGGTTGTTCCGCAATGATAAAACAAAGAGGATTCCAAAGAATGCGCTCCCTGCGCGACGTCCCGAGCCCCACTGTAAGCACACCATGTTTGCAATATCCAGTGACGGCCAGAAGAAAAATTATTGTCGTTTGGGGCCACCGAGTACAGAGCACAAGCAGCTTTTCAAACTGGAAAAGTTTTATGGTGCTGCACAGTGTAACTGGGACATGGGGAATAAGACAGGGACGTGGCAGAGACAGGCTTTTTCTCCCCCGCCCCCTGCATCCATTTCAGCTGTCCTAACCTTTTCATGTGAAAACAAACAGGACAAGCCTGCAATAAAAGGCAATTTATGCGTTATAGCTGCACTATGAGAGTCTAGGGAGCTGGGGGCATCCCACCACGGTCACGAAACAGAGCTTGTGTCATTAATTACTGTTTTTGTTTCAGATGAGAGAATTTATGCTCAATATGAAACACGGAAATGCTCTCCTCACCATGAGCAACAGAAAGGAGAGCAGACACCTCTGCATCAACAATACACAACCATGGAAAATGAGTCTGAATGCGGGCTTCGTGCCCAGAGGCTTTGGCAGATACACACACCTGGGGCTACTTTTATGCAATCAATCACTCCCGCAGCCCTGGCATGACCTCACGACTACAGCTCACAGTGCTAATCGGGTTACTTTAACCTCATTCTTATGTCCAGTAAAGTCCTTTCAAACACAGGGGCTGGAAAACAAAATGTCTAAAGGACCTGTGACTTGTCAACAACACATTGTTTCATAATCAATACAGACATTGAACAATCGCTGACAGTTTCCAGGGAGACTTAGATTCAGCAGTCTTAGGCACGCACTGGATGCAGGTAAACTGCTGTATTACACCTCACCTATTTCAGGGGCACAGAGAGGGGCAAGGTGAGTTGAGGCCAAGATCAAGTCAAGTTGCTATCCCAAAATAAAAACATAAAAGAAACCCTGGTACAGAAGCTCTGTAAAAGTACTGCTAAAAGACATTCCCCCAGTTGTCTGTGTAAACTTGCCTTTTGTCTCTCAGCAACAGTTCTACTGTATTTCTGAGTAAAGCAGAGTTCAGGCACAACCATCCATCGTTCATGAGCAAGAGCACTGCAGAGGCATGGGACACAGCAGGACACTGTGATCCTGATGCTGAGACAGAGCTTCTAGAAAAGCTGTCAGATGAACTGGACTTTGCTTTGTCAAAGCCAAGAAGCCTTGGTTGTAGGAACAGATGTTCCCACCTCAAAGTTTGTAAGAAAACTTGAGCCTTCCCCTGCCTCACCTTCTTCATGGCTGTCAGAGGAAGGGCACTGGAAGAAAAGTGCAGAGGATCCCTCTGCTATAAGGAATTGGTCAAGGAACCAATCTCTCATCAGGAAGTTTTATCATTTTACTTGCTCTGCTATCAGTCTACATCACCAACATTAACATGGGTAGGCACCATCAGTGTGGGGCTGTTAACATATAGCCGTCAGCGACCGGTTCCTGAGGCATTCCTCAGGCACAAAGCACGTTTGGAAAATTATACTTATGCTCTTTCTGCTGGATCCTGAGTTGAGCCATCAAATTCCAAATGTACTTGTACAAAAGATGAAAACAAAAGAGCAGAGCTAATGGGAAACTGATACACCGAGTTTAAAAATACACTTGTGTTCTGACTGATTTCAAGCAATGTCCTCTAATAAAACAAGATGACTCTTGAAAACACAAATCATTGGTTTCCATTGGGAAAGAAAAATAGGCCCAAACTTGAATTCTCTAATGGTCAAAAAACCCCAAAAGAAACAACAATGAAACATAACCCTTTTTTTCTTTTAGACTGGTCACCTGTATGTGAAACAGGTTCATTAACACACTGCTGTTCAGACACTGACTGTGTGTACATACCAGAGAGCAGGCTGCAAGACCAACTCTGCTAAAAAAGCCCACAACAAAGCAGGTTTTGAAAGGGAAGAGCCTGTGTACATTGCCCTGTGCAAACCAGACAGATGCTGGGAAAAGATGACAAGAGTTGTTTGATATGAATCCAAAATGCAGACATTTTAACCAAGCTGCTTGGTAAAAGCATACCTGATCCACTACATAGGCATTTAGACTTTTTTTCTTTCAACTCCAAAGTGTTTAGGGTGAAAAATTATACAGATCAAGAAAGCAATTGAGCTGGCAGGATTCAAGAAGTGGGTGTTACAGCTCTGTAGCACTACTGGCCCAGGCAGAAGGCACTTTCTCCACATCTGGATACCTGAGGAGCAGTAAATCACAAAGTTGAAACGCCCTCCCGTTGACGGTTGGAATAAACGCAACTCACATCAAGCTGGGTACATATTCTGTCTCCCTTAACTGCACTGCCCTATACAAGCTAATTAAAAGCACTTGCATTGCCAGCTCTCACCTCATCGTTCAGCTTTTAGTTCTTTCAACAATCACACTGAGCACATTTGACAGAAATAAAACTAGAAATTCCTCCCTATGAAAAATACTTCCTTTTGCCTGAGGAAATGACAGCTTCTATAAAATGGACCTTCTTCACTGAACAAGAACAAAAAGAGCATTCGGGTTACAGCAACCCCGTGTTTTGTACTGGTGAAACCAATTTCTGTACAGTAAAATCAAGAATATTTTAAACAAGTCCTATACAAACACCTGTGATTTGGCTAAATGCACTGTCGGCAGCTCCGTTCCCATCTGTATTACTCTGCTGAGCTGGCAAGTCAGACCCACGTTGGAAAGCAACCTTGCTATTCTTAATGACTCCGAGCCCCATAACAAACTCCCAAATGAGCACTGAAAACGGATCAACAATATTTTGTGCAAGCATTAGAGCAGGTCTTGCTATTACACTACACAGTGACAGCAAAAGCACATCCCCAGGAAGCGCAAATATTAAGTCAGAGAAAAAGCAAAGATGAGAAGAATCCTGAGAAGCAAACCACTCTCGGTTTTGGGGGGGGGTCAACATTCATTAAGAGGACACAAACTGCTTAATGAGGTTCAAACTCACAAGTATGCCAAACCTCTTAACCTGTCTTAAGCCAAAGACGTTACCAGTCCACCCAGGCTCCATGTGAGACAAGACTGTTCAGAACAGTCATGTTGAAGCCTCGCTCCAGAATTCCTGTCGATAAATAACCTGCAGGTCGAACACTGCACTTGGGAAGGACAGAAGTGGTCAAACACAACAAACCATAAACTCGATTCAAAACAAAAATGCCAACCTTTCTGAAGCCTCTCAGGCCAACAGGGAGCACTCGAACCGTGGAGCCGGCAGCCTCCCTTGCTCCTCTGGCACAGTTACACCACAGTGGCAGGCCTCATACCACCTTCAAAGCTCCAAGGTCTGGGCTGTCCAAGCACACCAGAAGTAATAGATCAGTCAGTGTCACCATCTTATCCTAAAGCACTGACAATTCCAACTGAAATAAACGAATTCCAACACTGAGTGTGGCATAACCCAAATTTGTGGCAATCGGTGGCCTTCTCATTCTCTCCATGAACCTGGAACATGTTAGGTAGGGTTCCTGGACTGGCCACCCTTACAGACCAAAGGCAACGTGCAGCTTTCTGACGCAGCCCGCTGCCTCTCGCATGCTGAAATTGAAATACAGCAAATCACGCAAACAGTCAATTTATTTCCTGCTGTCTGAAGAGGAGAATAAGGGAGCCAAGAGAAAACACTTTATATATATGTCTATGTTTATATATAAATTCCTAAATGAGGCCCTCCGATAGTGTTGTGGATAAAGAACCTCCATTTCACATGGAGCAGCGCTCTCAACATAAAATTCAGCTACAGGTACACAAAGGATTTATCTCCAGTGCAGCAGCCCCTCTTCTGCACCAGCTGCCTCACTCACCCCTGTGCCTGTACCCTCCGCCGTCCGGTGCTCACAGAGCTGCTCCTGAGCCACAGGAAGGACGGGGACAGCAGAGCCAGGACTAACTTAGCCCATAGATAGGTTCGCTGTGCCAGAGCCTCTGTGCATGGAAAACACTGCTGACTTGTGGGGGAGCGAGACCAGGTTCAGCCAATAACCTCCTGTGCTCTTGGTACTAATTTGGCTGCTCCAGAAAGGTTTCTCAAGTGCGATGGTATCAAAGGGGCTTCTAATGGGGGAAGGAAATAGGGGAAAGTAATTCTTCAAGCAAAACTGAAATAAAGAGCACAAGCACAAGGATACACAGCTGCCTAAATGCTCCAGTAAATAAAGACTGGCCCAAAACCTCCCTCCAGTCCCAAAAACGCAAGGCCGTCGTTTCACTGTGGTGTAACAAACTTTGGCCTGATGCACATCTGGTTCAAATTAGCACCTGCATACCTCAGTTATTAAATATAAACCAGAGCTCTCCACATGACCTGCAGAGTCCTTGTTCACAAGAACTTATCCAACAGCATCGTGTCTTCCCGTATCAGAGGTGTGTGGTATGACATAACGAACGCAGTGCTGGAGCGTGACCGGCACCAGTTCAATTCCCAAGCACCAGGTCACATTTCCCACCGTGCCATTTTAACGCAGATGCCATCGGCTTGGTGGCTCATGGATGGAGTCCTGGAATTTTACCTCAGATCCTTCAGTTTTAACTTAAGCCTGATGAAATAAATGCAATCTCTAGGGAAAAATGCATCTGTCAAAACCATCACTTGTAGCATATGGCCAAACTAAGAGGTAAGCATCAGCCATTTCCATCTTGATTTGCTGCACCTAGCTTTAAATGTCTGCTATGCAAATGGTATTTCAAATGAAAAGTTGCTGCTTTAGATATTTTTCCAGAACAGCACTTGGGGATTTGGATGGGTAAAGCGAATTGTTTTATTGTTAAAGCATACATCTTGGTATTAGGGAGTCTTCATTTCTGCTTCTGACTCCCCACGTGTACCGTGTGAGCCAACACCACCGCTTTACTACTGCCTCCACAACTCGCCCCTAACCTGGTGTACTCGTGCTCTTGAAGACAGAGGACTCGCACCAACTGAAGGTAAAACCACAGTCAGCAGCCACAGTCACTCACAACTGTCAGCAGGTTCAAGAATTTGGGAAACTCCTACAAGTGATGTACCCAGACTTCCGGTGCTGCTTCTGGGCACTGCACAGGTCCAGCCTTCTGCAGGCCTTTAAGCATTAGGCAAAAACTCATTGACCCATAAGAAAAGAGACCTTCACTGAAAACAAGCTTTACGATAAGGGGAAAAAAAAGTGGGGAGCTTGTAACTGATTATTTTTTTGTTCAGTACAGCAGAAAAAACATTGAGGCAATAACATACAGGAACATAACAGAGCATATATTTAAACATTTAGCTGCCTATTAAGTGATTGAGTTAGTCTTGCCAATAACTGCCCATTTCCATACATTTTTCCAGCTTTTAGACAGGCTGCTGCCTACTAGCTTTCCCTGAAGACCAACTGTATTTCTCACAAGAGAACTCTGACAGCACATTTCTAGCACAGAGATGCCTCCTTGCAGTCTGAAGCCCTTCTAGTAACTACCCGAGGCACAAAGCAATTGAGAAGGACTTCCTTACAAGTCTCAAGAACCTTACCTACAGTCCATAGGCTGGATCATGTCTGAAGCTCATACAAGCTGGACTTGGGCCCCCATGCCATGTTGTGAACTCACTTGGACTCCAGTCCAAGTGCCCTTCGTGCTTCAATGCGGGCTCGAGTTATTCAAACTGACCTAACAAAACCTTGGGGTCTAGTTTTCCTCTATTTCATGAGGTTGATGTTCTGGCCTAAAGCCCCGATTAGCAACCCGTTCAACAAGATCAACACTGAACTCTCGTGAGTGAGTTTCTTCAGATCTGCACAGACTGATGCTTAAATGCAATTCTGAATAACAGCTTTTTTTTTTTTTCTACTTACTATAGCCTATGGCAAACATGTCTTCGAAATATGTCTCAGGACCTCCTGGCAGTAATCACACTCAAAGGGCAGATGGTGTCAAACTGCAACATTAATTTGTTCTGCACTTGCCCAAAGACTGCAGAAAAGAAAACTTCCAAGTGCAAACACCAAGACATCCAAGGAGATTAGATTAAACGTCTCCCTTTTCATCTCCGTGGAGCACTGGCCAGTAAATACTCTAACTGGTGTCGGACAATGTGGTGCAGCTGTTTGTTAGAGCAAACAAGTGGAAATCATTAAAGATAGAAACTTCCAGCCACTTGACTTCCACACCAAAATAGAAGAAGCGAGCGCACACATCCGTGACGCGATTTCACGCTCGCAAGCAAACTGCCAAGCGTGGTCTTGCCTTACACCTCCAACAAGCATTTTTCTGCACTGTAACACAGATCTTTGCAGTTCCGCTCTCCTGGGCTCCCATGCTTACACATCCAGTAGCTACGATTTACATAATTGCGATTTCATTTCGCAAATACTGTTGAGCTCTTTTTATGCCTCATTTTTTTCAACAGCTGCTTCTTGGAGTTCAAGTCCTCATAAATTATTTCAATCATTTACTGGAAAAAATGCAAACCATAATTGATACAATTATTAAACACAAAAAAAAAAAAAAATCTCAGGGAGACATGGGGACTAAAGGTTTTTGTGTTGGGTTTTCTCCCCCTTTTGTTCTCCTTTTCCCTTAAAGAACAGCACATGCAAAACATTTGTGAAGCCAACACAGCTGCAGGGCCCACTCACCAGACCAGGACTGTCTACTCAGTATCCTTTCTAGCTTTTTATAGATACAACTTAAAAACACCATGAAATTTATTTCCTGTAATAATGATCCCCAAATATTTTCCTTAAAAGTTGACATTTCAGCAAAACTCTCCCAAGAATGTGGAGTTATGCCTTTACATTGTGTTAGCGCAGTCCTTCCCTCCCCACCCACTTCCTTCATTGTTCCCCCTCAGACACTCTTTGGTGTTTCATTTTACTGGCCGAGATTGGAGGTTCACAAGGCCAGGCTGGCACCACCACACTCATACACAGCTCACCAGCAACTGGCACACTCCACACTGGAGAAAGGTTCCAACAGACAGAAAAAAAATATGGGGTCAGGAGTTGTTCCCCTAAATTTCCATTTTTCCTGCCATAAATTGCTAGCTGCTGGCTGGGCTTAAATCACAACAGCGTGGTAAGCAAAGAGCCTGTTCACAGGCATGTGCTTTCATCCCCATGCACCAGGACAGATGTGCAAACAGCCTGCCACCATCCACTGTTTAGTAGGCAAAACTGTCTGTGAGAATACTGCACTACAATACCTCTCAGCTCACACTACTACATAAATGGAAACGTATATAAAATACAAGCCGAAGAAATCCTGTGGCCTGCTGTTCCGCTGTGATGACATTTTCCATTCCATTAATTATATAAATATAAAATTGACAGAATATATAAAATTAACATTATATAAAATTGACAGAATCACAGAATATTCTTAGTTGGGAGGGACCCACCAGGATCCTCAAGTTCAGCTCTTAAGTGAATGGTCCATACCGGGATCGAACTCGCAGTCTTGGTTTTATTAGCACCATGGTTCATGTGAATAAACTCTCAGAGCCTGGAAAGTCAATACTACGAACTTGTAGAAAAAATTACATTAATGGGAATGCATTCTGTGACACATGGCAATGTTTCATTGCTGTTTGACTTCTACATTCTTCCCATTTCTTTTGCTTAACAAGCAGACTAAGCTACAGGATCACTGTGACAGGATAAAGCGGACACTCAGAAAACACAACATGCTGTGCTGTCAGGGGATGCCAGACAAAATTGTGGAAAAGTTTTAGTTTGTTTTTTTTTTTTTTTAACACCAGCTACTACTGATATGAGCAGCTCCTCCGTAACCCACAGAAGAGCAGAAAATACACTGAAAACATACAGTCCTGAACTTCTGAACAACTTGCCTTATTCTCCAGTCTCCAGCTGCACAAAGATGCAGTCAGAGGCAGGGATACCTCGAGCTGTTATAAGCCTAATGGGAAGAACGCAACGCATTTAAACTGCATTCGCTGCCCAAATATCCCAAGCTGATGCCAAAGAAAGTCCTGTCACCGTGTCTGTCATGCACCGGATTGTCTCCTCTTCTCTCTGGCTGAAGGCTGCCCCACTACCCCGCATCAAGTGAACCTCCACGCAGCCCTGAACTCTGTGGAGTGTTCCTGCCCCCTCTTGTCACCGCTTCACTACTGCCACACACAGCTCTAGTTCCAAAGGTAATTTTATCTCTAACCGATGGTCTGTCTGAGGCCCAGGGTGCTTCCAGTGCAACTTGGCTAATCTCCAGCTTCATCTCAGAACCCAATGGCTCAAATGTACTCTGATCCATTAAAACAAAGAAAAATATTCCAATTGACTTAACTGAATTTGGAATCTCTCCCCATTTCCAAAGGTGCCTTACAAGGTACAGCAAGTGCTCACCAACCTTCCCTCCTGCCTTTGGTGCCCACATCAAGAGCAAATAGCTGGGCAGCACAAGTCTCCATGAGGCTGAAACACAATCCCACCAGGAATTTTTCTTCATTATTTCTTAAAACTTAACCTTTCAGCTGCACGACCAATCAGGTTATCACCTCTGGGGAGAAAGGTCTGCTCAACGCCAAGCGTTTCAGGTCCACAAACCGGAAACAAGCACAGCCTTTGTGGGGCACTTCAGGAAACAGAGGGGCACTCACCATCACCACTTGCAAAGGCCCGGGAAGGAAAGCATTTGTTCATCGATCCCAGTTGTTACTGTACATGGCACCGTGTCCAGTACCAAATGCTGACAAGAACTGTTCAACATTTCCAGCTCGATTAGATGAAATAAAATGCAGGAAAGTGCCCCTTTTCTTCTCCTGACATTTACTGTGGTGTTTCTGCCTTGGAGAGCATAAAACCACTTTAATTCTCTGTTATTTAGGTAACGTTATGACATTTCTCCCAATTATAACCCATCTTTTTTGAGATCTCCTAACGGTGCTACAGCTGTACCGATGTCACAACCCTCACTTGTAACTCAGAAGAGCAGCTGCATCAGAGAATCCATCCCTTACTAAAAAACAACCAACCTGTAAGCCTTCAAACAGCTGTTTTACCTTCCTGCTGCATTTCTCACACAAACATGTCAGTTCTGCTACATCTACCTGCCTTCTCTCTCAACTACAGACCACCCTCATTTCCCTCAATCTGCTTCTGCTGCCATCTGGCTGCCCGGCAGAAACCATGTCCTGGCCAGCTGGGCCACTGCCCACCCCAGCACGGCTCTGCTCCTGCCACAGCGCCATGCAACACATGCCAGCTGGGAAGCCGGTCCTCTTCTGACCCTCTCAATGAGACAGGAGATGCAGCCAGAAGCTACACTCTACACTCCTATTCCACGTGCTATGTTCAACCTGAAGAGCCCACGCAAGTTACACTCCTAGGTTACTCCTCTGGGCAAGTCCACATGGTGGGCCAAATCACAGATGGATTTACAAATTCCCATCCACTAAGGACTGGCGTCCCACAATACAACATCTTTGTTCCCCATTATAACCATTTCCCTCTTTAGTTTGCTTAGCTTTTAGGTTCTGAGTAAGTCATCGTTCTAAGGAACATACAGAATTCTTCCACAAGCAGAAACTTGCTCCGAATTACCGAGAAAAGAAATGTAAGAAAGAAAGAATTGATATGCCCTATTGTATCTCCCCATACATTAAACTCCAAAGCCTGTGATATCGCTCATTTGTCATGTTCTCAGCATCAGTGTTCAGGAAACGCCATCAGTCAGAGTATCAGTCAATGACATCACCATAGCAAACTAAAAAGGGAGACTGCACTCACCTTATAAAGGGAGGGTAGCAAGCAGCTAAGGACATGGAAAGATCAATTGGTTTAATTTATTTCAAGACCATACTTAAGTCCACAGAAGGCAAGGGAGAAATTTCATGAAATGAAGTTCAATCGACTGAAGTGACCTAAGAACAGCAGCTGACACTTTATGGAAGTCCCTCATGCTACACAGTCCCGCCCAAGAACCAGACTCACAACACCACCCAGTGCCAGCCCCACCAAAAGGGCAGGAGTCCGCCTAAATGGGACCCCAGCCAGCTGGGTTGGGTCCTTTCCCTCGCCATTTAAATAACTACAAATAACTGTGGCAGAACACTCATTACACTCCAGTCCCTTCCTCATATACAAGGTTTCAGCTGTCTGCACTACAAGGCAGCAAGTTTTCATCATACCACGCTCTGGGTCAGCCTCCTTCTAAGGCACAGCAGGAGTTTTCCCCTGAGTTAAGGGTCACAGGCAGCCAGAGGATGAGGTGGACTCCCTAAGGCGCATTCCCTCCCTACAAACCGGTGCACACCCAGCCTGCCGATAAAGATCTGTCCGTGCTCCCACCTATACGCACTTCTCTCTGAATTTGTAATTCAATGTGCAAAGTTTTGCTCCAGTGAAACCAGAGACATTCGGCACACTTTGGAAAATGTTACTATTTATAGAATATCCAGCCATCATTTGCTGCACTGAGGTTTTATCCCTTCTCCATTGTTCATAGGTATTTTCCATAAAAAGCAAACTTCACTGCTTTGCACTTAACAGATAGATTCTGAGGAGAAAAAAGCTTAAAAGGAAAAACAACATCCCTGGGAGTTAAATCAAAAGAAGGGATAGTTTTTCCAGCCGGGTTCTGGGTGATGGAAGACAGGCTGTCCTTCTAAGGAGGCCAGAAAATGTCTTTTACATACACCAATCTCAGCAAACCTATCCTGAGTTAGGAGGTTTATTTCATAATAGTTTAAGCCTTATATTGTACTCTATTTTCTACTGCTAACACCAAAGGCCTATACAATAGCTGTTCGTTAGAAAGCAGCACCAAGTTTATAATATTTTGCCAAAACACAGTGTGCAGCCATAAACCCAAAGCAGGCATTTCCGTGTGTATCATTATTATTATTATACTAAAGTTTGCAAACTTTCGCTGCAGGTGACAAGTGTTCTTTAGGGGCAGCTACCCTGGGAGAGCCATCAAGGGCTGTAGAACATGTCCTGAGTGTAAGCCTGGCTTACCTCACTTGGAAATCAAATGCTGGAAATGCATCTTGTGGGTCAGCTTTGGGCACTTGAGAAATAGGACAGCATGCGTGCTGTTTGGCTTCACCGATTTAAAAAAAAGAACATATTAACCAGTCAAAGAAGACTGGAGGAAAGGCTGGCAGGAAAGAATGAGAGACAGGTAAGGTTTCTAAACAACTGAAATCCTCAGTAAAAGGTCAGTTCAGCCAGCAATTTATTCAGTTCGGTCTTTCTACCAGCACCTAAAACTGAGCGCGCGTCGGGTTAAATCCAACAAATGCTGATCACACAGAAGGCTGAGCACACGCAGAAATCTTTCCAGAGAGACTAAAACACCTCTTGCTCTGTCCCAACACAGGTGCAGCGGTCGAGCGTGACAAAGACCATTTTGATACCAACTTGCCTTTTCACCTATTCTTGTGATCAGTCCGAAAAATAACTCACGTTACTGCAATTTAACTGAGACATGCATGAGCTACATCAAATTCTTCTACTGAGATTCAGAATCCCCTCCACCAACCTGATTACAGGCTGACTGAACGGCATTGTTCCACACAAAATGAAGCAGAAAGTACGGGCAGCAAACCTACCATCAATAAAAGCCACGTGTTTTGACACAGTCTTTAAGAGAGGTGTTATGTAAACCTCACAGAAAGGGAAGAAAGAGTCATTCACAGCCCTTACACATCAGCTAATCTGAGAGCTCAAATAAAAATTACAGAAATACAACAGAGGGGTGAAATAAGCCCACAAAATGATGATTACACAAAGACTAAGAAAGCTGCCAGTCACTCCTCCGAGTGAGCAGACGCACCTGACACCAGCACAGACCTCCAGTTCACAGCAACACATTTTTTCACTTGTCACTGCTAGGTTTGCACTGCAGCTTCTCTGCCAACTTCAGGAGAAAATTGCTATTTTTACATGATAGTTTTTGGTTTTTCCTGCTTTATTTTCCTACTGAACTGCACAGAGCATTGCAAATGCTCTATTAATGCTGCTCTCCTTCGGTCAGTTGCACACAACAGTGTTTATTAGAAGAGACTGTCACAAGTATGATAACGGTCGTTATCATGAGTACTAATTCACGGGGAATGCAACAAATGCATTCCTATGTGATAACCAAAGCAGTGATTATCGACGCAGCCTTCTGCTTTACTTCACAGACACTGGATATCTGTAACTTTTTCAGTTTAGGAGTGCCATTTCCCACCTGGCTTGCTTTCCACGTGCAACAGCCGAACGGCAGCTGACGTTTACTCCTCTTCTAGGTACGGACGCTACGTGTTATTTCAGAAAATACCTTGCAAATACACGCTTCCAGGAACAGCCTGAAATAGCGATTAGGAAATGTATTTGCCAGATCTGCAAATCTAGCTAAACTCTTCACACACACCTGGTTTGTAAACCAACTGAAAAGCAATACAGCACAGCCCTGTTAAACAGGGATATGCTTGGAGAGCTGGCAGGTGAGTCCATCAGCACCTGTGCATTCCGATCGCATTTCCTGTGTTCTGCTCTCCACCTTGGCAGCTCAGCTCGTTAAAGCAAACATTTCCAAACAGGGTGAGTACCTTGGGTGCGTCTGGGCCAACATTGCGCATCGTCCCAGCAGCACAGGCTTGACCCTGTCCGTCCCTGTGCCACCAACTGTCCCATTTCCAACTGACAGTGGGGTACAGGAACCTTTCTAGAGTCTCCATACATCTGGGCCCCACGGGCTGGCAGGGGCAGAGTGGAGGTGAGGAGCTGACCCCACACGGCTCCTGCAGGCTCCTGGCTGGAGCCCGATTCTCAGGCTGCCGCTCTCACACCACTCCTGTCTGGACCTTGAGCACGTTTCTGACTGCCAGCACAGGCGTGAACTTCACCTGGTAAAGCATTACCTTTGTTCTGCACGTTACCAAAACAGGAGCTACATGGATACACCTGCTGGGGTGAGGTTACCGGATCACACCTGAGGGAAAGGCCCACTGCTGCAGGGCAAATGCCCGACTGTTGCTGCTGTCGAATGAAATCATACAGAGCGCAATTTTCTCAAGCCCATTATCTTTTGTTGTGGTGGGTTTCTTCTTGCAACACCTGGGGTCTCCTGCTGATTTCAATTTGTGGTCCCTGATGTAATGTGTCACCTACTAGACTTTGAAAATCCATTTTTCTAATGCTTTTGAAGCAGGGGCTTTTCTGGGTTTTCCTTTATGTTGTCTTATACCCCAACTGTGGCCCCACCTCCCGTGCACCCTTAAGCCTCAATCAGGCTCACTTCCACTGAGCTACCCAAGAGTCCAGTACAATACCTCTGACTTCTCTTGGAAAGCCAGGATGTGCTTTATGGTCACCTAAATATCCTTCACAAAGCAAAATCAGCACATAGCTCAGCTCCTAGTCCAGAGGCACATGTAGTGCTGCAAAGAGATGCAACTAATCATTCTTGCAAATCAGATCTGAAGGGGGAATAAACAACTGCCATCTCAAGCACTGTGATTTCTCTCTTTTGCTATCATGCACCAGAAGGAAGAACTGTTCAGAAAGACTGTAAGAAATTCTACAGAAGGCGTCCCTGCTCATGGTAGGGGGTTGGACTCATGACGTTTAAAGGTTCCCTCCAACCCTAGCTACCCTATGATTCCATTCTGTGATTTACCTTCTATTTCCCAGATGAATGCAAGTGATCAAAATTACTTTTGTCTGCTTCGGTTGGTTCCAACAGAACAAGCTGGAGCATTTCTGGGCATTGCCAGGGCACAGCCAGAGGTCCCACAGCAACAACACGGACACACACACACACACCAGAAGCATGAACTACATCAAACAATGCTTTTTAATTCACCCGATGCATGCAAGCATAACCCACATCCCACTGAAACAACCCCTTCCCAACCAACTTCTGCGGTGCCAAAATTCACCATTACATGGACACGGAGTTTGAAATGTCTCTAGTTAGCAGAGACAGGCAGTTCCTGACAACTGACAAGTTGTTTCACAAAGGCATTCAGGAAGGGGCGCTTTGTGTGTGCCCAGCAGTGATAAAGAATTATCCCCAGAGTTACATGTACCAACTTGTGGGTGGGATCTTGTACGGGTCTGGTCTTAGCTTCTGTAGTGGTCACTGTGCTCACACCTGCACCTGCACCAGGCTACAGCCAAGCACATGAGGCAACTACAGCTCCAGTGCTGCTGCCAGTTCCACACGAGGAGAACCCAGGTGACGGCCACAGAGGAAGACCAAGGTCAGTAGGGAGCCCAAGGGCCTGACTCACACTGAAGAGTTAATTTCATACCACGGTGCTGTCTCAGGACAGACTACAGCTCAGTGGCGCGCACACACGTGGATGGGGTTGTGGCTCCCTTGAGATCAAAAGCGGCACAATAGCCACTTCCTTCTGCAGGGGGGCGACTGCACCTCCCTCACAAGCATCCCAGCACCCCCAGACGTGACGAGCAGCCATCATGGACACGTTCTCTGTTTCGTGCAAGCAGCCTACAGAACAACAGCTCCCAACACCAACACACAGCCATAAGGGACACTTGCTTTTTCATGATCTGCATCACAAATTTTCCAACTGATATTTTCTGACTTTAAACATGGCAATTTTGTTTGAATACTTAATTAGCAAAGGACTACTGCAGAAAGCAAATTCAGGCTAGAGAAATAAATTTGTGAGCAAGTCAATGTCAGAAACAAAGAAGTCATCTTGAAAAACGTTTGAGTCCCACCACAGTCTGCAGACTCACTTTTCAGTCCTTAAGGCTAAAAACTACCGTTCTTCAAGAGGTAGGAAGGATATTTAACTTGTATTTTTCCTCACAGTACAAGTGGCAGTTAGTCACAGCCGTTACATCACTGAAATGATCCAGTTCACACATTGCCTGAAATGTATTCAATTCTCCTAACTTGAGCTTCACTTCTGATAAACTACAGAAAAGAACAAAGAAATAAAGATGGTCTACATTTCCCCTCATTGCCCAGGTGTTTTTATACATTGAGTCTCAGTTTTGCTGCCTGCTCCTGGGGAACTTGCACTACAGCAAATTGTGTCACTTTTAGCCATTTAAAATCATCTACAATTCACGTATTACAAGGCAATGGGCACAACTGGTCCAAGATACCATGGCTATGACTTACAGAGATCAATCTCAGGGAGGGAAGGGAGCAATAATTAAATTAACTGGTCTTCTGTAAGATATATTTCTCCAGAACAGAATAATAGCTGAGAAGCACAAACACAAGCCACATTGAACTTCTTAGACGCCTTGGCCTGCTCCGTCATTTGAAACAACCTTCTCTGCCTGCCTTCTTATATACCCTTTCTGCTGCCAGTAGCTCATGACCCTACAAGTGAAAGAACAGAAATATAGCTGCACCATAAAGGGACAGCCAGCTCCCCAGTGGCTGGTTTGGGGTTCAGAGGACTCCAGATCCAGCAGCCCCATTTCCGAGCATTCCAAGTGCTTTTGTGCTCCATCACACCTCTTGCCAAACATGCATCGGCATGGAGTGCATGAACCACAGCAGCAGAGCATCGCACATACGGTTTCTGGAGATAAAAGGCTCCACTCATCACCTGCATGAACACTCTCAACAACTAAGGCAACTTCCACACCTTCCTATCCTGCTTTTCACGAGGAAGAAATGCACACTAGGCCTTCAAGAGAGCAAACAGAGATTTGACATCTGTGCAGCAGGAGAGGCAATCTTTTTCACACTACACTGTCCAGTGACATGGAATCTGATAGATATTTTGTATTTCAAGAGCAGAAGTGTTTGAACTTAGGTTATGATTCCCTGCACAACTCATGCAATTTCCATAGCAATTTATGAAACAGATAAAACATGGCTTCTGCTAAAAGTAATAAGCATTTCTATAGTACTCTCCTTTACTTGAAGGGAACCCTTCGAAGATGTTGGGAAACAGTAAAGGGGAACGGAATCATGTCAACAGGACACTGTTGGTCAATACAACATCACATTAAGCTTCATCAAGTTTTCCACGCATGTAATGGGTCTACAGGAAAGTTTTCCCAAGCCACCTACAGAGGCTGCTGTGAAAGGCTCCAAAGGAACAAGTGCAACCAGTGCCTTCCCCCACTCCCCTCAGTGGAATGAGGGAGGAAAGATGAACCCTCAACTTACTAGGGTCCTTAATTTAGGCAAGAGATTCCACCTACTTCTTGGAAGAGCCTAAATGCTTTTGATGCCTGCACCAATACCTGTGAGAACGCAACTACGAATTGCTTCAATCGCCATCAAAGTCCTATCCGAGCTTAGAGAGTTCTCAGACACATCAGTGTGGCTGTAGTCTTCTTCTATGCTCCATCACGCTAAGTCCCTCCCAAAAGATCAGCCTCAGGTATTCACAGTCTCTGAGAGACTTGCTCTGGGACACAAAAAGGAGTTCCTGAGTATTGCATAATTTCCTATGGCTTTTGTCAACACCAACGACCCACGGGGCCGTTTATCACCTTGAATACACAAGTCATATTTAATGCGTATCAGAGCAGAGGTGAGGGTTAGACAGGGTAAACATACACCTGTGTAAAGAAGTCGAGACCTGACTGCCAAGTTCTTCTAGCCATGAGACATGCACTGGATTTCAGGTGAATTCTAACTCCTGCATGTGACTTCTCACATACACTTTTCTGTATCGAGTTTTTGAATGAAACTGGCTAATAAAGTAATATATGCAAGGCTTCTGTCACAACAGGCTCCCTTTAGAGGATGAACCTCCCAGACTAACCTGACATATGAGTGGCCTCCAAAAGCAAACAGGAAAAGGGAAGGAAACAGCAACCTCAGCTACTGGGATTGGGTTTTTCACAAAAAGGATAGGCTGGGTGTACACCCAGAGAAGACACAGAAAATCCTCTTCTGGCAGAGGCTGAATTCTAGGGGTCCGGACATACCAGCACAGGCAACAACAGGTGAGAGCACTGACACTGCTCACTACATCCAGATGCAATACCCCTGTTGCTGTGACATGTGCCAACAGTGCTGACAGCCTTCAAATCAGAGGCCGAGTCTGGCTGTACAAAATGCTACAGCAAAATAAGGATTACAAGAAGCTTTGTCAAGATCACACAGACCTTCCAAAAAGCTTTCTAGATCCTTTTCTTTTTCCTCTCCCACTTCTGAAGTAACCGTGAAGTCCAGCTCTGCAGCAGGTAACCCTACAGCTTGCACTGCCTCCAACTCCCAGGGAGGAGCAGGTTCCAGACACCCCAAACTGGCCTGAGAAGTGCACCAACCACACGGGTGCCTCGAGGAGCACAGCCAGGACCCTGCCGTGCCAGCACAGCTCCAGCCACTGGGGCTCCTCCACAGCTGCCATTCATGCTGTGAGAGCCCACAGGCAGCCCCTAAAGCTCCATGGAACTCTCTCAAGTCCTGCTGCTGACACAAGGGGAACTCTCCAGGCTAAAAACCCCACAGTTCCATAGGGAATAGCTACGCTCTGTTGGTTCAGTAGATACACAATAGAGAAAACAAAAAAAGTCTCTTATGTGTCTTTTTAATTGCAGCAAACACTTGAAGTTCTAAATCACCCACTGAAATGCCTTCCTACATGAAAGTATATTAAGAAAATATTACAGGGTCTCCTGTAAACCATCACACTGCAGGAGAATCAGACTTGAGGCTGGAATTGCACACTCAGTGCACTTCATTATATCTAGGTATGTAGTGAACAGCTTGTAATAACAATCACTGTTGCAAAAACTTTTGTTACCTAACCAGAGGCTCTTTGGGGGGGCCTAGAAATGGCAGCACTGTAAGGAGCCTGAGAACTGAAATTAACTGTCTTCATTTTGGTGGGACACTTACTCTTTATGTTTTAGTTTAATTAACAGGCTAGATTATACTTTATCTACCTTAATTTCTCAGAGTGCCACACATAATTGACGAGGCAGAGCACTTAAACCTTACTAGAGCTTTCAGAGTCCAAACTCTGCTTAGCACAGCTGGGTTGGCTCCCACTGCTTGTTTTAACATCCTCTGGGACTTCACTACAAGGACACACAGCACAGAAGTGGAGTGGGGAACCCACCACAGTACAGACATGCCTCAGAGCAGCAGAAAAAGGGAACAAATGGAAAAAAGAACACCCCCAAAAATCTTCTGGATTAGGAAAGGCTACAAAAACTAAGTCCTGATGCCTTTTCACACAGCCAGAAACACTTCCTGTGTGCACTGCCAACCCCTCCCAGGCTGGAAGGGCTCTGCCTAACCCAGGAGTGACCCCGTCTGTAAAATAAGGAAAGTGCAGCTCCTTTACAGGCTGCTCAGAAAACTGGTCAGAGAGAGAACTGCGGGAGTCAGGAGCTACAATTGCCAATGGTTATTTCTGCTTTTTAATAACATTATGGTAAACACGTGAAATAAGCCCAAGAGTGCTTACATTTTCAAGGGTAAACCATCATGGCACTGCTGCATCCTATCTAATTTCTGCCATACATTTAAACCTTTTGTGTCATATTCTTCCCTAAATCTCCCAAGAAGCACAGTTTCAAGGGTATTTGTCAGGCAGCAGACATCACGAGCTGTTTGCAGCTCATGACAAAGCTTGCTCACATATGCTGTGGAACCACACTTCACACATTTCCTCTGCAAATTCTATAGGCTAGCTGGCTCACCACAAAAGAATAAATACTGACCCTGGTGTTACGGAACGGAGAGGGGCGAATGATGCTTTTACTTCAATCAGGAGAGGCAAAGGATAGCAAAAAAACCATTAGCCTGAAAGATTTCCTAAGCAGAACCAGTAAATCAAGCCTCAATCACTCTTGACTTCCAGAGCAGCCAGCACTGCCTTTGCATTCACCTTTACTACTTGAACAAGAACACCATCTTAGAGAGAGAAATCCAAGCTCCTGCTTCTCCTTGAAGAAGGTACCAAACAGCACTACTCTATCTGAACAGAGAAGCAAGACCAGGACACTTTTCCTTCTACAAAACCAAAGCTATGAAAAAGCCAAGAATATAGACCAATCCTCCCTTTAAAATGAATGATATTGATCCAGCTTTATTGACAAGTGGCAATTTAAACTACAGCAACACTGTCCCCTGAGCCAACCAGCTGCACATGGGGTAGCAGCAGGTGAGGCAGGAGCCATCCCACGTGCTCCAGGCAGCACAACACTGGTAGGAAGAGCCTCCAGACAGTCCTGCCGGGGGCATGGGGATGTACACATTCATGGGGACATTCCTCAGCTATCCCAAAACTCGAGCACCCTCTCAACACTCTGCAGGAAAACACCAAGGCCACTACTGTTAATGAGTTCCAAAGAAACCTCTCAATGCTCAGGCTGGATCTTCCTCTACTGAAAGCACACATGGCAATGAATTTTTCGAGACAGCAATTTAAAACTCCCTGTGAAACCAAAACACATCACTAAATGTTTTCTTTCTTGTATCCTTCAGCTTGTCACTTACCTTTCATAGCCTTCTGAATACTGTTTTCAGATGCTTTGTTTATATAAAGGAAACTTAACATCAACATAATTTCTAGGTTTCAAGAAATCTTGAATGAAATAATGTTTGTCACATGTTCCACCTGAGGCTGTCCTGTAAAATAACACGTTTTCCCAGCCGGATGCATTTTTAACCTGTTAAGAAAATCACGATCTCACAAGTACTCACAGAAATTCTTTCGGTATGATTTGCTGCTTCTCGCTCTGCCAGGGCCCACAAGAAGTTATTGTTCAGTTCTTGTTCCATGCTTGCTAGTGACCTAAAGAAAAAAAAAAGGTACAATTATTTGTATTTATTAGTGCCACAGGCTTTGGGTTCACTGTTGGTTTAAGCATTGTGCAAATATAAGACAACAGTCCTCAACCTACTGGAGCTGATTTGTCTACTCCCCATTTTGCTTTTACAAACCCTTAAACCACTCCTGAAAACTTATGACTGCTGCAGACCTACAATACAGCAGTTTACCCAAAGGTGACTTGTACTAATGCGTATTTTCCATTATGTATCCAGAGCAATCTAAATAGCTTACTTTGCATCTCCAAAAGTCTGGCCCAAGTCCCACATACACAAGAATGCCAAATTTTCACAGCATACCAATACCAACTTGGACAGATTTAATACATTATTCTTCAGACAACAAACGAACAAATGGAGCTGCCCAGAGAGACCTGCCTGTGCCCAGGCCCTGAGAGCAGGAGTCCCTTCCTGTCGTTACCTGGAAGCTGCTTTGGGGACGGTCCCGCACTCTAGCCCTGCTCACGCTGCTGGATTTGAACACAAACCAGTTAAAAAGGGCAATTTCCACACAAAACAGGCCTGTGCACAGTGCACGATTCCCGACACAGATGCTCAAGCTAGGGGAAAAGGACAGAGCAAGGGGTTGTTTTGGGGGTTCCCCTGGACAAAGTCCCCCTCCCAGTGTTCCTGGAGCCCTCTGAGGCACTGCAAAGTGCTGTTCAACACTTACATTTGTTCAGTTTTCTTTTCTCACCCACCCAAACTCGACAGCCCCATCCCAAATCACTTCCCTTCTGCCAAAGGATGTTCCTCCCAGGCCTGGGAGAAAATCCTTCCCCTTGCCCTTTTTGAATTTCCCTCCCTGCCGCTTGCCTCGCTTCTAGCTTTGGAAAGTTCGTCTTAGGGGCATTTCATTTTTTAATTTAAAAATCTAGGTAATGCATAGGGGACAAAATGAACAGTTTGGGCATAAGACCCAAGTTAATTTGTAGGTCAAAGAACAAACATTTTGAGGTTAAAACATTTTGAATTAATAATTAGTGGACAAGTTGGGAAAATGTTGGGGGTAAAATTTGAAATAATCTGTAGGACAGAGAAATGAACATTTTCAGGTAAAAACAAGGTACTCAGATGTGGAACACACTTGGCAGAAAACTACTACAAATGTTTGCTTTCAAAATAGAATTCTTAGTACATCTGGCTACATGATCAAAATAAATACATGTATTGACAGTACTCGGGGGAATGCTTTTCAGAAGAGAAAATATTCATTTTAGCACCACAATTTATACATCTTCAGAAAAAGCAGAATTACCTCCAAATCCTAAGACCCCTTGTGAGGAATCAAGCTCTCCCCTGTGACACCCAAGGCAGCAGACATTGAAAAAGGAAGGCAAAACCCAGGCTTGTAATGGAAAAAAGAGGACAACAGAAATACACCAGCATTTGAAAATCCCTCTGATTCTAGTAGTGGCCAACAGTGTAACTTACTGTTTGTTTGCTTTTTCTGACTGACCCAACTCCTACTCTCCTCTCGCAGCACCCCTAAGAACTGTCACACCACGACCCTTGAACATTCCAACTTCGATGCCAATACTGCTTTAATCTCCTTGATTCCTTCTGCAGTACAACAACATTACAAACTCCTTATCCACCTTGTATCAGCATAAAATAGAGGGCAGGGTATAAACAAGCCTCGTGGTTTGAGGCGCACTGTCTGTCCAAAAGGCCTGACTTGGCAGCAGGAATGAGCAACGGATGTCCAGGCCGCTGGTAGTGTGAACCTGTAATTAACCTAAGCCCTGGTACTGTGTTAATAGAGCAATTGAAACACTTGGGCCCAAAGATCTCATTGGAGAGTGCAAAATCTATTGAGCAT
This sequence comes from Grallaria varia, assembly GCA_013396735.1. NCBI lineage: Eukaryota > Metazoa > Chordata > Aves > Passeriformes > Formicariidae > Grallaria > Grallaria varia. The sequence continues at coordinate 2,461 of VWZG01011751.1, read as the reverse complement.
TGCCTCTAAAAGGTTTCAATGTCATCATTTAAAGGGGAGGCTCCAATAAAGGGCAAAACCAAAAAAGACACAGATAAAATAGCTTAGGGCTTCAGTTATGGTTTTAGGTTTTCATCTTGTAAAAAATCTCAAATATCTAAAATACCTTTCTGTAATTGAGGCGATTTCAGCCTACCAGTTCCTGTGGAGAATGGCTCAAGTAAGTCTACTCTCTAAGGCAGAAAGAGCAGTACACTAAAGAGGTGAGAGACAGAGTAGTATTTTCAGGATAGGTTACAGGTAGTTTTAAACCCAGAATACCTGAGTCACTTTCAGGTAGCAGATGTGCAAAAATACATGCGATACAAGACTTACTTTGTCTTTCAGAAGTATTTCATTAATTTTTACGAATGACAAAGGGCCCAAGCAACAACAAATGCTATTTATTCCTTTTGCAAATAATAAGCCTTCACCTTGCCTTCCTTTCTGCCCTGACAGCAGGCAGCTTGGATGTCCTGACTGAAAAATTAGACCACACTCTCCAACTTTTGCTAAAACCTCTTGAACCTTTCACATGGTAAACCTGCCATTTTGATTTTACCTTGAAAAACAAAACCAAAGAAACCTCACAATCTAACACAGGTCACAGGTTATGAAACAGACTCCAAGTCATGTGAAGAAAGCTAACACACCTGTGAAGTTTTAAGGCAATCCCAAGTGTTCCAGTGTCCTGCTCGTGTCACCCACACTGCTGCCTGGATATGACCTGCTCCCAGGCACCTGCCCAACAGCAGACTCCACTACACCAGTGTGGGAGGCCAGGGCCTGGCGAACGGAAAATATCGCGCTGTACGGAAAGATAGGGCTCCCCTCCCACCTTAGACAGCCAGTAGCACTTAGTCTATGACGATAGCAGACGGATGTGACGTTGTAACCCTAAGCTTTATAACACCCTGTCTCCCTTCAATAAACGCCATTTGCCGTCCATCATATTGGTGTCTGCGAGCTGATGGCCCGAGCAGCCTAGGGTTGGCTGCCGTGCCGTTCCTGAACCAGGCCGCTACGCCTTGATAGGCAACAAGTGGTGCCGAAACCCGGGAATCGCCTGGACGGGTGAACGGCGGCCGGAGCGGCTGGACCTGCCCGGCGGAGGGGACGCCCTCNATCCGGGCTGGAAGGGCCCCTGAGGAAACCTCCCTGCGGCCACAGAAACCACCCCAGAGAGCAGGGCAGTACCGGAGGCACCTGTGCAGAGCGGGGCAGCAGGGGAGCAGTACTGGGAATGGAAGGGACAACAGAAAGGAAAAACAGAGACCAAAACCAATTGCAAGCTCCTTTGGAGACGGCCTCATAAAAATAACAAAATATTATTGCCAATTCACCTCTCTCAAAGAAAATAAAACAGAACCCTGGCCTCAAGTGCCTTCATTTCAGGTCACAAAGTAACACATGGACATGCCTGTCACAACGAACACACAGCACGTTGTGCTCCTGTCTGTCTCCCAAAGTCTGCAATTCACCAGATTTTATTATCCCATTTCTTTGCTCCGACCCAAAAGAAGCCCAAAACAAACCATCTGACCTTGCCTTTTTTTTTTTTTTTCCCCTGAGGAAAGCACAAGATATTTTAAAGGAGCTCCTCTTACTTCTGTTTCTTTTCTCCATCAAACTTTCCTCCACTTCAGATGTGACACTAAGGACAGAAAAGTTTCAGACTGCTTCACCAAGAGTTCCAATGGGGAAACAGAAGCACTGACTCCAACCCTCCCACATCCACTGCCTGCAACACGTGCTCATTTTTGCCATTTGGAACCGAAGTGCCACCACTCTTCTGGAGCCCGTGCCTTACGTGGTAACGCTATTTGACTGAGCCACAGACATTCCAAAGGCAGAGGTGAAGAACCCACACAACCAGGGCAGAGAAAATATTGGCCCTGTAGTCCTAAGCAGCTTTGCAAGATGTGCAGTATGTAGTTATCCTGCAGCTAATTGTTCGAGCATTGGTCAAGAGGAGCCTTCCTGCACACAAAGGAGACTCAGCTCCTGAACAAACCCTGTTACATACAAACCACAACTCCAAAACCAGAGAAACCTCCTAAGAATGATCCCCATTTTTGTGCTCACCTCCTGAACACTGCCTTGCTCATTGGTTCCCGCAGATAAACTCCACAAAGAAAAGAGGAATTAAGGAAGCACACGGCAAATACAGTAGCTACACACAACAGTCACTGGCTCACCAGGGAGCCCAAACGCAGCCCAGGCCATTGGTTTATTTTCATGCTTGAACCCCCTGTTGTGCAAGACCAGAGGTGAACGGAATTCCTCGAGGCAAGACACACCTGAAGCAGGTGTGGCCATGGAAATCCATTGGGATGAACAGCCGTCACAGGTAGGTATTTCCAAACCTAAACACAAGTTTGTATAACCAAGAAAACACAAGAAGTCACTTACCAGCTGATTCATGTCTGGTGGGACCCATCCC